>ML799297.1:69348-107739 GCA_009831015.1 Picea engelmannii
TTCACTTCCTTCATTGTAGTAAATATTTCACATATGGTTTTGATTTTGAATAATGGCTTGTCACCCATTGCATTCATGCACCTAACTTCATACCCACGTATTATATTTTTGGCAACTCAACCAATTTTATCCTTAAGGAATAAATTAACATGTTTCATGAACAAACTTGTCCAATATTTGTAGTTTCCACGTGGTTTCCTTCTTACAATTTCTCTAAAAAATATCAATAACCAACACCTTTTTGCAACCCATATTTAATTTTTGCAACCCAAATTTAATGTAAAATCAATAATCAACAACCATACCAAAGCTAGTCTTTTACTCATAGATCACGTACACATCTTCAAACATCAGGGAATTCTTCTCTTGAAGATTAACTCTACACTCTTTGAAGAAATCAACATGTTATGCAACAATCCCCCCCTCTCTTTTCTCTTTAGACCAAGATTCTTCTCGATTATTTTATTTGCAGGCTTCTTTGTTTCCATGTAACAAAATTCTTTCACACGTCATCAACGATCACCAATGATTTGTCTAGTATGTATTATTTTTCATGATAACAAGCCTTCAGATAATAATGGCCGTATAATCACTTGAAGTGTTCATTTATTTTCCTTTTTCCATTTCACTTGGTAAGATCACCATATTTTCATTTACAATCAAGTTATTTTTATTTTTCTTTCAATGTAAAAAAATATATTAGTAACTCATGAAAGATTTATAAATTCTATTCTTTCTTAAATATGAGCATCACTGAGAGCACACCAAGAAATCTATGCCTTGTACACCAAGCCATTACTTCAAAGAAATTTCCACATCAATCTTGAAACTTTGATTTTGATGTTATTTTCTAGACCATATTTCTTGTTCTTGTATGCGTTCTTGTATGCAGACTTATGTTGCACAACTCTCACCCACCAGGAATAATGTTGCTCCAACATCCTCTTTAACATAACATAAGCTTTATTTATTGCTATGAGCATCTCAAACAATTCCATGAGCATATCCAAAAATATTCCATCCAAGATCAAATTTTCTAGCTTTTCCAGGTTCAAATCACACGACAACCAAACCAAAATATACCGAAATGTTGTAGTCTAGGGATTAAGACATGCATTCATGAAGAGAGAGCTACATTATAGGAGAAATATTAGGGACACATACACACTCACAAAGACAGAGAGATTTGTGGGAAGGATATCCAAGGGAGTTTGTATTCCATCTTCATGAGTATATATACATAGGAGAGATGGTTTGAGTGGTTGTACCCACTCCAACTAATCCTTCCTTAAGTTCTCTTTATGCATTTATCCCCTTATCACATATGTATTTACTTAATGTTTTATGTCTAATGTTTGATATGCGATGGCTATTACAAGGACCTATGAAGCCTCCCAACAACAAGGATGTGCTAGCCTCATTTTGATTGACAAGTTTTATTTAACAATTTCATTTATAAGAATGCATTATTTGGTTATGTTTCATCCTTATATATAAATATGAATAGATAGTCACTACCAAGTTTTTATAGCTCTCTTCCAAAAGCACAATATCTTGTGTCTTTTATAATTAGAAAGTGTAACTTTGTATCTTAGTTCTTTCTCTTAAAATAAGGTAGTCTGCACTCATCATTTAAAATTGAAGCTTGGAAATGGGGAATTTTTAAAGAGTGCAAAATACCGTGCATAGTTGAACGCGGCCCAAGTACTTATTGGCACAACCTCATTGTCGATCGTAAATGTAACATAATAAATGTTGAAATAATTTGAATTTGTCAATTGACACGATAAGACAAATATATGATTCTGTTTGTTTAACCTGTGGACAAATTAGAATTGTGTTAGTAGAAATAGAGTAACAATACAATAACTATTAATGTGAAACAAAAGTAATAGTTTGTAAAATATTACATAGATAATAGCTATAAATTAGAGATAATTTACAATTACATAGATAATAACCATAAATTCCCCTCGGATGGGGTGTTCGCTTGTCATCATGTCAATGTGGCTGGCATGGATGCATCGGTGCCTAGACCAAGACCCTTGGTGGAAACACTTTCTCTACATGATGATGCACCCATCCCCTCACCTGTCACTAAACCTTCTACGGAGCAATGGGAGAATGTACCATTGTGAGCTTGCGAGACCAACTTCATTGATGAAGGGGAGTGCAGGGAGGCTGAGCTTGGCAGTAAGTTCAACCCCCATGGCGTGGATGATGCATAGATTGTACCCGAGCATAGATATGGTAACATAATTGATCATGGTAGAATCCAATTAACTATTGAGGGTGATATTCTACATGAGACTCCGGATGCACCCACAATCCCGCATTATGCTAACAGTCATGGCTAGAAGGAAATATAAAAGTAGAGTACAACTAGAAACTGATAGCCTTTCAAGCTTAGAAGAGATAAATAGTCGTTGCTAGGCTTTGAATGATGCTCGACTCTGGTATGTCTGGCATTATTATGGTTTCTCAGATAGTTCATTTGGGTTTTTAATTGCTTTGGTTCATCAAATCATGGTTCCTCGAGGACGTAAGCCTCACACCTCCTCTATGGGGTTGTCTCGGGCTGCTAAGGCAGTGATGGCTGTTGTTGTGATGGCTTAGGACATGGAGAAAATGCCTACTCTAGAAGTTGAGATTTTTTTTATTCGGGAATTCAAGGATGAAGAGGAGGTGGAGCAATAGGTTGGATGATTGATTCTTGATCTTGGTTACACTAGGACTAGGAATTCAAAATTTTATCGCACCCTGGAATTGTATTGGCACACCAAAAATATGGTGGCCTTGGGCATGCTATTGAAATATGAGGACTTCCGTCAACTCAAGAGAAGAATGGAATTGCTGGAAGCTCAAAATGTCTTTTTGTTGGAGGTGGTGACATGGATAGCACACCGACATGGAGGCATCTTCCATCCTCTTGTTGGGGGTTTGGCTGGTGTCGAGTCTTCAACTACAACACGTGCAGAGAAGGTTCATTCCCGTCATATTTCCAGGTTCCTCATGTCTAGTGGTTGCATGATTTTCAATCTTTGCTTCTCTTTTACATATCTATTTTTCTATGTGTTTAGGACCGATGGTAGTAATGGTAAACTTTGTGGCACTTATGATTTCCAGACTATAAGACCTATATTGCTACTTCATGCCTGGTTTCCCCACTATGACATACATATTTCTTTTGTTTTTGATCTCAAGAGACTATCATGGTCTCTCTGGGCATTGAAACTGTTTAGACTCTATTGTAGATTATGTTCATATTAATATAAAAGCTACTTACTTACAAAAAAAAGATAATAACCATAAATTAGAGATAATTTACAATTACATAGATAATAACTATAAATTAGAGATAACTTACAGTTACATAGATAATAACCATAAATTAGAGATAACTTACAGTTACATAGATAATAACCATAAATTAGAGATAACTTACAGTTACATAGATAATAATCATAAATTAGAGATAACTTTTAAAGCATGGCATTGATACCTTTAGATAATATCACATCAACCTAAGCAATTTCTAAAAAAAACTAAGATATGTAAGAAAAGTACTCAATGCAATTGATATGTTATTTGTTGATTAATCAGTGATTCCAAAAATACTAAGCCATATAAGAGAAATACCATATCGAATATTGCTCAATGCAATTGATATGTTATTTGTTGATTAATCACGGATTCCAAAAATACTAAGACACATAAGAGCAATACCATATTGAATAGTGCTCGATGCAATTGATATGTTATTTGTTGGCTAATCAAGGATTCCAAAAATACTAAGACATATAAGAGAAGTGCTATATTTAATGGAACCAATGCATATGACGTGTTATTTGTTGGTTAATTTTCTTTTAGTATGGGTAGGGATGCCCAAGAATCCCTCAATTCAAGGCAATGTTAACCATCTTTGTAGCATAACCTTTTTTCTCTTCAAATTTGGGTGTTATGATCCTAAATAATATAGAGGTTAATAAGTCATTATTATACACATATTTGGGTAATCATGAGTTATTCTCTTAATATATAATGAGTTTTTATGTAACTCATCATAATATTCTTGGGAGCTATGCACCATGTCTAGATTGTGTGTGCTTAGGTTTCCTATGCTATATTGGGTATTTGGTTCATAATATTTGGTATTAGAGCACTATTGTATTTATCTATTGCTCACATTCATTCTTACATTCATAAAACCTACGATACCACTTTTCTATATGGAGCACGATGATAGAAGATTGGATTATATCGAAATAATATTGGCTTATTTTAGTCCCAACCATCAAGGGAATGGGTAGGGTTAGCTTTTGGACCTTTGATGATCTGTAAATGCTAGGCTCATAGCCTATCCACTTCACCAACATGGATCCCCGATAAATTTCCAATCTCCTTCAATTCCTGCAAGTGTTTGCGAGACGAGGTAATATTAAATTCTTTGTCAACTTGTTCTTGGGTTGTCTTGTTATGCAATGTCTGGACACAACCAAAATTCAAAGAACCATCATTGGTCTTTATCATGGGAATATACACAAGCTTCAATTGGAACTTCCACTACATCCCATTCACTTAACCACCAATCCAATAAATGTAATGATGTAACCACTCTCTTGTAGGGTTATCTTATTAACCCTTGATGATCCATAAACGATAGGCTCATAACATGTCTACTTCACCAACATGGATCCTTGAGAAATTTTCAATGTCTAATTCCTACAATTGTTGTTAAGGCTACAAGACAATGGGTAATATTAAATTCTTTGTCAACTTGTGCTTATGTTGTCTTGTTATGCAATGTTTGGACACAATAACCAAAACTCAAAGAACCATCACTGGCCTTTATCATGGGAATATGTGTAGGTTTGAATCGAAACTTCCACTGCTCCATTCACTTAAACGTTAATCCAATAAACATAATGATGTGACCACTCTCTTACGCTTCAACACCAATCCAAGAAGCATCATAACATGACCACTCATTAAAATTTGCATAAGATGAATGTTGAATAGCCATGTGAGAATTGGCTCTACTAAAAGGTGGTGAATGAAACAAATACAATTCATGCCAAGAACATTATTATTGATACATCTAAACTAAGGTGATCCACTGATGTCAAATGTTGAGCAAGCTTTCCAACAATTGAAATACACCAATCCTATATTGTGAAAGGAATAACAATCAAAGAATTCAAACTCTGAGTATATGGAATGAATTACCTGTTAATCCCTTAGATTCAAAGCCCCATGTTAAGTATAAAACCCCTTATTAAGTCCTAGATATTGAATTATTACATTTCTAGTATTATATTTGTATGTAGGATAAAACCCTTCATTGACATTTTCATTATAATTTTACCCTTTGTCTCCTATATATATACTAATGAGACATAGTCTTATGATCATATTATCTCATCTTGTACATTGAATATATTGTAAAAGGAGGTTTCCCCCTCAAAGCGAACTATTATTCATTGATTTATTATCATTTTCAAGGCGTTGGTACATAACATTTGCTATCAGAGCATCGATCCCTGTGTTTTGTTCTTTGAAGAGAGTCATCTTGGAATTTTCGCTATAATTTTTTTTCTGTGATGTTTCAGACCACAAAATTATGAGGATACCGAGGCAAGATAGCGAATACCAAGTGGTCAAAATTTCAAGTTTTGGTTTGTTACAGTTTTTGAGATATCATCTGTGGAAGTTAGGGTTTGTGACTAGTCTTGAAATTAGTCTCAAACGAGTCATTTTTTTTTCTCTATAAAACCTTTTTCGGTGAAGTTTTAGACTCTAAAATTTTTAAAATACCGAAGATACATATTAAATAACCCATGGAAATTTTTTCACATTCTGACTCATTATAATTTATGAGATATATCTTGTGGAAGTTTGGATTTTTTACTAGTCTTAAACAAGTCATTTTGGTACTTTTGATAATTTTTTTTATCAGTGAAGGTGTAGACTATGAAATTTTTAGGAGTTTAAGCAATCATATCAGAGTACTAAAGACTGAAATTTCAAACTCTAAAGGGTTCAAATTTCAGAGATATATCAAGACAAAGGTCAACCATCCATACAATCTCGAGATTAGGGTTTTAAAGGTATGTAACTTACAGGTGGCATAACTTTTTATTGCAAGATATGTTTTTGGTGATCCATAATTTGTGATAAAGAATAAAAAGAGGAGCATCATTATTTTATCCAATGGAAATAGGTCTTTCAAGAAATGATACTCCTAGTAAACCTCTAAAGATATCACACATGACATTTGAAGAATATGAAGACTTCAAAAACATGCTATCCAAATTGAAGAACCAAATTGATGAAATGAGTACTAGTGTGTTGAAACATGTGGATTTCTCACGTTCCCAAGAAACACTTAAAAATGAAATGTAAGATAAAATGGAAAGTTTGTTGGAAAAAAGATGGAATAATTGCAAAATTCCATGTCAAGCATCCTCTTACATACCCTAGATGAGATCAAATTTTCTCAAGGAGATATCGGGACATAGGGAAATCATGTAAATGTGGAGGAAATAAAGATTGAGCCCCAAAATCATGATTATTTATCACTTCAATATCCACATCATCGAGGTTTCAATGCGACACCAAGGAGCTACTTCATTCCAAATATTGATATGAGGAAGTTTGATGGTAAAGACCCTATAACATGGATATTCTAGATGGAACAACACTATGATCTACACCAAGTGCCAAACTTACAAAAGGTACCTATTGAATCCTTGTATTTAGAAAATGATCAATTTGTTTGGTATCAATGGCTTTGTGAAAGAAAAAATAATTCTATTACCTCTTGGTCCATTTTTATGGATGAATTGATATAACATTATAGAGATATTAAGAGCAATACAATCTTTATTCAATTGATAAATCTTTGGAAAAAAAGGTCCAATTACAGAGAACATTCAACAATTCCAAAAGTTTAGTCTCGGGGTAAATAACATTTCTAAGGATAATATTTTAGATCTCTTTATAGGCACTTTATAGGAGAACATTCAACATGAGGTGTGTCTCTTCGAACCTAAATCACTAGAAAAATCTTTCAGTATGGAAAGAAAAGTGGAAAACAAAAATATGGCTACTAGAAGGGTGGTCACTAACAACTATAGAGAGCACCATGTTCCCTCTCCTAATCTCACTTAACCGACAGGGTTGACACCTCAACAAATGGATGAAAGAAGAACAAAGGGACCATGTTTCAATTGTGACAACAAGTACAGTAAGGGACATAAATGTGGCGAGAATAAATTATTCTACATAGACTGTGAAGAGGAAGACGATCAAGAATTAGAACCATCATAAGATATAGATCTAGAAGAGACTACTCCAATGATACATTTTCAAGCATTGGCCGAGATCAATAATCCACAAACCCTTAAGATACAAGGATACATCAAAAATAAAAAGGTAACAATGTTGATTAATTCTAGTAGTACCTATAACTTCATCAATTACAAATTAGCAAAAGATCTCAATTGCTTTGCATTTCCAGCACTAGAGTTTCAAGTAATGATTGCAGATGGAGGTACCATAAATTCTTATGAGAAGTGCCGTAGCATTAAGCTCAATATGGGGGAGTATTTATTAGATAGTCCCATGATTTCCATCCAAATGGATGGTGTTGATGTTGTATTGGGGGTCCAATGGTTACAATTGTTGGGAACAATGGCCCTTAATTTTCAAGGTCTTTTCATGATATTTTTCTCATAAGGCAAGGAAATTGAGCTTAGAGGTATCAAAGGGAAACCCTCTAAGGCGATAAGCTCTAATAGCATGAAAAAATTACTCAAAAAGGGACACCATGGTGTAATTGCACAATTGTGCTCACTAGATTTTCAAACATATATATCCTTTGCTATAGTGGATCTCCAAATAGCTATCAACAACCATTCCATGTTGGGGATTGGGTATAACTTGATACGAAACAAACAAGCAAAACTGTCGATAATCGAAGAGGAATGATTTTCGAAGACAAAAGGTGGTGTCTAAAGACACCGTTACAACACTTAATCACAACACATTGTGATCATAACATCATAGTTCATATTAGACATCTTGTATGCAACAACGATATCGCCATGATGATAATGACCCATTGGGTTTGCGTTTTATAGCTTCAATATCTAACCAACCTCCTTGAAATTGGGAGGATCTTGTCCACATATAACCGTCAGTGGTTGGAGTTGACTCTAGCAAATCCACCCTGTCAATTTGGCTCAAATTGACCGTCCATGTGTCCAACTCATAGTCGATTGCTTGCTTGGTTGATGCAACGACTGATTGTCTTCGACTGATGGTGGAATGTTCGACCAATAGACTTGTCGACTACTCGACCGACTGATGTAGATATCTAGTCAATAACCTAAATTAATGTTTCCAAATGTAGGTTGACTGCTTGACCGACTGATTCCAGGATAAGTGTGATGAACCATCATAACTTAATGTTCCAACACCCCCTCGTCAACACACGACTCTGGAGTTTCAGGAGGTGAAATTACGTTAGTAGGAAACCCCCCTATAATCACAACTTCTTCAAGCCCATGCATCGTACGAAGCTTGATACATATAGATTTAGATAAAGTCTTAGTGAAGATATCAACTACCTGATCATCTGTTGTACAATAGACACGAGAGATAATGTGATCTTGTACCAATTGTCTCAAATAATGGGCATGGAGCTCAACATACTGCATCTTACTGTGGGCAATAGGGTTATCAACTACTTGAATAACACTCTGATTATCATAGTAGATTGTATTCAAGGTATGAATAAGAAATCCAAGTTCACCTAGAAGTTGGTGAATCTAGATATCTTTTGTACCCGCATGAATGACGCCATGGAATTATGCTTTTGTAGTCGACAATGAGACTAACTTTTGTTTCTTTCATGACCAAATGGACAGTCTAGTGCTGAAGCGAAACACATAGCCATAAGTGGAATTCTGATAATCATTGTACCCAGCCCAGTCAGAGTCAGTGAAGTCAAACAACGAGTCTGAACTTCGACAATACTTTATGAGTCGACAAACTAGGTTATAATCTATCACAAAACCCGGAGGTTGTTCCATGGAAATTTCTTTAGATAGTTCATCATGAAGAAACACACTCTTCACATCCATATGATGGATCTTCCGTCCAAATCGAGCAACAAGAGAAAGAATCAGTCGAATAGAGTTCATCTCTGCAACATGGTCAAAGGTCTCAATGTAGTTGATGCCTTCTTGTTGAGAAAACCCCTTTGTAACCAAATGAGCTTTGTGACGTTCAACAACATCTTCAAAGGTAAATTTGGTCCTGTAGACCCATCGACACTTCACACCGTTCTTTCCTTGTGGTCAAGGCACTAATTCCCAAGTGTTATTCTTTGACAAAGAATCCAATTTTGTATACATAGCTTGTAATAAAATTTATTTAATTACTTTTAGTTTATTTAGACTATAACATAAACTCACATTCAATTATTTAATAGATGCAACTTTACACCCTTGCGTGTATTTATACACGTTTATGTAATCATAATGAGCACGGGAAAAAATATTATATATTGAATATACATGTTATATTTACAGTTTTCAGCTTCCAGTTGGTATCAGAGCGATCCACCCTCGTCCAACCCACTTCGCCCTTGACTCTGCAAATCCGCCCTCATCCATTCCACTCTACCATTGACTTCCCCTTTACGTCTTCCTAATGGTTCCGTCTGATCTTCCTCTCGCACAACCCTCCTCTGTCCACTACGACCTCGCACTCTCTACTCCCCAATATCCTATCTCACGATCTCTGTGACATGCCCGACTCCAAATTCCGCACTTACCTCCCATGACCTCCAAACCCTAATCTTGTTCCTCCCTTCGCCCTTACCTCTCGCGGCCTCCAAACCCTTATTCTCTTCCTCGATCACATCCTTGGATTCATTCCTAAAACTGACCCCACCTCCTCAGCCTTCGTTCCCGTGCACCCCAACAATACCCATTCCATTCTGCCACATTATGATTGCCCCATTCCATATCACATATATATCTAGTTCGTCATATATATATATATATATATAATATTAAATATTATAAATATTTAATACATATGAAATATTAAATATATACTTCACAATGAGTCCTAGTTCCCTCTATTTCCCTCAAAGTGAGCCCTCATTTCCTCTTTCATTAACAAAGAGCTTGGGCCTTCTTACTAACGAGTGACAATGAGGAGATCAGATAAAAATCCCGGAGAAGCAGAGAAAAATGTAGGAGGATTAGAGGACAATGCTCCCTCCATGCTAGAGCTAAGCAAAGGCCTCAAGGAGTTTTGGGTGGCCTTATAAATCAAGCAAATACTTCGTTGGATGCCAAATTGACAAATTAAACAAAGAATTAACGGAGTGCAATAGAAATTACCACAACGTGAGAGTCAAGATAGAAGCAATAGAGAATCAGAAAAGAAGCCCCAATTATTCAACTTCACACTGGGTACCTCCCCAATCACACTACACGTCCAACATGTGGACATATAATAATGACATTCCCAAGGCGAAGATTATTGTTCCAAATTTTGATGGATCGAACGCAAGAGAACCAACAAGATGGGTAAAATAAAATCAAGCAATACTTTAGGTATTACCAGATTTCTGATGATGAGGAAAAAATTAATGTCACATTTATACATTTGAAGGACTTTGCGTATGACTAGTTCGTTCTTATGGTGGAGAGAAAAATCCAAATCTCTAGCAAGAGACTGGGTTGTATTAAAAAATAAATTCTTCCTATGTTTTCTCGACACAAAAGAAAAAGGGGTTTTCGCTAAACTCACCTAATTACAATCGTTTGGTACAATGGAGGATTTTTTTCAGGATCCACATGTGTTAGCCACCCATGTCCCTGATATATCCGAAGATTGGCTACTCTAAATAGCCTTATCGGGATTGAAGGAAAATATCTGAAATGAGCTCGAATTATTTGACATTAAGGATATTGAGAAATCTCGTCAGAAAGCCAAAATCCCTGAAAACAAACTTAAAGTATATCAAAAGAGATCATGGTGCTCACTCGAAGACTCTAGCTCCAAATACATTCCCCCATACAAAATGACATCACCACTAGATACAAGACAAGGATGAATGTTTTAAATGTAATGCACCAAATTGGAGACCATGCCATAAGTGCAAAGACAAAAAGTGTTTTCATTGCGAAATAGAAAAGAGTGACAACGACAAGGACAAAGAATCATGGGACATATCTTCATCCAATGAAGGAACAAATAATGGAGACTCACGAAATTTCCATGAGTCAGGAAATCAAAACACAAGTCCGACACTCTCTATCTTCGCAATGAAAAATATTTCTCAACCCCAAACTCTTAAAGTTTATGGCTATATCAAGAAAACTAAAGTAACAGTGCTCATAGATAGTGAGAGTTCACATAAATTTATAGATATGAAGATAACAAGGCAATTAAACATATTTATTCATCCTACCTCTAAATTTCAAGTCTCCATCCCGGGAAATAAGACTACTTCATGTGATGGGAAATGTCGTAAGGTAGAAGTATCCATGAATGAATACAAATTAAAATCTCCTATGTATTCCATGCCAATAGGATGGGTAGATATTTTCTTGGGAGACTAATGGTTATCCATGCTTGGTATTGTTGGATTAAACTTACAAGAATTTATGAAAATGGGTAAAAGTATAAACTAAATGAATGTTTCTAAATGTAGGTTGACTGCTTGACCGACTGATTCTAGGATAAGTGTGATGAACCATCATAACTTGATGTTCCAACACCCCCTCGTCAACACATGACTCTAGAGTTTCAGGAGGTGAAATTATGTTAGTAGGAAACCCCCCTATAATCACAGCTTCTTCAAGCCCATGCATCGTACGAAGCTTGATACATATAGATTTAGATAAAGTCTTAGTGAAGATATCAACTACTCGATCATTTATTGTACAATAGACAAGAGAGACAACGTGATCATGTACCAATTGTCTCAAATAGTGGGCATGGAGCTCAACATACTGCATCTTACTGTGGGCAATAGGGTTATCAACTACTTGAATAACACTCTGATTGTCACAGTAGATTGTATTCAAGGTATGAAGAGGAAATCAAAGTTCACCTAGAAGTTGGTGAATCTAGATATCTTTTGTACCCACATGAATGATGCCATTGAATTATGCTTCTGTAGTCGACAATGAGACTACCTTTTGTTTCTTTCATGACCAAATGGATGGTCCAGTGCTGAAGCGAAACACATAGCTATAAGTGGAATTTTGATCATCATTGTACCCAACCCAGTCAGAGTCAGTGAAGTCGACCAACGAGTCTGAACTTCGATAATACTTCTTGAGTCGACAAAATAGGTATAATCTATCACAAAACCAGGAGGTTGTTCCATGGAAATTTCTTTAGATAGTTCATCATGAAGAAACACACTCTTCACATCCATATGATGGATTTTCCATCCAAATCGAGCAACAAGAGAAAGAATCAGTCGAATAGAGTTCATCTTTGCAACATGGGCAAAGGTCTCAATGTAGTTGATGCCTTCTTGTTGAGAAAACCCCTTCATAACCAAATGAGCTTTGTGACGTTCAACAACACCTTCAAAGGTATATTTGGTCCTGTAGACCCATCGACACTTCACAACGTTCTTTCCGTGTGGTTAAGGCACTAATTCCCAAGTGTTACTCTTTGACAAAGAATCCAATTTTGTATACATAGCTTGTAATAAACTTTATTTAATTAATTTTAGTTTATTTAGACCATAACATAAACTCACGTTCAGTTATTTAATAGATGCAACTTTACACCCTTGTGTGTATTTATACACATTTATGTAATCATAATGAGCACGGGAAAAAATATTATATATTGTATATACATGTCATATTTACAGTTTTCAACTTCCAGTTGGTATAAGAGCAATCCACCCTCATCCAGTCCACTTCACCCTTGACTCTGCAAATCCACCCTCATCCATTCCACTCTGCCATTGACTTCCCATTTCCGTCTTCCTAATGGTTCCGTCTGATCTTCCTCTCGCACAACCCTCCTCTCTCCATTGTGACCTCACACTCTCTACTCCCCAATATCCTATCTCACGATCTCTGTGACAGGTCCGACTCCAAATTCTGCACTTACCTCCCATGACCTCCAAACCCTAATCTTGTTCCTCCCTTCTCCCTTACCTCTCACAACCTCCAAACCCTTATTCTCTTCCTCGACCACATCCTTGGAGTCATTCCTAAAACCGACCCCACCTCCTCAGCCTTCGTTCCCGTGTAGCCCAACAATACCCATTCCATTCTGCCACATATTTCTTGCCCCATTCCATATCACACATATATCTAGTTCGTCATATATATATATATAAACTTGAAATCTTTAGGAGTATAGTTATGAATATTCACCACACTTGGCTGCTAGAGCTTAGTGATTTGGGCAGAGAGGAGAGAGAGTTGAGCAGTATATCGTTGGGAGAGTTGAAATTGTCCGGGTGTGAGGGTGGACAATTTGTCAAGAAGGATAGACCTTTGTTGGATAAGGGATGGGAGGTCGGAGGTAGGAGACATCATCTTGATATCAAGGAAAATTAAATTTTTTGTTATCTGTGACGTATCTGAATCAGAATCAAAATCATCTGCACATTCATCTTGGTCAGGTTCAGGGGGTGGAGACTCATCATTATTAGTAAGGGAAAGATATTCACTGTCTGAATGGGCATCAACTAATTCCCATTCTAAAGGATCATAACCAGTTTGGAATAGATCCATAATTTTTGTTTGGAATTTAGTCTTTGTTCGCAGAGGACACTGAGAAGCCCAGTGGCCAGGATTTTTGCAAATAAAGCAGGAAGATTGCTTAGCTTTGTAATTCTGGGGCCTGCGCTTAAAATATGGTTTTCTCTTTGGAGGATTGTCTCTGGAGAACCATTTAGGAAATTTATTTGTAAATCTATGTGGTTTTGGTTTGCATTTGAAACAACCACAATCCTTTTTACATGAGTCGTTTTTGGATTTCTTAGATTTAAAACCAAAATGATAGGTTTCAGCAAATATATCACAGATATTTGGGTCAAACCCTAATTGCTTCTTCACAGACTTGTTTCGTTTTCTACGAAGACACTCTTTTTGGAGGGCTGTAACCACATGTTCATGTAACCCTGCTAGAGACAATTGTTCTAGACCAATATCTAGATCTTCAAGACGTTCTCTAACAAGATCAAGTATTTGTTCAGGCATTGTCGACAAATATTTTCGAAGGTAGGAAACATTATCTGGGTCAGGAGATCTATACAACAGATCTTGCATAGTGCACAAGAATTCTGGCTGCTGCGAAATATGGCATATATGTTGATTCATAAATAAATCTGCATAATGGTTAGAATCTATCTTAGCGCTTCCATAGAATTCATGTACAACTGCTTTGATAAGCTCTTCAACAGGATTATCATGACTCATGATTTTTAGCTTATCTTCTTCATTAACTCTATCCCACCAGAGGCCTAAATTTCCAGTGAATCCCCAGGTTAACCTTAAGGCTAACTCATGCCAGGTGACTCTATTCTTGAAGATCATCTTTTGGGTTTTTGCCCATGCCTGCCATTTCTGAAATATCATCATCATTTCATTTTTTGATCTGCAGTTAATGTTACTTATAGGTGTAGATTCTATGTTTTCTTTGTTGAACGAGGCATGTTCATTAGATTTGGCTAGATCATAAGGGACTTTCTTACTGGATCTGTACTTAGCATGACACCATTTCTCCCACGTGGATTGGTAAGCATTTCCTCCGGTGTCATCATATAAGGAACGAGGTGCATGAGTAGTGGAACTTTCTGCTTCTTCTATCCCTTTAATGTATGGAACTAGGGATATTGTTGTTTGCTGTGCTTTTAGGATTTATTCTTCCAAAGAAGATGACTGACCTTTTACTAACTCTATCTTCTCAGTAGATATGATTAAGACTTCAACAATTCTTGCTAAAATTGGATTAGGAACTTCAATAGCTAACTGTTTTAGAGTCAGTTGTTTTGGTTCACCTTTCCTAGATGAAGAAGCACCAAACCAATGGTAAGAAGCATGTTTTTCTACATCATCAAATTTAATAGGAGAAGAGGATTCTTGCTCCCGTTCTAAATAATCTTTCAGACTTTGAACTGCAGTCTGAATTGTTTCTAGCTTATCAAGAATTTGGAAAAGGGTAGCCTTTAGCTGTTCTTGATTATGCTCCAGATTATCTATTTCAGAGTGCAAACCATTCATATGTATTTTTGTCTGTATTACATCTTGAGCTATATCATAAATGTTCTGAGCTAGACATACATACTGGTAGTTTGTATAATTCTGCAATCTCACAATATCTTGAGATTTTTCTGCCTCTGCTTTTCTGTACTGGATAAAATCTAAGTCTGCTACAAGGTTATTTTTGAAAGAGGGAGTATGATTCCCAGGTCCTAGATTTATTTGAGGGAGTGTAGCACTTTTATCTTTGTCTCCTCTGGGTAATGGATTGGTCATCATTTTAATCAGAGGGACTGCAATATCTAGACATTCATGACAATTGGAATGATGGCCATTATGTTTAGATTTAGACTGAAATGTCCTAAAATTCTTTGGAGCAGACGACACATGGGTTATGCTGGGTTCTTCAGATAGGTTAGAAGATTTTTCTTGAGTAGGTATTTTCTTTTGACAAAAGTAACATTTTTTGGATCCCTTTTGGTGTGTTAACAAATTATCATCTAAAGCAGATCTGTTGGGTTTGGGAGAATATACAGGGGCTTTAGAGAAAGAAGTTGAAGAGGGTAAAGATCTTTCAGAGGAATAAGATATTCTAGTTGTAGCCTCAGAGTTGTTTGCAGATAGTGAAGACATTTGTCTTTCTAGATCTTGGATTCTTGTGCTCTGGGATCTTCCTATTTTCAATACATTCTTTCCGAAAGCATTTTGTTCAATTTTTAACTCCTGAGCCATAGGGGGAGTGATTCTGGATGAAATAGGCTCATAGGCTGCTGACCATTCTTCAACTGCAGAAAGCTTAGCAAAACCTAATGTAAGAGGAGAGACGTTGCCGGGACCAACCACCACGCTTTCTAAGGTAGCGCGTTGAAGTAATTTAGGATTAAGTGCTGGAATTGTTGTGGAGACAATGGTGGAATAAACTTGGAATATTTAGGAGTATAGTTATGAATATTCTAGTTATGACGGCTCTATTTCTGGCACACGCCAGTTAACATCGGGCTCATATTCTTGAGCTACTAGTCTAGTATTATAAAGAGACGTAGATGAAGAAGACTGACTTAAGAAATGCTTATACCATTTACTAGGCTTATACTTTACATCTGCAGAAAGATCATAAGAAGATTTGTTTTTCTGCGAAGCCATCATCTACTACTGCAACTTCTGACAATATACTTAAGATTACAGGAAAGTAAATATAGTAAGTGGTAAGATCAAACTTACTATGGGAAAAGGACTATGCATCACTCCACGCCTTCCTTCGACTTTAATGGCTATCTTACTGTCCTACAACAACTGCTGGATACCATAGTTAAACGATCACTTCACTCACCATGTAGCATTTACACATCTCATAATCATATATTCCAGACACAAGGCTCGTATCAGATAAAACTCACTTCAAGAAAACTTCTTTATATTCATGAGCAGACTTTTACAAACTTGGCTCTGATACCAATTTACCTATGTTTAAATTCCGTGCCTCCACACTCATCCGTTACTGTTCTCATAATGTGCCTTTGTCCCTTGGGCAATCTGTCTATCAAATTCCTTTAATACAACAATCTGATATAGATTGGGGTCTTGAACATGGCTATAAATATGTCCATCTCGGTTTAATATAGTTTGGAATTAATCCTTTAGTCTGACCTAGCCTTAATACCTTTGTTCTTAATTGTATAATAGACTCTAGGCATAATCATTTCTCAAATTCTCTAATCTCTAGATTTCAAGCTCCCTTACATAATGGCCCTGTTTGGTCATCTGCCCTTCCTAGATTTCAAGTGTCTCTTACCGACCCATATATTTCTACTTTTTTACAAGCATATGTCCAGTTCTCAGGCTTTGACATGGCTGAAGCTTCTGATATTTCCCAGCTGCATACAACCACTTGTCTTCATTTTGTCTCCACAACAATGCCACCACTTAATCCTAAATTACTTCAACGCGCTACCTCAGAAAGTGTGGTGGTTGGTCCCGACAACGTCTCTCCTCTTACATTAGGTTTTGCTAATATTTTTGTAGTTGAAGAATGGTCAGCAACCTATGAGCCTATTTCATCTAGAATCACTCCCCCTATGGCTCAGGAGTTAAAAATTGAACAAAATGCTTTCGAAAAGAATGTATTGAAAATAGGAAGATCCTAGAGAACAAGAATCCAAGATCTAGAAAGACAAATGTCTTCACTATCTGCAAACAACTCTGAGGCTACACCTAGAAGATCTTATTCCTCTGCAAGATCTTTACCCTCTTCAACTTCTTTCTCTAAAGCCCCTGTATATTCTCCCAAACCCAACATATCTGCTTTAGATGATCATTTGTTAACACAAAAAAAGGGATCCAAAAACTGTTACTTTTGTCAAAAGAAAATCCCTACTCAAGAAAAATCTTCTAACCTATCTGAAGAACCCAGTATAACCCATGTGCCGTCTACTCCAAACACTTTTAGGACATTTCAGTCTAAATCTAAACATAATGGCCAACATTCCAATTGTCATGAATGTCTAGATATTGCAGTCCCTCTGATTAAAATGATGACCAATCCATTACTCAGAGGAGACAAATATAAAAGTGCTACACTCCCTCAAAGAAATCTAGGACCTGGGAATCATACTCCCTCGTTCAAAAATAACCTTGTAGCAAACTTAGATTTTATCCAGTACAAAAAAGCAGAGGCAAAAAAATCTCAAGATATTGTGAGATTGCAGAATTATGCAAACTACCAGTCTGTATGTCTAGCTCAGAACATTGATGATATAGCTCAATATGTAATACAGACAAACATACATATGAATGGTTTTCACTTTGAAATAGATAATCTGGAGCATAATCAAGAACAGCTAAAGGCTACCCTTGCCCAGATTCTTGATAAGCTAGAAACAATTCAGACTGCAGTTCAAAGTCTGAAAGATTCTTTAGAACAGGAGCAAGAATCTTCTTCTCCTATTAAATTTGATGATGTATAAAAACATGCTTCTTACCATTGGTTTGGTGCTTCTTCATCTAGCAAAGGTGAACCAAAACAACTGACTCTAAAATAGTTAGCTACTGAAGTTCCTAATCCAGTTTTAGCAAGAATTGCTGAAGTTTTAATCATAGCTACTGAGAAGATAGAATTAGTAAAAGGTCAATCATCTTCTTTGGAAGAAGAAATCCTGAAAGCACAACAAACAACAATATCCCTAGTTCCATACATTAAAGGGATAGAAGAAGTAGAAAGTTCCACTACTCATGCACCTCGTTCCTTAGATGATGACACCAGAGGAAATGCTTACCAATCCGCGTGGGAGAAATGGTGTCATGCTAAGTACAGATCCAGTAAGAAAGTCCCTTATGATCCAGCCAACTCTAATGAACATGCCTCGTTCAACCGAGAAAACATAGAATCTGCACCTATAAGTAACATTAACTGCAGATCAAAAAATGAAATGATGATGATATTTCAGAAATGGCAGGCATGGGCAAAAGCCCAAAAGATGATCTTTAAGAATAGAGTCACCTGGCATGAGTTAGCCTTAAGGTTAACCTGGGGATTCACTGGAAATTTAGGCCTATGGTGGGATAGAGTTAATGAAGAAGATAAGCTAAAAATCATGAATCATGATAATCCTGTTGAAGAGCTTATCAAAGAAGTTGTACATGAATTCTATGGAAGCGCTAAGATAGATTCTAACCATTATGCAGATTTATTTATGAATCAGCGTCTATGCCATATTTCGCAGGAGCCAGAATTCTTGTGCACTATGCAAGATTTGTTGTATAGATCTCCCGACCCAGATAATGTTGCCTACCTTCGAAAATATTTGTCAGCAATGCCTGGACAAATACCTGATCTTGTTAGATAACGTATTGAAGATCTAGATATTGGTATAGAACAATTATCTCTAGCAGGGTTACACGAACATGTGGTTACAACCCTCCAAAAATAGTGTCTTCGCAGAAAACGAAACAAGTATGTGAAGAAGCAATTAGGGTTTGACCCAAATATCTGTGATATATTTGCTGAAACCTATCATTTTGGTTGTAAATCTAAGAAATCCAAAAATGAATCATGTAAAAAGGATTGTGGTTGTTTCAAATGCAAACCAAAACCATGTAGATTTACAAAGAAATTTCCTAAACGGTTCTCCAGAGACAATCCTCCAAAGAGAAAAGCCTGTTTTAAGCATATGCCCCAGAATTACAAAGCTAAGCAATCTTCCTACTTTATTTTCAAAAGGCCTGGCCACTGGGCTTCTCAGTGTCCTCTGTGGACAAAGACTAAATTCCAAACAAAAATTATGGATATATTCCAAACTGGTTATGATCCTTCAGAATGGGAATTAGTTGATGCCCGTTCAGATGGTGAATATCTTTCCCTTACTGATAATGATGAGTCTCCACCCCCTGAACCTGACCAAGATGAATGTGCAGATGATTTTGATTCTGATTCAGATACGTCACAGATAACAGAAAATTTAAATTTCCTTGATATCAAGATGATGTCTCCTACCTCCGACCTCCCATCCCTTATCCAACAAAGGTCTATCCTTCTTGACAAATTGTCCACCCTCACACCCAGACAATTTCAACTCTCTCGATGATATACTACTTAGCTCTCTCTCCTCTCTGCCCAAATCACTAAGCTCCAGCAGTCAAGCGTGGTCAATAATCATAACTATACTCCTAAAGATTCTGAGTTTATTCCACCACAGACTAAAATTAGCAGAGAAAAAAGTACATCTAAATTTACAGAACCCATGAAAGAAGTACATCTAGATGATGAAGATTCTTTAGATAATACTATCTTTCATTTAGAAGAATCTGTGAGAGAAAAAGAATCTATATTAGCATATTTATGGAAGAGCTTAATACTACAAAAGGAAGAATTGAACTTTCTTAAGAATAAAAGAGATGAAAAGTTAGAAAAAGAAATGTTCAATCAGGATACAGAAATTGAACCATATGATTCCAAACAAATGAATGGATTAGATGATAGATTGGTCATTTCTGTAAATCTTAAAGTCCAAGGATATCTGCAATATACCCTTGATGCACAATTGGACACAGGAGCCATGAACTCTTGTGCAAAGCATGGAGCCATACCTTCCTACTATTGGCAACCCGTTGATATATCTTTCAGACCAGTCAATAAGTCTGAAATAAAAATCAAATATATTGCCCCAGACTTTCCAATATTGATTCAGGAAGCCAAAGTAGCAGTAACACTCTATTGTTATGATACTGGAGCAGATATCTTACTAGGACAGGATTTTGTAAATAAGTGTTTACCTTTTGTTATAGGAAGTGATTTTGTACAAATCACAGTTTTGGGTAAATCTATAAAAATACCCAGTAAATCTTCTTATGTTACAAGGATAGAAGTGAAACATACTCTCCAGCATATAGAAAAGTCTGCTGATAGCCTAGTTCGAATCCAAAAAATTATTGGTCATACTGAAAAACATGGAATGGATATGATCAAGGATGTTAAGGACAAGATCGAACATAATTGTACTTCAGAACATCCTAATGCATTTTGGACTAGAGAGAAGTATTTTGTTAGCTTGCCTTATAAAGAAGATTACACTCTGAAACCTCAAAGAGCATCTGCAAATCACATGTCTCCTACAGAATGTGAGTATTGTCAGAAATAAATACTAGAACTCTTGGAAAGGAAACTTATAGAAACCAGTAGAAGCCCCTAGGCTTGTCCTGCTTTCTATGTTAATAAGCATAGTGAACAAAAGAGAGGTAAACCAAGGATGGTAATTAATTACAGAGCTTTAAATGAAGCCTTTCTTCCCATAAGGTTCCCTCTTCCATCAAAAGAATTGTTATTTTCCAAGATCGGCAAGTGTAACGTCTTCAACAAGTTCGATTTGAAAAGTGGTTTCTGGCAAATAGGAATCATACCAAAAGACAGATATAAGACAACTTTTGTTGTCCCTAATGGCCAGCACCAGTGGAGAGTAATGCCGTTTGGTTTGAAGAATGCTCCATCTGAATTCCAAAAAAGAATGGATGATATCTTCAAACATTTATCTTTTTTTATTGTATATATTGATGATCTTCTTGTTTGTTATGTAGATAGCACAGCACATGTATAGCATCTAAAGATTGTTTATGATCTATTGTTTAAACATGGTTTAGTGCTCAGTAAGTCACAAATTTTTTGGGCACAAACAAAGATTGAATATCTTGGATTGATCTTGTCAAAAGGAGAAGTTGAATTACAAGATCATGTTTTGAAAAAATTATCAGAATTCCCTGATGAGATTCTAGATCATAAACAACTACAAAGGTTTATAGGTTGCCTGAATTATATTCGACAATTCTATGAAAACCAAGCTAAGGATGTCAGGATATTACAGAAACGTCTCAGCAAAGTTATGCCATGGAATTCTAAGATGACAACTTCCGTTCAAATTATTAAACAGAAGATACAGAATTTGCCAAAGCTACACCTTCCAGATATGGCTTTGCAACTCATACTCGAGACTGATGCCTCCAATGACACTTGGGCAGAAGTACTAATGCAAAAAAATGGTCCCAAGTTAGAAGAAGTGTGCATATACACTTCTGGATGCTTTTCAGATACAAAATCCAGATATCCTTCCTCTCATAAAGAAATTCTTGCAGTTAAAAATGGAATTAAAAAATTCAGATTGTTTTTAAAACCTGTACATTTTATTGTTAGAACAGATTTGAAACATATGAAAGGAATGTTATCTAATCAACGTCTGCTGGAACAGGGAAACAACAAAATTTTGAGATGGAGTCTCTGGCTTGATGGATTTGATTTTGAAATACATTATAAGCCTGGTAAAGACAATTGCATTGCTGATCTATTAACAAGAGAAGCTGCCCTTCCAAGAGATCAGACAATCAAATGGATTCATCCTCCCTAATCATAAGAGATGTTCCACCACCAGGATTCAAATGGATCCTCGTCTGTAATAACTGTAAATATTGTTATTGTTTCGAGTGTTTAACATGTTGTATAAAGTCCATTCCTGTTTGTATTAACATCCTTAGCAAGTGGATACAATCATATAACCACTTTACTTCATATTATAGTTACTTCAGAGTCATCCATAATATGGCAAGAGGCATCATCACAGGAGGACCAATGCAAGGACAGGTTTACATAATTCTCTATACTCCATGCATCTCCTATGAAGATTATTGCAAAATAATGTTGCAGACAAAGTTCGATAGTTCATGCTGGATACTTTTTGAATGCTCAACATTCAAAGATTCACGTCTATGGTGGTCTGGTTGGTTGTACATATTATTCTGGAATTACTGTCCCAAAGATATTATTTTCTTTGGCAGCAGTAAATATGCATTTAAACACTGGTTCAAAGCTGAAATCGAAGAAGCAGCCCACTATGAAGGATGGTTTGTTTTCAATTTATCATTTCAAGGAAGTGAGCTTAATTATGAAAAATTTGAACCTCCTCATCCTCAAACTTATAAAGTTACTAGTGATTATTATGGTGACTTGTGTGTCCCAGAAGATGAACTCATACCGGCTATGCAAGGATCACCCTTTTATAAGTGTTTCAGTGGACTACCTCCATTTTCTGACATACATGGGTCTCCACCAAACAAACATTTTGATTATGACAATGATGACTCATTTGACTCTATTACTGAGCATAATATTATTAATAGGATGGAAGCATGATGGGACCCTCGGTTCATATTTTGTAATATTAATGTATTGATCCTTTTCATGTCTAACGGGCCGACAGTGGTGTCCTGTCAGTTCCATGGGTTCTTGTAGAACTCCATTGTGTATGAAGGAGATGTCAATTTGTCATATGTATAAGATTGCGTATCTTTACCTATGGTCTGTCATTCCGTAAAAGTTGGTATGGGTCCCCATATGGCCGAGCCTTTAAGGGACGAGATAACAGCTGTAGTCCACAACTGCCCCATCCACTTGGAGGAATCTTGCTTTTAACAGGCATTTTCCAGTTCTTGTCTACCGACAACATGTTAATTTATGTATAAATAAACCTCTTCGGGTCTCATTTGAGATATCAGAGAAAAGAGAGTCTGAGAGTGTTTGAGAGTTTAGTCTATGTCTAAGAGCAGTGTGTATCCTCTTGGCTCGCCTTCGGGAACTTGCGAACGAAAAACACTGATCTCGCTTGTAAACATGTGTGTCACTCTGTGAGTTTCTGTATAAAGATCCTACTTTGGTAAATTGGTATCAGAGCCAAGTTTGTAAAAGTCTGCTCATGAATATAAAGAAGTTTTCTTGAAGTGAGTTTTATCTGATACGAGCCTTGTGTCTGGAATATATGATTACGAGATGTGTAAATGCTACATGGTGAGTGAAGTGATCGTTTAATTGTGGTCTCCAGTAGTTGCTATAGGACAATAAGATAGCCATTAAAGCTAAAGGAAGGCATGGAGTGCTGCATAGTCCTTTTAACATCGGCTCTATATGAAATATTAAATATATATAATATTTAATATTATATATTTCACAATGAGTCCTATTTCCCTCAAAGTGATCCCTCATTTCCTCTTTCATTAACAGAGAGCTTGGGCCTTCTTACTAACGAGCAACAATGAGGAGATCAGATAAAAATACCGCAGAAGCAGAGAAAAATGCAGGAGGATCAGAGGACAATGCTCCCTCCATGCTAGAGCTAAGCGAAGGCCTCAAGGAGTTTTGGGTGGCTTTATAAATCAAGCAAATACTTCGTTGGATTCCATATTGACAAATTAAAAAAAGAATTAACAGAGTGCAACAGAAATTACCACAACGTGAGAGTCAAGATCGAAGTGATAGAGAATCAGAAAAGAAGCCCCAATTATTCAACTTCACACTGGGTACCTCCCCAATCACACTATACGTCCAACATGTGGACATATAATAATGACATTCCCAAGGTGAAGATTATTGTTCCAAATTTTGATGGATCGAACGCAAGAGAACCAACAAGATGGGTAAAATAAAATCAAGCAATACTTTAGGTATTACAAGATTTCTGATGATGAGGAAAAAATTAATGTCACATTTATACATCTGAAGGACTTTGCGTATGACTAGTTCCTATGGTGGAGAGAAAATCCAAATCTCTAGCAAGAGACTGGGTTGTATTAAAAAATAACTTCTTCCTATGTTTTCTCGACATAGAAGAAAAATGGGTTTTCGCTAAACTCACCTGATTACAATAGTTTGGTACAATGGAGGATTTTTTTCAGGATCTACATGTGTTAGCCACCCATGTCCCTGATATATCAGAAGATTGGCTACTCCAAATAGCCTTATCAGGACTGAAGGAAAATATCTGAAATGAGCTCAAATTATTTGACATTAAGGATATTGAGAAATCTCGTCAGAAAGACAAAATCGCTGAAAAAAAAATTAAAGTATATCAAAAGAGATCATGGTGCTCACTCGAAGACTCTAGCTCCAAATACATTCCCCCATACAAAAGGACATCATCACTAGATACAAGACAAGGACAAATTTTTTAAATGTAATGCACCAAATTGGAAACCAGGCCATAAGTGAAAAGACAAAAAGCGTTTTCATTGCGAAATTAAAAAGAGTGACAATGATGAGGACGAAGAAGCATGGAACATATCTTCATCCAATCAAGGAACAAATAATGGAGACTCACGAAATTTCCATGAGTCAGGAAATCAAAACACAAGTCCGACACTCTCTATCTTTGCAATGAAAAGTATTTCTCAACCCCAAACTCTTAAAGTTTATGGCTATATCAAGAAAACTAAAGTAACAGTGCTCACAGATAGTGAGAGTTCACATAAATTTATAGATATGAAGATAACAAGGCAATTAAACATATTTATTCATCCTACCTCTGAATTTCAAGTCTCCATCCTGGGAAATAAGACTACTTCATGTGATGGGAAATGTCGTAAGGTAGAAGTATCCATGAATGAATACAAATTAAAATATCCTATGTATTCCATGCCAATAGGATGGGTAGATATTGTCTTGGGAGCCTAATGGTTATCCATGCTTTGTATTGTTGGATTAAACTTACAAGAAAAATTTACAAGAATTTATGAAAATGGGGAAAAGTATAAATTACATGGAATTAATTGTCCTCCTCCACAAATAGTCTCGTCCAACAAGATGGAAAAAATGACTAAAAAGGGATCCTAGGCTTATTTATTACACTGTTATGCAATAGAGGGAACTATTGATGAGGAAAACAATGATGATCCCAAGAAATTATACCAAATTATTGGAAAATATAAAAATATTTTTCAGGAACCTTCTCGTGGTCTTCCTCCGTCTCGTTCTAGAGACCACATCATATAATTGATCCCTGGTTCCACACCAATCAGAAAAAAATATTATATACAGTCGCACCAACATAAGACAAAAATCTAGTGATTGATTCAAGAATTATTGGACTGCTGTGTTATTACGCGAAGCAAGAGTCCTTACTCAGCTCCATTCATACTTATTAGGAAAAACATGGATCATATAGACTCTGTATTGATTATAGAGCATTGAACAAAATTACGATAAAGGATAAATTTCCAATTCTAATTGTGGATGAGTTATTGGATGAGATCCATGGTGCTAAGTATTTCTCCAAACTAGATATGATATCAAGTTATTACTAAATACAAATTCGATATGAAGACATTCCCAAAACTGCTTTTTGTACCCATGTAGGGTTGTACAAATTTCGGGTTATGCCTTTTGGTTTATCCAATGCTCCCGCTACCTTCCAAGTAGTAATGAATGATTTATTTCATCTATACCTATGAAAGTTTGTACTTGTCTTCTTCGATGATATCCTTATTTATAGCAAGAATTGAAACTCACACCTCGAGCACATTGAGACAATATTAAAAATCCTTCAAGAGAATAAGTTCTATGCTAACAAATGTAAATGCAGTTTTGGAAAAAAAGAGATAGTATTTTTGGGACATGTCATATCATATGAAGGAATCAAGGTTGATTTGAAGAAAATTGCGGCAGTTACTGAGTGGCCTATCCCTAAATTAATCACATCATTACATGGATTCTTGGGTCTTACCGGGTACTATAGAAGATATGTTTGAAACTATGCACAAATTCTGGCCCCATTAACAACATTATTGAAAAAATATGCATTTAAATGGTACGACAAAGCTGGAGCATGTTTTAGATGGTTGAAGCTCTTAATGACACCCAACCTAGTTTTGTCAGCACTAGATTTCTCCAAAACATTTGTCCTTGAATGTGATGCTTTAGGAACAAGATTAAGTGCCATAATTATGCAAGATAATCATCCCATCACATTCGAAAGTAGAAAATTCAAACCAAGGGAGCAACCAAAATCAACATATGACAAAGAAATGTTGGCAATTATGCATGCCTTTGTTAAGTGGAAATAATACTTGCTAGGAATGAAATTTCTCGTGAAAACAAACCACAATAGCTTGAAGTATTTTCTAACTTAGAAAAACCTTTCATTAGAGCACCAAAAATGGGCGAGCAAAATCCATGTCTTTGATTTCAATATTCTTTATAAAAAAGGAAGGGAAAATTTGGTTGTAGACGGGTTATCAAGAAAACTTGATAATGACTCTACACTATGCACTATTTCCATCATCATTCCCGAATGGATCTCAAAATTTCAAACTAAGTAGATAAAAAATACAGAAATGGGGAGGCTAATAGAGGAAGTTGAAAGTAGCCCAACTGTAAATTCTAAATTCACTTGGGAGAATAACATACAGTGGTACATACACGAGATATTTTTACCCAACTCTTCCAAGTTCAAACTCCAAGTTTTGAAAGAAAATAATGATTCTCTGATAGTATGCCATGTGGGTTTTTTTAAAAATTTCTACAATATACACTAGTCCTTCTTTTGGAAAGGTATGTGGTTCGACATTTAGAAATATGTGGCAGAATGCGACACCTGTCAATGACAAAAGTTTGAAACTATCGCTCCTCCAGGTCTTCTACAACCCCTTCATTGTTAATGTTTAAGCCATTATTATAGTTCTTTGCATTTCAATAGATAACAATAGCATAATACAAGATCATTGAGAAATACACAATCACAAGAGACACAACATGTGTCCTGGGAAACCCTCTAGGGGAAGAAAACCCAACAAAACTTCCTTATTATAGATAGCCAACACAATGCCAAGAGATAGCTCAAACTAAAACAGAAGATCCTCTCCCAAAGATGCGCCACTCTCTCTCCTTCTTCTCTAACTATAGTTTCGAAACTTGTCTCTGAAATGAGCAAGTGAGTTGTGTGTCTAAGTGAGGCACTGACCTCCTTATTTATACAAGATTGACACGTGTGAAGTGTCTCCTCACTGGCAGGGCTGACTTCTCCAACTGGGTGGTTATAACCACCTTTATTATATTTCGGGGCCTCTTTAATATCTTCTGGGGCTGACTTCTTATTCTGCCTATTACAATTATCTTTTGACTAATCCACAAAAGGGGATTTGGTCCTTTATAATAACCGACATGATCAATCCGCAATGGGGATTGATCCAATGAATAATATATTAAATAATAATAAGAATACACTTTGCAGTTACATTATTTTAACACTCCCCCTTAACAAGAAGGGTATTCTTCAGCAGCATCATGCGAGAGAGAGAGAGGCCTTTATCATCAACAACATCAAGTGGGTGAGAGGACAACATCATCAATATCATCTTGGAACACTGACTGGCGTATCTATAAATCATCAGAATTTTTCTTCATCGACAACATCGTCATTCTCAAAGGAATGCCATCATCATATGCATCAATATGTATTAGTGTAAAACTGATACATCATCATCATCATCATCACAACACGAGGCTGGCTCATCATAATACTAGACTAGCTTTACATCACAACTATCCAGCCAGAATCACAGTTTTAGTCTCATCTCATCGTCTTGCTTTACGTCATAGCTGTCAAGCTGGAAGCAAGATGCTCGTCCTGCTTTACGTCACAACCATCAGGTCAGAAGCAAGATACTAGAATGGCTTTACGTCACAACTGTCTAGATGAAATCTCAGTGCTAGTCTCATCTCATCATCTTGCTTTATGTCACAACCATTAGGTCGGAAGAAAGGTACTCGTCCTGCTTTACGTCACAACCATTAGGTCGGAAGCAGGATACTAGACTGGCTTTACGTCATAGCTATCCAGCCGAAAGCACAGTACTAGTCACATCATATCATCTTGCTTTATGTCACAACCATCAGGTTGAAAGCAAGGTACTCGTCTTGCTTTATGTCACAACCATCAGGTCAGAAGCATAATACTAGACTAGCTTTACATCACAACTATCCAGCCGGAAGCTCAGTGCTAGTCACATCAGATCATCTTGCTTTACGTCACAACCATCTGGTCGGAAGCAAGAGATGTCTCATCACAACAACTACTCCCGCTTTCGAGGAAGGTCCTTTCGGACTATACCAAGCTTATCTCAAAAGTGCTCAAACTTTATACAAGATAGAGGCTTGGTCAACACATCAACAACTTGTTCATCCGTGCTAATGTATTGGAGCTTTAAAGCTCCTCTCTACACCATGTCATAGATGTAATGATATCATATCTCTATGTGCTTCGACTTGTCGTGGAATACATGATTCTCTGTCATCTTTATGCAGCTCTGGTTGTCACATAGGATCATGGTTGCTTCCATCTCTAGGTCAAATAGACCGGTCAACAAATTTCGAAGCCATATAGCTTCGCAGCTGGAAGAACATGCAACAATGTATTATGCTTCTGTTGTGCTGAGAGAAATGCTGGATTGCTTCCTACTCTGCCACGAGATCATAATTGATCCCAAACTGAAACAACATCCTAAAGTGCTTTTCCTGTCAAAAACACTTCCTTCCCAATCTGCATCAGTATATCCACTCAATGTGAAATTATGATCTCCATCATAGTTGAGACCACAATCTATTGTACCTTTAAGGTACCTCATCACATGTTTTGCAGCCACTAGGTGAACATGTCTGGGTTCTACCAGAAAATGACTCAAGGTGTTCACGACAAAACAAATGTTTGGTCTGGTGTTCATCAGGTACATCAATGATCCAATAATCTATCTGTACAGTGTGTCATCAATCAAATCTGACAAAGTATCGACCAACAACTTCAACTTCACTTCCATGGGTGTATTCATGGACTTGCAATCCAGCATGTCGAATCTCTTCAGGATTTCGACTGTATACTTCCCTTGGTTAAGGAAGATCCTCTCAGGACTTTGCCATACCTCAAGACCTAAGAAATAGTGCATTAGGCCAAGGTCTTTCATTTAAAATTATGAGGCAAGTCTCTTCTTACATTTAGTGATAAGATTTTCTTCTCCAGTTAAGAATAAGTCATCCACATATAGCAGTAAAATTACTGGCTCATCGTTCATGACCTTAAAGTAGAGGTTAGAGTCTGCTTTACTCTTGGTAAAGCCTAATCTCATCAAGAAACTGTCTATACGACCATACCAAGCTCTAAGAGCTTGCTTTAATTCATATAAGGCTTTCTTCAATCTGCAGACATGAGATTTTCTGTCTTCAACCTCAAATCCTTGAGGTTGCTCTATATGCACTTCCTCTTCGATGACACTGTTTAGGAAAGTTGTCTTCACGTCCATTTGGTGTAGCTTCCACTTCATCTTAGCTCCAAGAGCTATGATGGTTCTGATCGAAGTGTATCTGGCCACAGGAGCGAATGTCTCTTCATAGTCAATGCCTTCCTTTTGAGAAAAGCCACGAGTGACAAATCTTGCTTTATACTTCTCAATACTTCCATCAACAACATGTTTTATTTTGAAGATCCATCTAGAGGATACCACATCTTTACTCTTCGGTCTGGGAACTATTTCCCATACATTGTTCTTTATTATGGATTGGTATTCCTCTGTCATGGCATCTACCCATTCTTTCCTCTGAATGGCTTCTTCAAAGCAAGTAGGCTCCTCCTCTAGAATATCGCACATCAAAGCCATATAACTAGAGAATGGATTTGGTCTTTTCACTTGTCTCATGGTTCCTTCGAGAACACCATACTTCTCTCCATCTTGAATAAGCTTTCTATCCCAAGCTGGCTTCCTTTTATGGAGGATCGTCATTTGAGGAGGTTCTTGAAATTCTACCATGTCACGATCTTCTAGTAATTCCTCATCAGGGGAAGTTATGACTTCCCTCACTATTTCAGCAGCTCTGGGAACCTCCCTCACTGGTTCAATAGTCCTGGGGATTACGGGTTCCTCTTCATATACTTCTCCAAGTTGGCATCTTCTTGATTTCTTAAGCACTGCATCTTCATCAAAAGTCACGTCCCTGCTGATTTCAATGTGACGGTGACCTAGTATATAGATTTTGAAGGCCTTGGAGACCTCATAGTATCCCACAAATATTTCCTTCTTTCCTGAAGGTTCCAACTTGTTTCTCTTCTATTTCAGTATATGAATAAATACTGGGCAGCCAAATATTTTGAGATGGCTTACCTCTGGCTTCTTTCTGGTGAACATCTCTTCCAGGGTCTTGAGCCCAAGTGCACTATGGGATAATCATTTTTGCACATATACAACTTCCATTGCTGCTTCTGCCCATAAGCACATAGGAAGATCTTGATCATGGATCATAGTCTTCACAACTTCCATTATCGTTCTGTTCTTTCGTTCAACTACACCATTTTGTTGGGGATTATAGGGAGTGGTGAGTTCCCTCTTGATCCCAACATCTTTGCAGAAGTTCACAAACTCTTTTGATGTATATTCTCCTCCATTATCTGACCCGGGTATCTTAATCTTTCTTTTAGAAAGATTCTCTATCAAGGCTTTGAATTCCTTGAACTTACTGAACACTTCATCTTTAGATTTCAAAAAGTATATCTAGGTCTTACGAGAATAGTCATCAATAAATGATACATAATATACATACCCACTAATGGAGGACGATGGCATTGGGCCACATACATCTGAATTAATGAGCTCTAGGACTCCTTCTGCTTTGCTGTCTCTCTTCGAAAACGGGTTCTTGATGTTCTTCCCTTCTGCACATCCATTGCATATGCCTTCATGGTCACCTTTGAGTTCTGGTAAACCTGTGACCGCTTTGCATATGTATGGTAGCGCCTTGTAGTTGATGTGAGCTAATCTTCTATGCCAAATCTCACATGAGTTTTCAATGGCGTGGGTCATGGTAGCCTCTGAGTGACCCTTTAGTTTATACATGCCATTTTCTTCACTTCCAATGATGATTGCTTCATTTAAGGTTTCTCCTTTAGCCCACATGAGAAATTATCCATCTATAAAGGAAACTTTGAAGCCTTTCTTTTCTAAATCTTAAATGGAGAGAAGGTTCTTGGTCAAACCTGGTACATATAGTACGTCCTTCATCTTCAATGAATTCCATGAATTCAATTTTTGGTTTGATTCTCCCACTCCCTTGATGGCATATTGGTAATCATCTCCAAGTGTCACTTTATGAAGAAACTTTTTTTCTGAGATACAAGAGAGAATGTTTCTTTGTCCCGTCATGTGCTTGGATGCACCACTATCAATGAGCCAAGTGTCCTCTCCAAGTGTTACAGATCCTGAGAGGGCCGAGATTAAGACATGGTCTTCGATCTTCTCTCTTATCATCTTTGCAGGTGGCTCTTCATCTTCGATTACATGGGCATGGTGCCTCTTATGTTTTCTCTTGTATTCTTCTCGTCTGGCTAGACAAAAATTCACAATATGTCCCATCTTGTCACAATGGTAACATTGTATAGATGAGTAGTCTCTTTCCTTTCGTTGTCCCTTCTTCTAAAATCTCCTTGGATGAGATTCTTTATGATTGAATTTGTTTGAATGTTGAGGCTCTTTATGAGTCTCCTTTTGGAAGTAGGGTTTCTTCCTTCCTTGAGTAGCTAAGGCTTGATCATCATCTCTTGCTAGTAACGCTTCACGATTTGCTACTCTTGTTTCTTCTTGGATGCATTCTTCCCATAGACCATCCAACTTTAGTTTCTCCGTTCTCGCACATATTGTTTGGATGAATGCATCCCAAGGTCTTGTGAGACCATTTAGGGTTTTCATTATGAGTTCATCTTCGTCTATGGTATCTCCAATCGCTTCTAACTGTTCTTTGAATTTTGAGATTCTCAAGAAATATTTCTGAATCGTTTCTCCTTTCTGCATCCTTGTATTATTTAGTTGAGTTCTTAGATTCATCTTCCGGTTTATGTTCTTTTCTTCATACAGTCTAGTCAAGGCATCAAACATTTCTTTCAGAGTCTTCTTAGATGACACATAAGGAATCAAGTGGTCTTTGATTGAATCTACAATGATTCTTTTGGCCCTGATTGTGTCCTTTTGATGCTTTGCCTTTTCTGCAGCATCGACGGGTTCTGATACTTCTTCTTTGACAAATATTGCTAAGTAATTCTCTTCAAGAATGAGGCCAATCCTATACTTCCAGGAACGAAAGTTTTCCACTCCTTCTAGCTTGTCAACAAGCTTAACACTTGCAATCATCTTTTACCTGGAGCTAGGAAAATGACCGAAAAATGAAAGTGCTCAAAATCAAAATATGAACTTACCAGGAGGTGCGCTTGGCTGAGGCGAGTAGCCTGGTGTGTTTGGATCTGAGAAAATCCAACTTTTTCTCCTTCAAACTTGATCTATGGATTTTTGGACTGGTGCTTCGGGTTTTCTGGTACCTCTGGTACTTTCTGATACTTTTGGTACACTGGTTTTCTGGTACTTCTGGTACTTTGTGAAACTAGGGTTTCACTTTCTGGGAGATCCATCCACTGATAAGGTGCGTTGATAGTGCCAAAGTAATCCTTGGGGGAGGGTGAACTTTTCTAGGTGGTTTTAGGGCTGAAAAGCTTCACCATCAAAAAGCCCTAATTTGCATGTACAACAATAGTGATGTTTTTCACTCTTGTGAAAGATGCTCTCTTCATATTGGCTCTGATACCATGTTAATGTTTAATCCATTATTATAGTTCTTTTCATTTCAATAGATAACAATAGCATAATACAAGATCATCGAGAAATACACAATCACAAGAGACACAACATTTATCCCGGGAAACCCTCTAGGGGAAGAAAACCCAACAAAACTTCCTTATTATATATAGCCAATACAATGCCAAGAGATAGCTCAAACTAAAACAAAATATCCTCTCCCAAAGATGTGCCACTCTCTCTCCTTCTTCTCTAACTGCAGTTCGGAAACTTGTCTCTCAAATGAGCAAGTGAGTTATGTGTCTAAGTGAGGCGCTGACCTCCTTATTTATACAAGAGTGACACGTGTGAAGTGTCTCTTCACTGACAGGGATGAATTCTCCAACTGGGTGGTTATAACCACCTTTATTATATTTCGGGGCCTCTTTAATATCTTCTGGGGCCAACCTCTTATTCTGCCTATTACAATTATCTTTTGACCAATCCGCAAAAGGGGATTTGGTCCTTTATAATAACCGACATGATCAATCCACAATGGGGATTGATCCAATGAATAATATATCAAATAATAATAAGAATACACTTTGTAGTTACATTATTTTAACATTCATGTCGCAGCCCAAAAATGATATAAAATATCTATGGACTTTATTACTGGTCTTCCTACCTCTGAAGGAAAAGACACTATATTTGTAATCGTAGATCGACTAACCAAATATGCCCACTTTGTTGGGATTTATTCAAAATCCAAGTCTAACCAATTTGTTTATAGCTATGTTAAACATATTTTTAAGCTTCATCGATTTCCCAAAGTTATCGTAAGCAATAGGGATCCCAAGTTTACTAGCAATTTTTGGAAGGAATTGTTTCACCAGGTGGGGACATCCTTAACCATGAGTACTTCATACCATCCCCAAACAGATGGCCAAATTGAAGTGGTTAATAAATTCCTTGAAGGGTACCTAAATAATTTTGTGAATGCTCGTTAGACATAATGGATCAATTGGTTACATCTTTCAAAATGGTGGTATGACAATACATATCATAGCTCAACAAAAATGTCCCCGTTTGAAGCACTGTATGGTTATCCACCTCACTCCATTAAGGAACATTTTATCAATTCTAAAGTTCCTTCCGTGAAAGATTATCTAGCCACATTGGATGAAGTTTTACGCACTCTTAAATCTCACCTTGAACAAGAAAGGAACCAAATGAAACAATAAGTTGACAAAAGAAGAATCGACAAAGAATTTATGACAGAAAATTGGGTGTTTGTTTGACTACAAACTTACAAGCAGATTTCTCTTAAAAATTACAAGAAACACAAGCTGGATCCTAAGTTTTATGGACCCTATCAAATTTGAAAGAGAGTTGGTCAAGTTGCTTACGCCTTTGATATTCCAAATAAAGGAAAATTGCATGACATTTTTCATGTTTCTTGTTTGAAGAAAAAACTAGGTCCTACCATCCATATACAAAGAAAGTTGCCTCTTTTAGATGAAGGAAGGTTAATTTTTCTTTTTGAAGGCATCGTGGAAGTATGAACCAAATTTCAGCGTTCTAGAAGAATTAATGAGTATATGATCAAATGGAAAAACCTACCTGAAGATGAAGCTACTTGGGAGGATGAGGAGTTTAGATCCAAGCATTCGTCTTTACCCATGCTTCGAGGACGAAGATTTTCAGGGAGGGATGACTTGTAATAAACTTTATTAAATTACTTTTAGTTTATTTAGACTGTAATGTAAATTCACGTTCAATTATTTAATAGACATGACTTTACTCCCTTGTGTGTATTTATATGCATTTATGTAATCATAATGAGCATGGAAAAAAATATTATATTGAATATACATGTTATATTGATAGTTTTCATCTATCATAGCTTGCTCCCATTCAGGTTGACCTTGGGAATTGTTGATTGGGAAGAATTTTCTCGAAAATAGTAAGAGGTACTCCCTGATACATGGTCTCAATTAGACTATGCACCATTTGGTTTAGGAGACCCATCCAGAATTTAGCTCGACTACCATTGCTATTTTTTGGGTTTTACCGGTTACGGTCTGGTCTATCGATGAAGATGGATGATGAATGGTTATACAATGCAAAGATGTAGATGAAGACTATGTATTAAAAGAAAACTAATCTATTGCTAATTTGTCCTACCCTATCCTAGCTAGGAGCATACTAAGGTATCTAGTGAGCTGTAAATGAAACCAAACTCTGCATAAAATCCCCACTCACATAGCTGAAATAAATGTGTGATCTAAAAATGAAAAAAGTTTATGTATACAATTTTTTTCAAGTGGAATATGTATGTGACTTGGGAAATTGGATCAAGTTGCAAGCACATAAATTAATGAGTTTTTTTACTTGAAATGAACAACATAAACAACCATCAAAAGTAAGCACATAACACAACAAAATGATAAAGGAGTTCACCCCTCTCTTGGGCTACATCTCCTAGTCCATCTTCCAATGGATAATTTTCATTATATGCTCAAAATGTCAAAAAAAATGCTTTACAATGCTCATAATGCAAAATAGGTGGCTTCAATGGCTTCAGAATTTCCAAAAACCCCTAGCTGGGCTCTTCCTGCACCTGGTTTGGCCAAAAATTGAGAAAAATACACTTCTTGGAAGTTTTTCTCAATAACTTGTTGCACCTGCTCACCAAAATGCACCTCTGCATGCATGAACCCAAACTTTGTGTGTTTTCTGTGCCAAAACCCAGCATGCATGTCGTTCCACAATTTGGGCAAATTTGTCACATGGTTAGGGAGGTTAGTGCCTGGTTCGATGGAGATCCTGGTTGCATGGCCCCCATGTGGCCTGGTGCCAACCCAACACCCACACCCTTTGGTTTAAAATCCTCCATGTCCCCCACGCTCTGGTCGTATGGTAAGGTTTAGTGTAATGACCGCGGGCTGGGGCTAAGCCCAGGCCTAGACTCTGCCTGGAATAGACCATAAATAAACTTTAAATACAAGGTTTAATGTATAAGGTTAAGAATTACCATTAGGCGGGCTGGTAGCCCAACCTTTGCAAAGTCTTGCCCATTCCCAGAGTTCATAGGTTCGACCCCCGTAGAGCCCATACCAAATTTTACACCACAACAAGAAGTGTCATGTGGAGTCCCCTGGTTGAGCCATGAGGCACCCTTCCATTCGCCACGTGTTAGACCAGGATTGGTCCACATCTTAACTTGCCAACTCAGTTACCAAATCACCTGCCATGTCACCTATCCACGTCAGCCGCTTGCCACGTTAGCACCTACCCAGTCAACTTATCACGTCAACACCTACCCAATCAACTTGCCACATTATCTGTACGATCATATGGTCAGATTAGATGTGGACTGTACAGAACGTACATACTTCACAATCAACATTTTTTTGCTTGTTTGAGAAAATAGACAGAAGGTGATATCTCTCGCATACGAACTCCATTTGATCCCATTCAAGTTGAGTTGGGAGCGTGAGGAAAATATCTACACAATGAATCCATTTTTGAGCAATTTTGAGCACTTTGATTTTTGAGCATTTTTTTTTATCCCGTGGATCACTCCTCCCCATTGGGAAGCTTTTGGAACTCCAAAAGACTACTTTCAGTTAATCTGAAGATGAGGGTACAGTTAACTCACCTTTCCAATCTCAATCCATTTAGTTTTTCTTGTATTTGTGCCTTTAATACCAACACAAAGGTATTCCACATTCCCTCGTTTTGAAGTTCTTATCTTTCTGTCAAGGATTGTATCCTCATGCAATTTTGAAATATATTTTGGCGAAAAGTTATCTATGGAAGGAATATGAACATGCTCTCCTTGACCATCAATAAAAGGAGGCTCATACAATCTCAAATTCTCAACATTAACAACTGCATACATTTGCATATAAGGAGGAAAATCCAAACATAAGGCATTATTACCAATCTTTTCAAGAATCTTGAAATGTCCATATCTAATTGGTTTAATATTTTTAACTTCTCCTTTAAGCCTCTCTTTTCTAATGTAAAGCCAAACTTCATCTCCAACTTGGAAACTGTGATCAAAACGATGCTTGTCATGTCTTGTCTTGTACTTGGCTTGGCTCTTTTCCAACTGTTCTTGTACCATTTGATGCACCAACTAAATTTGTTCAATGAACTTCTTTGCTCTATCAATGTCATAAGCAACATCCTTCCCAAAGATAAAATCTAAAGGAGATTTTTGAAAATAACCAAAACATGCCTCAAATGGAAATGTTTGAGTCGATGAGTGCTTAGCCCGGTTATAATCATGCTGAATGTAGTGTAGGTTCTCATCCCAGGGCTTAGGATGTTTGCTGCAATAACCACGAAGAAGATGTACTACTGTTCTATTCACCACTTCTGTTTGAACATCAGTTTTTGGATGAAAAGATGTTCTCTTTTTCAACTTGGTGTCCATGAGTACCCATAAGCTTGACCAAAAATTCCCAATAAATTGAGAATCTCGATCATAAATAATAGATTTGGGCAACCCAAAATGTACCCATACATGTTGAAAGAACATTTATGTCGTTTGTTCAGATGTAACCTGCTTCTTACAAGGCATCAAAATACACATTTTGCTGAAACGGTCGTTCAACCACAACATAAAGATAATCATGATTCTTTTTAGACATAGGTAATCCCCCTACAAAGTCCATGGAAATGCTTTCCCAAGGGCGAGAAGGAACCGGAAGTGGAGTATACAATCCTAAATTTTTGTTGTTAGGCTTACTTGTAGCACATAAAGAACATCCTCTTACATATCTTGAAACACTTTCATTCATTTTAGGCCAATAGCAATACCTTTACAAATTAGCCACTGTCTTGCTTACACCAAAGTGACCAAGAATAAGAGAAGAATGTGCTTCCCTTATAATGTTGATTCTTTCACCCTGTTGTTGGAAAAATACTGAGAGGGGGGGGTGAATCAGTATTTTGAGCTATTAACAATTTTTCACTTTTCTTTCACTGAAAAATATTAGTCTACTTTATAGAGACCAGTTATTGTATATTCTTATGAAAACAATAGTGCATCCAGGGATTTCTTCATTCATCAGATGTCTTTTAAGCAGTAATTCAACAAAATAAACTGACACAGATGAATAGGACACATGAACACCGGGATTTAAGGTGGAAACCCAATTAGGGAGAAAACCACCGCTGCTGTTGTCTCTGTCTTCAATGATTATTATTAAGAAAACATTCTACAACA
>ML799297.1:109444-135753 GCA_009831015.1 Picea engelmannii
AACTCCCGATCCCCGAATCTCCGATGACTTATCTCCTTCGCAACTTCTGCAGATCTGACGGTTGTCGGTCTTTCGAGAAATTTGAATGGAATCCAATGGTCACTGGATCTCTGTCTTCCTTCTTCTCTGTAATCTCTTGCTGCACGCGTTTTCTTCAATGCTGTACCTCCTGAGCTCTTACGTCCGAATCCCCCAAGGGGTTTTATCCTTCATATCCTTCCATCTCCGTTGTTGCCATCAATGACAACAACCATCATCGTTGCTTGTTCAATATTTGCCAACACCTGTGGAATACATAGCTTGCCAAGATGATACAAAATCTTATCATGCACATGGCAATCCAATTCCTCAACTTGGTTAGAATGACACAAAGTTGGATAAACCTCTTTAAAATCAACATCTAAAGCATACTTTTCAACATAGCTCTCATGCATGGTAGAATTATGCTTAAGAATAACTGAAGCACTAACAATAGGCCTAGAAAGCATATCAACAACTTTGTTATAAATTCCTTTCTTATACCTGATAACCAAGTGGAATTGTTGTAGGAAACCCATCCATCTGAAGTGTCTTGCTTGTTGTAGCTTTGTTTGTGATTGTAAGCATTGTACTGGTTGATGATTTGTGTGAATAATAGTTTCTTTTCCCAACAAATAACGTTTCCATTTTTTCACACTTTGCACCAATGCATACAAATCCTTATCACATGTAAGATAATTAATCACACCACCATTAAAAGGTTCAGAATGAAAACAAATGGTCTTACCATGTTGCAACAAGACTGCTCCCATGGCATAGTTACTTGCATATGTTTGTATCTCAAATGGTTGTCTCAAATTAGGAAGTGCAAGAACTGGACATGAACTAATCTTCTCCTTCAATGCAACAAAATCTTTTTGTTGCTTGCCTCCCCATTGGAAAACTTGCTTGATGCTTGTCACTGCATGTAATGGAGCTGCAATTGAAGAAAAGTTAGCAATAAACTTTCTCCAATATTGGAATGCTCCCAAAAAGCTTCTTATCTCTGTTACATTGTTGGGCCTGGGCCAATCCAAAATGACTTTGACCTTTGAAGGATCTATTTTCAGTTCTCCTTCTCCAACAATACGCCCCAAGTAAACAAGTGAGGTCTTTCCAAACTCACATTTAGACATATTTAAAAACAAATTTTCTTTCTTCAAGACATCTAAAACTTGCTTTACATGCCTAATATTCTCTTCACGAGATTTGCTAAATATCAAGATGTCATCCAAGTAGACAATCACACAATCATCAAGAAAAGGCCTTAAAACATCATTCACAACTCTCATGAATGTAGCAGGAGCATTACAAAGCCCAAAATGGCATAACCATCCATTCAAATAAACCTTGCTTTGTTTTAATAGCTATCTTCCATGTGTCTCCTTCAACAATCCTAATCTGATGATATCCACTTCTCAAATCCAACTTGGTAAAATACTTAGCATCTTTCAATTGATCAAGCAAATCATCAATTCTAGGAAGAGGGTAATGATTCTTTATCGTAATCTTGTTCAAGGCTCTGAAATCTACACACATGAGCCATGTACCATATTTCTTTGGTACTAAAACAATTGGTGACCTGCATGGTGATGTGCTTGGCATGATAACCCCTTTGTCAAGAAAATCTTGGATTTGTTTTTTAATTTCAGCATTCTCCATGATTGGCATCTTGTACATACCAATGCTTGGAAGAGGACAATCTTGCTACAATTGAATCTCATGTTGGATACATCTTTTAGGAGGCAATCCTTTTAGTTCTTGAAACATCTCATCATATTGGTTAACAACCTGATATAAATTAGATTTTAACTTTGCATCACAACCTTGGAAAGTTTCTTTCTCAACATTATCTTTGGGTTTGATCATCAAGAGTACAAAGTTCTTACTAACATTGACTAATCTCTTCATTTGTCCAACATTTACAAGTGACAAATTCAACTTCTTTGTATGTGCTCTAACAATGTACTCAACTCCATTTTTAAACAAATGATATTTGTTCTCATGACGATGAAGTATGGCTCTCCTATCATATAAATATGGGCTTCCCAACACAATACCACAAATATCCAATGGATCAACATCAACCTCTACCTCATCTATAAAGTTTGCAGTGATGGCAAATCTAAGTTTACATCTTTTTGTCACATGCAATTTGGCATTGTCACATATCCAACCTAGAGGATATGGTTTAGGATGATGAGTAGTTTCCAAATGCAATTTCTTGACTGTGTCTTCAGAAATGAGGTTTGCTTGAGATCCAATATCAAATAAAGTATCTATCTTGGTATGCTTTGAAATTACCCTTATGTAGAAAATCTCTATTCTTTCTTTTTCATGTTGAGTTTCATTGAGGCTACTACTTGAAGAACTAGTACTTGCAATAGAGTCCTTACCTTGAAAACCCATGGCTATGATTTTTGTTTCATCTCACGAATCAGATCCTAAATCATGTTGTGTAGTTGTAGCAGTCTTTGGTTTCCCTTTGTTGTTGAAATTTTTGGGTCTCATTTCAGGATGAAGTTTCCAACGATGGTCTTCATCATGGCCATCTTTTGAAAAGTGTTTACATGTGACTTTTTCTCCCTCTTTCTTAACTAAAGCATTCTTCTTTCCATTTCCTTTGAATTTCCTCTTTCCTTTGTCTCCATTATAAAATGGATTCTTGCTACCCTATTGACGAGTATTCTTCCCTCTTGCTTCCAAATGAGTTGCTTGTACACAAACTTCATCTAGATTTGTAGGGTTAAACATGAGAATTGTGTGTCTCAAATAGCTATGAAATCCTCCAATATATTTGAGTAAAGTTTCTTGAGAAGATAAATCTATACCCAAAATCAAAGCTCTTCTTCTAAATTCTTGAGTGTAGCTTTGCACACTTTTCCCCTTAGCTTGCCTAAAATTTTACCAATCCATGATAGATTTCTGCATGTATGCTAATGGATCAAATTGCCTTTTAATTGCAATAATAAAATCATTCCAAGAGGATAAAACTTTACCATGTTTTTTCATGTCCTCTTGAGTTTTGGCTTCCCACCAAATGAGTGATCCACTTTCCAATCTAAGAGAAGCAAGCTGAATCTTAGTTTCATCATCTTTGATTCTTTGTATCCTACAATACACTTCAATTTGACGAATCCAATTATCCAAGTTCTCAACATTTACCTCTCCATTGTACACATGCAATTCAAACTTAATATCACACTTAAGCAAAGGAGTTTGTGGAGGAATTTTACCATGTTCTTTTTGATAATTTGGAGGTGGTTGTGAAATGGTAGAAGAAGTGGAAGATGGAGGTGAAGGAGGTGGAGTATCACCATTCCTTCCATTTCCTTTTGGAGTTTTATCACCACTATATTCATTACCTCTTGGAGGATCTCAACTTTCACCTTGCAACCTTGCATTCCTTTCTTCAAATAAAAATTTCACCATTTTTGTCATATCATATAAGGCTTTTCTAAAAGTTTCATCTTCTGAAGTAGGAGTTTCATGACTCTCCTCATGAGCCATACTTGGTGAATGCCTCCTTGAAGCTTGAGGTGAATGTATGGTTATCCTTATTGAAAGTTGAGAACTTGGCTCTACAAGTTGACCTTCTCCTCTTGTGAGCTTCAACCTTGTAAGCATCATAAAACAAAACCCTTGCAAACAATCAAACCTTCAAAAACCTTTTCTTTGATACCAACTTGATTTGAAAATGAAAAAGGTTTGTGTATCCAAATTTGCAAGTGAAATATGTATGTGACTTGGAAAATTGGATCAAGTTGCAAGCACACAACTTAATGAGTTGTTTTACTTAAAATGAATATCATAAACAGTGATAAACATCCATCAAAAGTAAGCACATAACACAACAAAATGATAAAGAAGTTCACCCCTCTCTTGGGCTACATCTCCTGGTCCAACTTCCAATGGATAATTTTCATTATATGCTCACAGTATAAAAAACAATGCTTTACAATGCTCATAATGAAAAATAGATGGCTTCAATGGCTCCATAATGTCCAAAAACCCCTAGCTGGGCTCTTCCTGCACCTAGTTTGGCCGAAAATTGAGAAAAATACACTTCCTGGAAGTTTTTCCCAATAACTTGTTGTACCTACTCACCAAAACAAACCTCTATGTGCATGAACCCGACCTCTGTGTGTTTACTGTGCTAAAACCCAACACGCATGTCATTATGCAATTTAGGAAAATTTTTCGCATGGTTAGGGACGTTAGCACCTTGTCTGACAGAGATCTCGGTCGCATGGCCCCCATGTGGCCTTTTTCTGACCTAACACCTGTACCCGTCGACTTAAACTCCTCCACGTCCACCGTGCTTTGGTCATATGGTAAGTTTTAGTGTAGTGACCATGGGCTAGGGCTAAGCCTTAGCTCATACTCCACTGGAATAAACCATAAAGAAAATTTAAATACAAGGTTTAATGTATAAGGTTAAGAACTACCATTAGGCGGGCTGGTAGCCCGGCTTTTGCAAAGTCTTGCCCACGCCCAAAGGTCGTGGGTTCGATGCCCGTGGAGCCCATAAAAATTTTTACACCACAACAAGGGGGTTCCATGTGGTGGCCCCTGGCTGGGCCATGTGGCACCCTTCCATTCGCCACGTGTTAGACCAGGATTGGTCCACGTCTTAACTTGCCAACTCAGCTGTCAAATCACATGCCACGTCACCTATTCACGTCAGCCACTTTCCACGTCACCTTACCACATCAACACCTACCTAGTCATATTTCCATGTTAGGACCTACCTAATCAACTTGCCACATCAGCCGTATGGTCATACATTCAGTTGACATGTGGACTGTACAGAATGTACAGATTACATAGTCAACATTTTTTTTCCTGTTTGGGAAAACTGATAGAATGCGATATCTCTCGCATACGAACTTCGTTTGAGCCCATTCAAGTTGCGTTGAGATCATGAGGATGAGATCTACGTAATGAATCCATTTTCGAGCAATTTCAAGCACTTTTATTTTTGAGCATTTTTTTGATCCCCTAGATCAATGTGCAAGGTCAGAAACATGTGCATACATACATATAACTAGAATAGTCTAAATTGTATTTCTGCATACGTTAATATCTCAACAATCTAAGGACTTAAATACATTTGAAAGAGTAATCAAAACTGTAGAATAACATAGAATACGTAAGATCAATCTATAAGTAAATAAGCATTCTTATAGTCCATGTGGCTAGCATACATCCCACTTGAAATAGTTCAAAGTAAAGACAACTTCACACATAAATTCTTCTTTCTTTCAAAAACTGGCCGTGAGGGATTCTCAATATTCATTAACAAAGTATAATTCCTTGAATGAGTTCTTGAGTCTATATAGTGCTTGAATATGTTACACACCTATTTGTCGCACTTAAGCATTGCACTTTATCAAGTGTCACAATTTCATCACTATGTGGAAGTGTTTGTCATAATCCCTAGACATGTTGAAGAAGAAACCGATCATTTGGAGGTCAAAGTACTATATTTTACCTTGAGTTTTTGGCCCTTTTTAAGCTTCATCGCCCCCATGCCCACATGCAGAGGGGGATGAACCCCCTTCATCACTCCTTGCTTGGTTTTAGGGGAGAGATACTATCGCTCCCTGCTCAGTTCTAGGGGGGAGTTGAAGTGGTTGCAACCATTATGCCTTATTTTGAGAGGTTGTTTCCGAGAGATTTCAATTGGTTAAGGGGTTGGTTCAAGCTACCCTATATTCAAGGTATGATCAATCTTGTTTGTTTAACCAAATCCTCACTTGATCAGATCCTATCCTCAAAATTATCATATGGTTGTTATGCCTCAATTCCTATATAATGGAAGTCATTCTCTGGTGAAGGAGGAGGATAACTTAGAGCACCATACTTATGACTTTGTGACATTCAAAGGGCTGGAAAGGAGAGCTTAGGGCAGCTACTGCAACATCAACATCAAGGTTGTAAATGCTTCACTATTTATTTCTTTCCATATAATATATAACTTGGCATATTCCCCTTATGCTTATGATGTTCACTATATGCATGTCTATTTTGTCTAATTCGATATAGATAGATCTTTTCTGCTTAACAATATATTGGAAGAAGGAGATATTACTTTGTTCCTTACATGACTTCTTTTGCACCAAGAGCTTGGACATCAAGATCAAGGGTTGGAGCAACGAGGACAACCGATGGAAAAGAGGTAAGTCATCTATGCTTCTCTTCTCATTCTGATTGTTGACATGTAGAATAAATTTAAGGGGAAATTAGTAAACCATTTGTTATCTTCTGTCTTGGATCAAAGGAGTCTTGATCCAAGGGGGGTTTCACCTGTCTATAGGGGAAACTTTTCCACAATAGAAACTTGGCGACTTCGTTGGGGAAAAGTTTTTTTTTACCTTTCCTTAGTGTTTTCTAGCATTTTGAATTTTGGATTATTGCTTGATATTTTTCATTTGGATGCATCTTGTTTTAATTATCCCCTTCCCTCATCATCATTGGGAAGCTTACCGAGTCAAACATTTGACCCTTTCTCAGATCTGGGCAAAGTTTGTGTTTTTTCACCACTTTCCAAACTTCATCCCCCTATAAGGGAGTATAGAGCGATGAAACCCTTATTATTCCTCTCTCTTAGTGTATTGGGGAGTGATGAAACCCTTATTATTCCTCTCTCTTAGTGTATTGGGGAGCGATGAAACCCTAATCATCTCCCTATCTATAGTGTTACAGGGGTGATGATACTCTTTCTGAGTGGATTTTGACCCTACTTTGCCTCTTTTCTGTCAGTATTTTGTCTCATACTTGTACATCTGAGTCTTTGTTGCTTCATTAAGATTTAGATTACTTTTTAAATTGAGCGATTGCTATTATTTTTTATTCCTTTTAAAATTTTCCTTCTCCTATCAATTTCTGCAAGTACAAGACCACTTTAGGTTAACTTGATCCTTTTGTTGAGTCTATGTCATTGTCGGTCTAATTCCTATTACCTTTAGGCATTCATACCTTTATCATTTTGATTATGAAACTTTTCACACTTCTTTGATTGCTTGATCCTTTTGTTGAGTCTATGTCATTGTTGGTCTAATTCCTATTACCTTTAGGCATTCATACCTTTATCATTTTGATTCTAAAACTTTTCAAACTTCTTTGATTTACTTTCAAATCTATTTTATCGATTTAGGAATTGTGATATGTTGTTTTATTCCTCCTTTGATTGAGTTCTTATTTCTCTTTGTTTTGGCTAAACATCAATCTTTCACAAGATTTAGGCATTCATTGGACTTATCATAGCTCTTTCATTGATATCAATCTTTATTTGATCGGATTTAAAAGGTTTCAAAAGAGGCTTTCTCTTGATTTCCATTTTATTGGTTTTTTGCGAGCATTGAAAGCTTGAGTTATTTGTTTGCAAGTAACAAGTGTTGAAGGCACCATTGTGATTGTATTCTTTTACTTCTTGTTATCTTAGTTGAGTGCTTTTTTCCTTCATCTTCTTTAGCTTTGGGATCCTTTTCAAGTGTCATTGAGCTCTTTCATTCTGATTGAAAGTGAAAGAAAAAGAAGGTTAAATTTTGAGTTTTTGATGTAATTTGAAAATAAGGAAACAAAACTTTGTTGCATTCTATTTTCATAGGTTGAGTTTTTTGGTACACATTTTAAAGAGCTTGTCTTGTATTCTTTGGGATTTCAAGGACATTTATTTGATATTTTGGCATTTTTGTTCTCTCCATTTGTTAAAGGAAAACCAAAAGTTGCATGGTATTGGGTATTTATTTGCATTAAGAAGAAAAATAGCTCCTCTCCTTTCCTCAGATAGAATTCATCGAAAAAAAATATTTGCATTTCATTATTTCTACATGGTTTTGGAGTCGAGTCATAACAACATCAGTTTCATCTTCGTGCACCATATTGAGTAAGAAACATCCATTAAAAATTAACCAAGGTGATTCACCAAATCAATTAAACATCTTTTGTTTTATAGCACACCAACAATAGTATAAGAATATGGCCTTTGGATTAGGGAGAAGTGAGTAAACTATCCAAGGCTACTAAACGAGACCATAAACTACTAGAGATATAAAAATCCAGTAGTAGCAATTAATGTTAGTCGAGAAATCTCCTCTCACATAGGAGTCAAACATGAGGTCAAGTGAAGCGATTGGTTGAGATTTCCCCTCTTCCGTTCACCTAGTGTAACTATTGCAAGTTTGGGATTTTGAAGAGTGGAAAGTCCTCAGGGTGACACCACTTCTTCTTAGTTTTGGGTCGAGAATTTGTGTCTGGCATTCCCATGCCAATTTGCTAGTCTTGACTATCGACTCTACCCCCTAACCATTCATTGTGAATTGGTAAACATAGTAATCTCTCCTAGGATTCCGCACAAGTGACTGCAAGGGGGATTCCTCTTGCAAGGAAGGTTCCTTGTGGTACCTACAGAAAATGTTCAATCTCTGCTTCAACGAAATGGGAGGGTATTTTCCTGTGGGCTCTTACTTGTACCTTGGGGGATTGTTGCTTGAATGATATTGTAACTGTTACTCGTTTCTTTGTTGACGACCTCATCTATCGTCTCCAAAAGATCCTTACTTCCTTTATCTTTGTCATAATAGATTTGTTATCTTGCTCTTATCTTGTAGGGACTTTGGTAGTGTGTGCTCTTTGATGTTTAGCAGAACCTAGGTTGAATCCGCATCCATGGCAACAGTTCCTGAGGCTACCAACCAAGGGACCCCTTTTCACAGGGAAACTTATGCTTTTCCTTGTATTGGAAACGTTAGTCCTCCCTACATCTCTACATTGACTCTTCCCAATTTCACTGTGGGGTTACTAGTATGGTTTTTTTCCACTCCCATGGTCCCAAATTCCCTTGGTGCTTCCCAAACAAGTTCTCCACCTCAAGAACATCAACCTCCTATTGACCCTTTGCCTTCTTCACCCATCACATCTTCTTCCCTTTCTTCTTCCTCACCTGGTGAAAGCCTTGATGCTAGTAACAAGGAGGATAAGAAGAAGAAGAAAATGAATAACAAGAAGAAGAAAAATAAGCGAGGGGGCAATCAACCAACCACTGTCACGAGTGTTGATAATGTTGAAAAGCCTACCAACATAAGTCGCAAGCCCAAATTCCCTTGCAGGATTTGTAAGGGTGAACACCTTATTAAACATTTCCATGGTATTCCCAAGGTCTTAGAAGCGTGGTCCATGGGTTCTCAACAACTTGCGTCGCCATCCGCCACAAGTCCCGCTGGTGACAACTCATCGACTAGTGATCCTAAGGTTGGGAAAAAAAAGGGTAAAGTTAGGATTCCTTGCTGGTTATGTAGGGAAATTCACCTCACTTACCTTTTCCCTCATATGGATGAAGCTTCACAATTGTTGGAAGACATTTCTTTTTCTCAGAAACAACCTCCAACTACTTCCCATGAGTCCTCTCCCAACCAACCTTTGGTTTATGAAGTGGTCAGTATGATTCAATCCTCTGTTGATCCCACTCTTCCCTTGGAGAGTGAAATGGATACCACTTAGGTTTTTCTTGTCACTTCATATTCCTCCAGACAAGGGGGAATTTCACCCATTTCAATGAAACCCCCTCAAAGTACTGAGGTCATTTACTTTGATTGGAATAAGTTGGTGGAGCCTAGTATTCCTTCCTGCATGCCTTTCCAAATCATTGTGTAGGTTTGTGATAATATCATACATCAAACTATTATTAATGAAGGCGTTTCTATTAGCATTCTATCCTCAACCGCTTGGAAATATTTGGTTTCCCCCTAGCTTGTGCTAGTTACCCATCATCTGTTGGATTTTAATAGAACATCCAAGGAGCCTTTAGGGATCCTTCCTCAAATTCCCATCACCTTAGGAGGGAAAACTGTATGTATCAATGTTATGGTAGTCCAAGGTTCCTTGGAATTTAATTTACTCCTTGGGCGAGACTCTGCCTATCTATGAAAGTTGTCATGTTCATACTCTTTCGAGTGATGCATTTCCCTCATAATGGAAACATTATGACCATTGAACAAGTTTTGTTTGTTAGTCCTGATCTGACTGTCAACCATCCTACTTCCATGAATCTTCCTTATATGAAAGTGATATCCCTCCCACCACATGTTAATTATGTGTTATTATGTCCCATGCCTTCAACTGCTAATGAGAAGGATCCTCTCATTGAATGCTTGACTTTTTTAGACTCAGATCTGGTAGTTGACATGGTGAACCCTTCAGTGGGGGATTTGGAGCATGATATTTCCCCCATTACCATTATTGAGTCTTTTGGCATACATTCTTTCCAGAGCATTGCTCTTCCATCCGATGAAGACCTCTTGGAAGCCACGGTCAAGACACATGAGCATAGTTCGCTTTTTTTGTCAAGCTCGTTAAAAAATGAAACAAATAACCATGATCATAGTTCACTTTCTGTGTCAAGATCGTTAAAAAATGAAACAAATAACTATGAGCATAGTTCGCTTTCTATGTCAATCTCATTAAAAAATGAAACAAATAACCACGAGCATAATTCATTGTCCATGTCAAGATCGTTAAAAAATGAAACAGACCCCCCTCTAATTGAGTCGAGTCTTCCACTAGATCTAGCACCTGGAGCTTCATTTCCTTTGTCTGTGTCATTTGATCCTCTTTCTTCCTTCCTCTCTGGTGAACCTATTCCTATTAGTAGCCAGGAATCTAATTGGGTGCAGAAGAAGAGTTGATGGATGAAACGAATCTCGGGGGGCATGTCTCCAACCTCTAGACATCATGCTAGAGTTAAGCCACTAGCTTTTGCTGATCACGCTGAGGGAAAAGTACCAACCTCTGTACATCATGTTGGGAAAAAAACCCACCAATGGGTATCAATCAAAGTACCAACCTCTGGACATCATGTTGGGAATAAACCCATCAATGGATATCATTATGAGCATAGTTCATTTTCGGTTTCAAGCTCGTTAAAAAATTAAATGAACTCTGATCATAGTTCATTTTCGGTTTCAAACTCGTTTAAAAATGAAAACAACCCCAAGAAAAGTTTCATTCTCTATTTCAAGCTCGTTAAAAAATGAAGCAGACACTCGAGTATAGTTCATTCTCTGTTTCAAGCTCGTTAAAAAATGAAGCAGACATCTAGACGAGCTAAGTCTTTTTTCTTTTTCATGCTCATAAATACATGAGAATAATTTACTGAGTATACTTTTATTAATTTTTCGATCTCGTAAAAAATATAAAAAAATGAACTCTTTGGAGTCTCCTTTAAGCTCTTTTCAGACTCTTTAAACATGAAAATATTGCCGAGCGAGTTTGTTTCCTTTCACACTCATTAAAAGGATTTGAAAGGGAGTCTATTTGGTGCAAGTTTACCCTTTTTCGAACCAAACGGTCTAAGTACAAAAAATGAATACTCTAGTCAACTTTGGCTAGAAGAGTTCAACCTTGTATTGTTTTATACTTTTTCGGGCTCGGGGGACTAAATTTACGAAAAAGAACAATGCTAGAGTCTTCTTTAAGTTCTTTTAAGACTCTCTAAACATGAAAAGATCTTTGATTTTATCTTCTATGGGCTCGTAAAATTATACATTGAAGGACCCATATGGGACCGAACCTCTTCTTCTTCAGGTTTGTTAAACATGTGATGAGGGACTTATCGAAGATGAGCTATATCGACCATTTTTTATCCTCCTCAAGCTCGTTAAAAAAAAGAGGTACTTTCCATTCATGGTGAGGGAAAATTTGAGGGAAGTGGGTCATTTTTTTGAAAAGCATTATGGCAGTTGTTTGTTGTTTCCCTTGAACATGGCACCCATTTGCGTCTTGTCTTACATTTGGGTAAATTGCTTGTCTCTGAGTCATAACAATCCTATGAGTCATTATACTCCTTCGACCCACCCGAAGAGTGCCCCAGTTATCGTCACACTATGTTTTGGTCTATATCTCATCCAGTCAATGCTGCCAAGTCATTTGTCATGCCTCACAATGTTCAATGGAACTTTAAGCCCAAATTAACCACTCTGCAATATTACCAACTTTCATCCTCGTGTTAGTTTATGCTCATTTGATCTATCATATTACAACACTTTTCTGTGTCAATTTCATGCCGATGAGGGGGACACATCATGGCCTTCCTTCGATGAGTCTGTTCCTATGGACTTCAACACATTATCCAAGAAATAGACTTAGAAACCAATAAGTACCTTGGAACCTGCACACCCCAATGGAAGGTCTTCTCACTTTCGAGGATAGGTTCACATCATTGGTCTATGATCGAATGATTACATGAATGTTTGACTTCAACCCATTTATTCACATTCGTTGGAATGTACTAGGGTACCTTGGGAGTCATTTTCATCATTGGTGATTTCCCTCGCACTTGTTTATGGTATACATCAATGAATGGTAATCAAGTGGTTTATACCATGTTCGACATCAACACATCTATTCACGTGGCTAAAATTGTACCATTTTGGGATCGGGATGAAGGCCCTGGGAACCCCTTAGGCACCTACCACTGTTATGTGCCTCACCTAGGTTGCGATGGAGATTATTTGAGTACTTAAAAAGATTCCAGTATGACCATCATGATGGCGATCTCATTGATGTCAATGATATCACATAGATCCACTTTGTATTGGTTAGTGGCTATGTTTTTGTCATATCTTAGCTCCAATGTGTATTATTTTGTGGCTATCACTTGATTGCATCATGGAAGGTATGTATCCACATTGTATCTTTGGTGGCCATATCCTTAGTTAATGCTTTCATGGATCGACAATGTATTGGTCGATGGCCATGCTTTGAGTCAGTTTATTCTGAGAATGGGTATGCCTACCTCGGGGATGATATATATATACTGTTTGATGTTTGTTTGCAGCTTATGCCCAACTCTCCTATTCCAACACCCTTACATACATGTTTTTGTAAAGTGTTTCAGCCATTAACTTTTATTCTGACCTCACACTTTAGGGGGAATTTGTTACATACCTATTTGTCGTACTACCAAGTGTTACACTTAAGCATTGCACTTTATCAAGTATCACAATTTTATCACCATGTGGAAGTGTTTATCATAATCCCTAGACATGTTGAAGAAGAAACCTATCATTTGGAGGTCGAAGTACTACCTTTTACCTTGAGTTTTTGGCCCTTTTTGAGCTCCATCTTTCCCCTGCCCACATGTAGAGGGGGATGAACCCTCTTCATTGCTACCCTACCCACATGAAAGGGGGGATGAACCATCTTCATCAATCCTTTCTTTCTTTTAGGAGAGAGATACTATCACCCCTTCCTCAGTTATGGGGGGGGCAATGAAGTGGTTACAACCATTATGCCTTATTTTGAGAGGTTGTTTCCGAGAGATTTCAGTTGGTTAAGGGATCGGTTCGAGATACCCTCTATTCAAGGCAAGGTCAATCTTGTCTGGTCATCCGAAACATCACTTGATCAAATTCTCTCAAAATTATCATATGGTTGTTATGTCTCAATTCCTATATAATGGAGGCCATTCTTGGGTGAAGGAAGAGGAGAACTTAGAGCACCATACTTACTATTTTGTGACATCAACATCAAGGTTGTAAATGATTTACTATTTATTGCTTTCCAGATAATATATAACGTGTCCTATTCCCCTTATGATTATGATGTTCACTATATGCATGTATAGTTTGTCTAATTCAATATAGATAGATCTTTTCTGCTTAACAATATATTGGAAGAAGGAGGCATTTCTTTGTTCCTTGCCCGACTTCTCTTTCATCGAGATCTTGGACATCAAGATCAAGGGCTGGAGTAGTGAGGACAACCAACGAAAAAGAGTCATCTATCCTTATCTTCTCATTCTGATTGTTAACATGTAGAATAGATTTAAGGGGAAAATAACAAACCATTTGTTATCTTTTGTCTTGGATCAAAGGAGTCTTGATCCAAGGGGGGTTTCACCTATCTTCAAGGGAAAATTTTACACAACATAAGATCCCCTTACAAAATGGGCATCTTCCCTCTTTTATACAATAATTTGTAACTGATGAGTGACTCTTTGTATTCCTCTAAAAGAAGATATTACAAAACTATCCAGTTTCCTTTTTCCTAGTGACAAGTGTACAATAAAAACAAAATTGAAGTTGGTTGAGAAAAAGAAAAAATAAGAGATAGGTAATAACAGTTTTTGATTGTTATTTTGTCTCTATTCAAGAACTCTTATCCCTGAGGTATTCTATCCACACCTTTAGCTGATCATACAAATATCTGATTCTTTAGTAAGCTAGTTTTTATAGTGCTACATTATGCATAGATATGCTATCTTCGAGTTTGCTCATATATTTTACCAATGTTTCCATGAAATCTTGTATCATGGTATGCAATTTGATAAGTTGTAGGAGATGCTTCTCTATCAGATTGATAGTAATTATGGTGGCTGTTTCAACAACTGATCTTCTATGATTTGTACTATCTTGCACCTTGTCTACTAGTTATTCCATGACCGTATTTTAATCAAGCTCGTCTAATTGAGGTAGTCGATTACCTTTAATTAACTCCTTCACAACCTTGTGTATTTTTTAGCATACTGCCATTGATTTGACGACCTCTTTATCTTATCTTTACACGGATTGTTGGAAATGGTCTAGTGAATACATATATGTCTTTCTCTCTGAGGCTGATGGTCGATATAACTCAGCTAGTGCATCAAGATTCTCTGCAATCCATTTGTCAATACCACTGATGCCTTCTCGGATCGTGTTGAATTGAGTGAATTTTCTTGTATTTGAGTATATTTATCCATGATTGTGGTAGCTTCTTGTTGGAAGATGTGTAAGTGAGCATACATATCTATAATGGCCTCTTCCAGTTATTTCCTAACTTTCTCAGCACTGGCTTTGAAATTCTACATACTACTTTCTTCGAATTTTGCTTGCTAGAGTCTTTCTTCCAGTTCCCTGATTCTTTCTTCTTTCTCTTGATTTTGCTGGCACAATGTAAGAAAACCAAACCACTAAGTGATAGAATATAGAATATTGTGTGCTTGTTTTACCATTGACAATACCCTCGTCACCCAACCATAGGCCTAAGCCACCCTCTGAGCACCTTAACCTTGACTGAGAATTACTCCGGAAGCAAACCCTAGGCTAGATAGCCAAACAAGGTGTAGCACATCTTACTCCAAGGATAGTGCACCAACAATAGATGATCAGATAGTCCAAACCCTAGCCAAGAGATAGTCCAAGCCAATACTGAAAACTAGCTGCTGCTACAGCTGCACCTGCAACTCTCCTCCACATGTGCGCACCAACTGGGAACTGCAGTGTGCACCAACTGGGAACTGCAATTCTGAGATATGTCAAAATGAGAATTGGCACCCTGTATTTATACTGGTTCTGCCAGATTTGCTGGGGCCGACTTCTCCTTCTAGATATGTGTCTGTTCAGTATATTATTATTATTTATGGCCGACTTTTTCTCTTGGAGGCTAATAACCTAATATAAATTATCTTCTTGAGCCGACAAGGCTTCTAAGGTTATTACCCAACTCATTGGGGTTTTCTCTTTCTTTTTAGAGTCTTCTATTCTCGTCAGGTTCACACGTGGAGGTAAATACCTCCCGCAACTACCATAATATTAACACTAAGTACCTTTTTAAGGGATGGGGTATTAAATTTTTTCTTTTCCTCAATCATCTCAAAATATCTTCTCGAGGGCACCATCCTCTTCTGCTCATCAAGAGCTTTCGAACGACTATGCTTAGGCTCCAATCCGAGCTCTGGATCAAGAATTACATCCTTTCAAAGTTTCAGGGTTATCTTCTACCATTCCACCTCAATTCCATGTGGCATCCACATGTCTTCTTGTCACACATGCCTCCTGATGTGGCATTGACATAGCACAAATGTGGCAGCTGATGTGACAACTACCACCTATCTCAATGATTACTGTCCAAATTTTCTCCTAGGCCAATGAACCTGATCTGTTTAGCGTTATGCATTATTAGAGTCTCCCCCTCGGAGTGTGTTCTATTTTGGATTTTCTGCACACTCTGATGGCCTTAGTCTGATGACATAGAGTTGACCAAATATAACGGTCATGCGTCTCAGTAATCGATGACACAGACAGTGTCAGAGTCGTTAACCTGCTCGATGGTTAACATGCCTTCCTTATATATTTCAGACTCACGCCAATGGATCCCACGACAGATCAGACAATTGTCCTATGTCATGACCACATCCGATCAATGACCCAGATCCATCCTTGGGTTTCCCCAATGGATGTATGAGAGTTACCATTTTCTTGCTCTATTCAAAGGCTAGGATTAGATCCTACTCTCTCGCATATATATGGCCCAAAACTCCTGCGACCAATATCAAACACGGGGCACAACATCCACATGACATGTGGATCTATTCACGACATGACATGTGAACTGACGTGGTTGTATACATTATCACTGAGTAAAAAGGTTCATCCATCTGGGTACTAACACGTGTCTACTTCTAACGTCATCCTTACTCCTTCATCCATCAAGACCTATCAAAATCTACGGTTGAGATTTAATCTTGCTGGTTCCCAAATCAATGACCCTCAATCACTCTCAAAAGCTTCCATTGGAGTGTAACTTTTGTCGGTACCACGACTCTCTCTGAATGGTAACCCTCCAATGGACGGCTGAGATCTATCATCTAATAGATCCAGGGGTTGGGAATTAGCCACTTGTACCAAAGAATAACACCGTCAGGACCCATGCTTGATCCTGTCTACAATTACGGGCTACCACATGTTCTTTATTAGACACACTGACATCCCTCGTCATTATGACATCACTCCCCTTAACCTCGCATAAGTGGAGTCCCACTTGGAAGTCGAGATGGTACCTAGGACACGTGGCCCTACCACTTCCTGCCACCTGGCGAGACACGTGGAACTCATACTGTATCATGAACCCTCCTCTCAAAGGCCCCAAATTCCATGACATGTGGCACAACCATCACATGACACGTGAACCAACCACCAAATGACACATCATCAACGAGCCTAAGGTTCTCCACTCAGACATTGACACCTGTTTACTATGCATTGGCTAGGATTACGTCCTCAACACATGTCCTCTTCTGCTCGTAGGCTTACCACCAAAATCAACGACTAGGATTAGGTCTTTCCTTCCCACCGATAGAGCATCTAGATCGTCCCTTAGAGTGCCTCCCGCAGGAGTTCGACCACCTTGGTTCGAATGGCCAAGGTCACTCTCCGACTAAATCAATGAGCCTGGTTTACTCTCGGAGTTCCTCCTTTCAGAGTGCATCCTTTTAGAGATACTCCAAATAGTACCACTCCGAAGAAAGGTCAAGATGTTTCAACCCTTCAGATTTGACGACTAATATTTAAGGGCCTTCATCCCTTACAAGGCCCATTCTCATCCGTTAACCAATTATATATCGACACGTGTCTGCTTTTGTGACATGCTAGTAGCTGCGTTGACACTCTTTGCCAACATGACGTCACATTCCCTCCTTATCCCACTTACACAGACTCTCAATGATCAACATTAGAGGTTTCTGCAGATATTATACCGATCAACGGACTGGATCATTGCTCGGAGTCTCCTCCGTGGAGTCACACTGCAACCCAGTGTTGAAACACTCCAATGGCTCATTCTCGATTGATGTATAGGATCTCATGTATCTTCCTCCGATAGATCCAATGCTCGATAATGTCCTTGATCCTCGGTAATCCCTAGAGCATGAGGGACTCCGATTAATGACTGCCATGACTTTGGGTCTTCTAAGTTGTCGGACTTTGACGTTAACCACCACCAAGGATCAGATGGTCCAAAATCTACCTTTGTTGACCTCCGATAAATCAATGGTCCTCGTTGGTTCTAGGTGCATTCTCTCCAAGAATATTAGTCTACCCCAATGGAGGGTCAGGATTTACTTGCCTCGCCGATCCAATGAATGCGATTCCTTAGAGATTAAAACAAGGGTTAATGCAGGTTAATAGTCTGAATATGGACAAAGACATTTTTCGAGGATTTCTTTGAGGTTTTTCCTTGACTACTAGCCCAAAGTAGAGATTCTCTACTCAGGGATCCTTCCATTTAGGTCCACGCTTACATTAGTGCAAAGGCCTATAGGTGCATCAAGATGTCATTCCACTAAACAAGATTACATAAGTTAATAGACTTGCGAATAACAAAAGGATTTATCTCAGCTACACAAACATATTTATCCATGAAAGAATTCACAAGAAACAAACATTCTTATTGTCCCAAAACTACTCAAGTACACAGACTTTCCGAGAAATAACCAGTCCATACATCAAGAAAACATACACATCCATGGATATAATCATAGGCACCATTCTATTCATTTTACTCAGTACCAGGAGGACAAAGATTACTTATTTGTTCAATGACGAAATTAACCAACTAACTGGATATGGGTGTTTGCCTTTCCACCCAACCATAGGCTCATAATGCTCAGTCACTTCGGTAGTAGACCACCCTGTGCCAAGACATGATACCACCAAGGAATTCTTCCTCATGCTTAAAAGGTAATAAGGTAAGGATTACCTCATACCCACCTAGCCTAGGTCTCATTGAGGTTTATCATATGCCCTCCCAACGTCAAGATCACAACCTCTCAATTCAGATTGGGGACCTCGACTCTTAGACCAATCCTGCAACCCAAAATATCTAGTTCTGAGAATTGCATCCCTTTCCTGCTTGGGATTTCTCTCTCTCTTTTCTTTGTTGTCCTCATCTGTTTTCCTACATGCATTCCCCACACAGGAAGGTTCTTGATTGTCCTCTTCGTTCGGTTAGAAGGAACCCATGGGGTCAAACTGGGCTTGCAGATATTGATACCATATTGTACCTGTGTGTGACAATTTCTGCTATCCTTACCTGATCCCCCATACCTGGATTCATTTGGGGTAGTTGGTTGTTCAACTACCATCCTCCCTTATTAACTGATTTGCCTCAAAATCAAGATAGAAGGGAAATTAACTTATTATTTCTAATTCAAATATTTTAGCAAGGAAACTTGAGTCATCTTAGCATTATGAATCACCCTTCTAGGTTTCTTCACTCTTCCCTGTAGTGGTATTGTGGCCAATACTCAAGTATTCATCCCCCACAATCAACTATTGGAAGTCATAATTAAACAATAATACAATTACATTGTTTGCATGCCATGGCATGGAAATCATTAAACATGATTAATTACAAGCTGGGGGAAACAAGGGTATTACACACAACCTCCTAATATTGTCTTCGTTGGCGCTCATGAATGAGGTGCCAGTTGTAGCGATAGCTATGGAACTTTCACTAACATCCCCTGTTATGGGAACTTGTGTAAGGACCAAGATTGGAATCCCTTGAGTTGTTGGCACTTTCTTTATTTTTTCTTGCACGATCTTTCTAGTCTTGTTGTTATAAGTGAAGCTTCTCAATTTTGGAACCTCACTTGGCTGAAATGGAGCCCAAAAATCCATTCCTATACTATTGAATGGTGCCTCCGTGTTGGTGTTTGTTGTTGGCACTTCTAGGATATCGATATCCATTGTGTAGAATTCATGTAGAAACCCCGATAGATCTAGAATTCTAGTTAAATTGAACACATGCAATTTGCTGATATTCAAGAGATGAGAGAAAGTTTTTGCTCCATAAATCAGAGAATTATATTAATAAAAAATGAATATACATGAGCAACCATCCTAAAAAAGAAGAGAGGAGGCGAATATATAGAATTTCCAACATAGAAATTCTAGTCAAAAAAATCTAGAAATAGCTAAAATAGGTGTCATAAGCTAAGGGAGACCAAATAGTTCGACCTAGACCACTAAATATACATGTCACACACTCATTAATGTCCACAAGAATTAAGTGATACGCATTAGCTCACTTAAGCTCACTTAACTGACAAGAGAAGCAGTTCCAACTCACTTAACTGACCCGAAATAGTAGTTACTAATAATAATAACGACAAAAATCATTAATTAAGGAATAAATCTCTCACTCAAAGAGGAGGTGTGCATTCCCCAATAATAGATGAGTTTTTGCATGGGGGATTTGGAATAAATCATGAATAAATCAAGAAAATCAAGAATACATCGAGAAAATCAAGAACCGAGAGTTGAGTCTTGATCTAAAATTAATAGTTTTCCCTAAAATCTAGGGATGAGGCACCCTTCTTCTCTATGTGGCCAAATTAGGTGAAATAAAGTGTAAATGAATGTATTAACCAAGATCTAGGAGTCTAAGCTAGGTATAAACTAATGTAAGTTAGGGTTATTCTCCAACACATTGGTCAAGTGTCATCATTTCTTATCTCAACATCTTTCCTATGCCTTTCTTCTTCAACTATATTATCAATTGCCTCCTTGGCTGTTGCCTTTTCTGCTACTTCTCTTACTTCTGCCGCTACCTTTTCTGCTGCCTATTTTGTCTCAACATCCTTTTGTGTTGCTGCTTTTGCTTCTACCTCAGCCTTCGCTTTCTCTTCTTCAAGCTTTCACTTTTTCTTGGCAACATCATTCTTTTTCTCGTAAACTTTTTCTTTGCCTCTTCTTTTCTTATCTGCTAATGTTTCTTCTTCTCCTTCTGCCGATTGTGAGTGTACATAGGCAGAGGTGGGGGATAAAATTCGTGATGCTCCTTCTTCTGCTTTTTTTTAGGCTTCTTCTTTTTCTCTTTCTTCATCTTCAATCCTCCCTATAGGCTAACCTCATCTTTAGAAGATAACATCATCGTAGGTTCATGCATTTCGATGCACTTGTTCTTCATCCCAGATATTTTTCGTGTATTCCCAAGGCAACCCTACTTTATTGAAATGGTCTTTTACGACTCCTTTAGGTTCGTTGCTTCTAAATATTTCCTCTCCAAAATGATGGATAGAAATATATTTACTTCATCCCGTGCTTGCTTGGTGTTGGAGAATGAGTAGAGCCCAATATATAGCAGAAGTGGTGGCCATATTGGTTTATTTTCTCGGTAGAACATTCCTCCTACCCCACATGTTATTGTCTGATATGCTACTTCTTGGAGTACTAGTTTATTTGGTATGAACCGGGGGAGAAGATGGGGGGGTTTAGTGGCACTATACACTCTAATATAGGTACCATTCTCCATAAGGTACCAATCCCCAATCCTCTTTATGACCATGATTTATTTGTTAGTAATACATGGGGTTGTTGTGCATAATATAAGTTCATACAATGGTGCTAGAAAATGTTCACAGATCTTCTGATATTCTATTCTATATTTTTTCTCCCAAAGAAATTTATAGTAAACATGAATGGGCTCGTGTGAGGGTTTCCATTTCCATCCCATGTTTAGGTACTAGTGGGTGATGCACATGATATCTAAGAGGTAGGAAGACATGTGGAAACTTGGAAAAATTCCCAATTGATATTTTACCACTGCAGGTATGGCGACCGTTAGGTTGGCTAACATGATGTCATCCAAATTGAAGGATAATATTTCATCTACGCAGTAATAAATTAGTTTCATGTAAGACAAGGGGAAATGAGTAGCATATAGTTCCCCACATAACCTACACAACATTTCCACCATATATTGATAAGGCTTCCCTAAAACGCTTGTGGGGTAGACTCCCTTGCGTTTATGATTGAACTCCTTGTCTTCCTTGTACCATCCAGGGAACAAGTCTTTGGGTGTGTATTCAAACTCATCAAGGAGTTTATTTTCCAGTTTTTTAATCCCCTTCATAATCTGATAACATCTTTTCTAGGTATTCCGGTTGAAACGATGCTATGGGTTCTTTCTCGCTGTTAAAGACGTATCTATCTTTCAAATCTATATTTTTTAGGATTCGGGTGATGGAATCTGCACAAGGAAATATAGTTGCACGGGATGCTACCCTGAATATTCCATATTTTCGGATGTTCATGGATATTTTTAATTCATCCCAATCCTCGGTGTTAGTGGAGAAGTTTTTCTTTTCGAACATCTGGTATACATTTCCCCATCTAAGTGTTTCCCCTTCCTTCTCTAGAAGTCCAAAGGTGTCATCGTACATAGCTCCAACCACTTCTGGTTCATCTTTAGCTTGTTGGGCACTGGTAGAGGCCTTGGTGTTTGGCACTTTACCTGTTGCCCTTTTCTTAGGAGACATGTCTGAACCTGTCAAGACAACATAGGATCGGTATAAATGCAAGATCATAATGACATCAAAACTTATCTAGTCTACTTAAGTATAGGAAGATTCACTCGAGATGATGCTGGGTGGAAGGTCATCCTCTGAAGAGGATAAGATAATAGCATGCATGGTGATAAATCTCGTGAAGATCGAGGAGGAAAATGAATCAAAACATGCTTAGAAGGTAAAATCAGAGGGTTTGATGTTAACTCCTCCGATGTAAATTGAAGGAGTTATTAAGAGGTGCTCTGATAACTATCAATGTATTTAACGTTAAATACTCCGATGACCATCGACACATTTGGATTGTTTATCTGTGAGGATGATATTAAATCCTCCGACCGTGTCAGAGGAGTTTTCATGAAATACTCCGATGACTTATGTAAATCAGGGAAGTTGAGTCCATATTTCCCGCAGTTAATCAGAGATGTTAATCCTAAATCTTCCGATGGTCAAAAAGGGAGGTTTTTGATTGGGGAGAAATGTTTATGTGACAACCCTTTGAAGACATGGAAATTGTTTCACACTAAGTTTCATTGTGAGGTTTAACTCAAGTCGAAATCAAAATATTCAGTCAAGGGGATTTGGAACTTGAGATTATAGATGATCTTTGATTTATTTTGTGACAAAGCTCCAGAGTTTGTGAAAAAATGGTTTAGGGCTATGGCAATGGAGGCATCGTTGGTGTCTTTTGGCATCACAATGTCATGGCAGGATATGGTTGTTAGAAGGAGATGTATTAGGGAGAAAAGGGACACTAGAAAGGACTGAAAGCGTTTGTGGGATAACAAGCAAAGGGGAACAAGGTTTTAGGGTTTTTTTCAATAATGTTCAATTATTTAAAAACAACACGAAAACCCTAACCCTAGAAAAATTAGAGATTGAGCGCTAGGGAATACCTGTTACTTTTGCTTGACACATGGAATAAGGAGGTTGGTTGAGAGAAAGGGGTGAAGAACCTTGATTGCTTTTGCATTGGCTTACTTCCTTATCCTTAGTATTTCATAAAATGATGAGGATTGAGGATGAGGGTTATTTATAAATTTAGGAGGTTTTGCAATAAATGTGGTTAGGTGAATCTTTGAAGTTGGAAAAGTTGGAGGTAAGTATTTTGATGCACATTGGGGGACTTAGTGGAAATTCCTCCAATTTTCATTGGAGGAATTAGAATGAAAGGTGCCAAAGTGAAATCAGGGAAGACAGAGACAACTCCTTCGATGTAATTGGAGGAGTTGATGCTAAATCCTTCGATTCCATCGAATAATTTGTAAGCAATTCAGGCGATGCAATTTTACTTGGAGGAAAAAACAAGAACTCTCTAAAGCCTATCGACAGAGTTGGGAGGAACTCCTTTGAAGTACATCGAAGGAGTTGAAGATAACTCCTCCGATGTACATCGGAGGAGTTTCGATCAACTTTGCTGAAATCCAGAACACACAAACTTAAAAATAAATTCTAAGTGCTTCAATTATGAGGGATGTGAACTTAGGGAAGGTAAGACTCGAGGAACATAATTTTTAAGATCAAGATGAGGAAACTTCTGCAAAAGTTTCTTGAAATAGGAAAACACAAGGGTCCCCATTTTCTTGAGAGGATTTTACACATAAATTACAAGGAAATGGAGGGTTGTAGTGCTTGGCACAAAAAACATTGACACACTAGGTGAAGCCTTGAATCTCTGTAATATGGTATCCACACATATTTCTAGGGAAGGGTGTGTTATCATGCACATCCCAAGAGAGAAAGAATAGGTCCCATAACCCATATTTTAATGAGAAAAAGTTTGGACGATACAAAGAAGATATTAGGACCATACCTCAGACTAGATTACGTTTCATTTATTTCTTGTTCATATAATAAATGATCATAAGGAAAGGCATAAGGAGTATTACGGAGAAAGAAACATCAGGAATGATGAAAATGCAAGTTATGGTGCATTTCTTTGGTCTTTCCATGTTGCTAGCAAGCATCCATAGCCCCAATGGAGTCACCTTGGTGTCACAAGCCTTGCTTCACTTCCAACGAGTGTCCATAGCCCCAACAAAGATACTTGCATGTCCCATGTGATCTAGAATGCCTTTCCCAAATCATTTAACTTTTTATAAATTTTGATTCTCTTGTGTTTAGATAGAGGTGGATGGGGGGATTCCAATTCTCCTTTAAAGGCACTAGGGATGAAACATGTGATAGTGAGATTTGCTAACTTGATTATAGATGAGTGAACTCCATGAGTAACGGTATCTGGAATATTACAGATGTCTCTCCCAAATCATTTCATTTTAGTCTGCACAATACAAATATTTGTTCTTAGATAAGGTCCTTGGTTCCTTGCTTCATTGCACTGTTCTTGCATTCTGATGAGGTATGTTCCTCTACTAGATCTGACTTGGGGTAGTGCATGAAACAACTATGTGATTAAGATGGGATGTGTTTGGAAGATAGGTCATAGAGTTATTAGGCTATTGACACAAAATGTGATACGATCTAGAAGAATAACTGAGACTCAGTTACCAAAGATTTGAGAAACTCAAGGGGGTAGTTTTTTAAAGAAGGAAAACAAAATATCTGAAAATTGAACAAGCTAGAAAATGATGAAAAATAAACAGAAAACAAAGTGGAAGCTGAGTAGGAAATAAAAAGTGAAAATCATACTTTTATTTATGTACAAAGGAGGAGCTTCCACAAAGGATAGATGATGTAGTGCTTCAGAATCTGGCCATTAACGGGGAGGGGGTCAACTTCCCCTTGAAGATTTTATAGCCGATAAGTATCTTGGCCAATCTTCTCCTTGGTAACATAGGTACCAAGCCATAATTGTTGGAATTTTGAATGCTTCCCTTTATCTTCATGTGGCTTGTCCCACTTGAAGACTAAATCCCCAACTTGGAATTCTTTCTCACTAGTGGATTTCTTATCAAACCAACATATAACGATCTATTGAAGAGTCTCAAGCTTTCCTTTAGCTTTGACACATTTTTCTTCTAATTTCAACAAGGTATTGATATGTCGTTGAATGATGGGACTTTCTCTTCCTCGAGACTGTTGGGTGAATTGAAGGGAAGGAAGGTAGATATTTGAGGGAAAAACAACTTCTTTCCCACAAACAAGGAAATACGGGGAAGTCCCTATAGAGGCCTTAGGAGTCACGTGATCATCCCAAAGGGCGTTTGATAGAGCATTGTGCCAATTTATTTGGTGATCAACTACAACTAGTTTGAGAATCCATATTAGGTTCTTGTTTGTAGATTCAGCCAAGCCCTTACCCTGAGGATAATAGTTGGTTGAGTACTTCAAAATAATTCCCTTTTCCAAGGAAAACTCATATAAATTCAAAGATGAAAAATAAGTTGTGTTATCAAACACCAGAGAGTTAGGAACTCCAAACCTCGTAATAATGTATTGTTCAAGAAAATTAATCACTACCTCTTCATTCAATTTGACGAACAATATTTCTTCAATCCTACATGTAAAATAATCGGTAGCGGTTAGTATATACTTGTGTTTCTTGGAGGAATGGGGATTAATCTCACCAATGATGTCTAATCCCCACTGTTCGAAGGGTTCTTCAACAACAATAGGATGGAACAAGATATCAACTTTATACTCTCTTCCTGCAACTTTATGGCATGCTTCACAGCTTCGTGAATATGAATGGGCATCTATGAACAATGTGGGCCAGTAGTATCCAACTCTTAATACCCTATGAGCTGTCATGTCTCCTAAAAAATGGCCTCCTGCTGGTCCATCATGCATGTCATTAAGGAATTTATGACCGTCTTGTTTTTTGAGGCAAATGAGTAGCACTCCATCATAATTCTTTTGAAACAAAATGCCATGTACCAGTTGATATTGTAGAGATTTCAATATGAGTGCTCTTTTCATGCCATGTACCCTTCGACAACTAGGATGTAAGGGACCCGTTGTGTATACATCATTGGTTCTTCTTTCCATCCGTCCTCTTGTTGATCTTCATCATTGGTATCCTGCGTCACCAATTTACAAAGGCCTTGACCTTTAAAAATGTTGGCTAGTTTAAAATCCAAGTGTTAGGACCACATATTGTACCCTTTTTGCCCATACTTTTTGCCATTGTTATACCCTTCATCACTAGTGTTTAGACTCATAATATCACTACATCTGATCATTCCAAGGTATATAAGGTCCTTTCTCATTATTACATGCT
>ML799297.1:148410-165537 GCA_009831015.1 Picea engelmannii
GGGGGGGGGGGGCAGAGGGCCCATAGTGATAATAGTGGAGGTCATTCAATGTAAGATGGACTAGGTCCACTATATTATTAAATAAGGTCCACTATGGTAGTTAGATATAATAAATGGGTAGTTAGATATAATAAATGTAAGAGGACTTTTTAGAAGGTTCTACTTGTAGAAGATTCCTCCTCTAGAATGTTCTTAGGTGATGGTAGCACTATATAAAGAGGTTCAAGCAATGTAATGGGACATGAAGAGAAGTATTTTATTTGGAGTTGAAGATCATTAGGAGGAATCCCCCTCGAAGAGGCAAGTGAACATGAGAGGATCCCTTCCATAATAGGATCCATTGTATGGTGTTGCCCTACCTTAAGGGTTTGATAGTAATAGAGGATATTTTTCATATTGTTCTTGTATATCTGTTGTGGTTCTTTTGTATTCAGTCTTTGGTGCTTAACAAACTGTCCATACCCAGGCATAAACCTGCTGGTCTATGGCTGACATAACTATTTGTGGAACATCATACATATAAACTTAAACAACTAATATGGATTCTACTAATACACAAATTAATGCGGAAATCACAGAAATCTGCTACAACAACTTATATAGGTAATATTATAAATATCATGGCATGTACATAATACACAACATAAAAATTAACATAGAGAGGGTAATTATCTTTTTATGAAAGTCACCAACTGCGCACAGAACTTCCACGAACCTCCCATCCTTAGACCATGCTGCTCCAAGCTATCAACAGTGGGTCACCCCCGAGCTGGGACTAAACTCCACCTAGGGTAAAGGGAATCCTAGGCTAGGATGAGACTACGGAAAGCTCCACAATGAAACATGAAGGATTCCCTCCTAGGAACCTACTTACACCCACCACTCACAGACTCTCATTCCCCACATGCATGTACCACCCTAGGAATATACACCTTCATTGTTCCACAGTCCATCCACTGCTCCACTTCCCTTCTAGAGATTCAACAATAAGCCAGATCAAGAATTCTCAAAGCTCTATAGCTACTGCTGGACTCCCTCCAGGAGAAATCACTTCCCCAACAATCTCTCTCACTTGGAGAGAGTTTCTCACAGGACTGACAACCTGCTTCTTCAATCCACAGGCTTGAAAAACCGCCTCTTCAAAACCACAGGCATGACAACCTGCTTCTTCTGTCCAGCTCCTAAGTCAAACAAGTAACCACATTAGAGAAATCGAGTATGGGTTCTAGTAATGACATCAAGGCACACCAATCCAGAGAAAAACATGGGTAGAAACAACAAAATGGCTAGGGCGCGATATGGTTCATGCACTGCGCAGTCATGTTGCGACTCATAGGAAAAATGAGTTAGCTTTACATGTTTGTAGGTTTCAGAGGTTGCAGAGGTCCATGATGGAGGAAATGGCTTGCTGCATGAATGCTCAGTCTGAGTGTGCACATGAATGCGAGGAAATGGCAACATGGAGATGTTTTGTTTCGTCTTCTTCATGTATTCTATTACATTATAGTCTAGGGAATGTGTGTTTGGTTTGCTCACTGTTTGGATTGATTTTGGCTCACATGTTTTTCTATTGTTTACTATTGTGTTAAGTTTGGTGTTGTTCCCAACTGAGTTAGATGTACTTGGTTTGTCTGTGTTGGATGGGACAATTTCTCCTAATTTTCCATTATTTTTCCTCTAGGTTAGGTCATTTTTTGTTGGGGTAGAAGGGAGAGGAGTAATCTTCCTGAGAGGGATCTTGTCGTCTTTGGAAGAAGGGATGTTAGGAGATGGAACTTTTCTACGTAAATTGTAATTCCTTTGAGTAACAACCTTGGTTACTGGTGTATCTTCTACGAAGATCTCTTCTATCTCCTCATCATCCGAGTTTAGACACCAGTCCCAAAAAGGCATAGAGGACTTTGGAGGAACCTCTTCAGTAGTGTCCGTTTGAGCTTCTACAAGGTGTTTATCGCTTAAAATCTGCAGATCCAACAACTGGTTGATCACTAGGGTCATGAAGTTAGCCCATTGAGGGCAAGTTCGTTCCGGGTGATTTTGTTGGTGATAAGAGTAGAAATTATCATTGATGAAGCTGTCTAAGTTTAAGGCCATATGAGAGGGTTTGGGTGGTCTTGGTGGATTGTCTTGTCTCTTAAAGAATGGGCAAAAGGTTCAAGGCTTTGATAATCCTTCGCCAACATTCTTCTTGATATCTACAACTTTCTTTTGATAACTTTTTAACTAATTTCACCACATTGTCAATATCTTTTGGCTCCTTTTCGGGTGGATTTGCTAGCAACAAAGGTTTCTTTCTAGCTGATTTGATTTCCTCAGGATGTGAGTGATGATCATAAGAGGATAATTCTATTTCCACCATTTCGGCTTCATCAAAATTAAGGGCCAAAGTTTTCTTATTAGTCCGTTTGACAAACATACCCATAGAAGGGATGAAGGATGCCATATAATATTCAATGGCTAAGGATTGAGAAGGAGCTGTATCATTAGTGAACTTAGTTAAGACATTGAGAAATATCTGGTTGAAATATTTTACTTTTTTTCTTTTATCCATCTTAATGGCTCCTAACTCATTATACAAAGATGCAATTATTTTTCTTTCCCTGAATTTTCTGATAAAAACCCTCTCAAAATTGTCCCAACTGGTTATAGAACTGGGTGATAGACTGAAATACCATGTAGATGCTCTACCCGAGAAGGTGTAAGGAAATAGTCTACAGACCATGTCTTCATGCTGGACATTCAACATGTGAGTAGCTAGAAAGAAGTTGTTTAAATGGTCTCCTGGCGACCCAGATATTTCTGGATCAAATTTGGGAAGGATATTGTCTGATTTCCTAGGCATTTCATGTAAGGGTCCAACTAAATTTAAGGCACCTTGGGAAATACACCAGAGGACCATTATCCTTTGATATCTATGTTCACCCATGATATGTTCTAAATTAATTTCTAGGTTTTCACTTTCAAGGTTATCCTCAGGTTCGACAAGGGTACGCGTTACTTGACTCAAGGGTACTTAGACTTTTTGTAAAGCAGTTTCAATAAGATCGTCTACAAAGTCAACATGGATATCATGATGTGTATTAGGTCTTTGCACATAGGTTTCTTTCCTTCTTAGAAGTTCAGAGGCTATTGGAAACTTACCCAGTAGCTTTGCGTAAGCACGTGTAATATGACAGGTTTCAGAGAACCCTTCTTATGGTACTCGGAACCAAGTCTTGGAATATGTTTCAGGACCACTCGAGGCACTTATGAAATTGGGATTCGAGTCTTCGTAGGTAATTTATTGTTCATAATCAATAGCTAAAATAAATGTGCAAGGTCATAAACATGTGCATACATACATATAACTAGAATAGTCTAAATTATATTTCTACATAAGTTAACATCTCAAAAATCTCAGGACTTAAAGATATTTGAAAGAGCAATCAAAACTGTAGAATAACATAGAATACATAAGATCCGTCTATAAGTAAACAAACATTCTTATAGTCCATGTGGCTAGCATACATCCCACTTGAAATGGTTCACAATAAAGAACTTCAAACATAAATTCTTCTTTATTGCAAAAACTAGCCATGAGGGCTTCTCAATATTCATTAATAGAGTATAATTCCTTGAATCAGTTCTTGAGTCTATACAGTGCTTGAAGAGCCCCATGCAAAATTGGAATCATCCCTCTTTTATACAATAATTTGTAACTGATGAGTGACTCTTTGTATTCCTCTCAAACAAGTTGTTACAAAACTATTCAGTTTCCTTTTTTCTAGTGACAAGTGCACAATAAAGACAAAATTGAAGTTGGTTGAGAAAAATAAAAAATAAGAGATAGATAATAGCAGTTTTTGATTGCTATGATTTTCTTTATTCAATAACTCTTATCCCTGACCTATGCTATCCACACCTTTAGATGATCATACAAAGATCTGATTCTACGATAAGCTAGTTCTTCCAGTGATGGATTATGCATATCTATGCTATGTTCAAGGTTGCTCATATCTTTTAACAATGTTTCCATGAAATCTTGTATCATGGTATGCAATTTGACAGGTTGTACGAGATGCCGCTCTATCATATTGGTAGTAATTGTGGTGGTTGTTTCAAAAACTAATCTTTTATGATTTATACTATCTTGCACCTTGTCTACTAGTTCTTCCATGACCATATTTTTACCAAGCTCGTCTAATTGAGGTAGTCGGCTGTCTTTAATTAAATCATGCGCAACCATGTGTATTTTTGAGCATACTCCCATTGATTTGGTGACCTCTTTATCTTCTCTTTGCCTGACTTGTTGGTAACGGTCTAGTGAATACAAATCTGCCTTCCTTTATGAGCCTGATGGTCTATATAGCTCAACTGGTGGATCATGATTCTCTACAATCCATTTTTCAATATCACTTATGCCTTCTCATATCACGTTGAATTGTGGCAACTACTTTTTGGAAGAGGTGTAAGTGAGCATACATATCTATGATGGCATATTCCAGTTCTTTCGTAACTTTATCAACACTGGCTTCGAAATTATGCATACTTCTTTCATCAAATTTATTCGTTGGAGTCTTTCTTCTAGTTCCCTGATTCTTTCCTCTTTCTCTTGATTTTGCTGGCACAACCTCCTAATATTGTATTCATTGGAATTCATGAATGAAGTTCCAGCTATAGCGGTAGCTATGGAATTTTCCCTAACATCCCCTGTTATGGGAACTTGTGTAAGGACCAAGATTGGCATCCCTTGAGTTGTTGGCACTTTCTTTATTTGTTCTTACATGATCTTCCCAGTCTTGCTGTCATAAGTGAAGCTTCTCAATTTTGGGACCTCACTTGGCTGAAATGGAACCCAAAACCCCAGTCCTAGACTGTTGATTGGTGCCTCTGTGCTAGTGTCTGTTGTTGACACTTTTTGGATATCGGTATCCATTGGTCGAGTCTCATCATTTCTTATTTCTACATCTTTCCTCTGCCTTTATTCTTCAACTATCTTATCAACTGCCTCCTTGGATACCTTTTCTTCTGCCTCTTTCCGCTCGATCTCCTTTTGTACTGCTACTTTTGCTTCTGCCTCAGCCTTGTCTTTATCTGCTTCAAACTTTCTCTTTTTTTTTGAAACATCATTCTTTTTTTCATGAAATTTTTCTTTACCTCTTATTTTCGTATCTGCTGGTGTTTCTTCTTCTCCTTCTACCGATCCTGAGTGTATAGAGGTAGAGGTAGGGGATGGTCTTTTTGATGCTCCTTCTGCTATTTTTTTCCCGAATGATTCTTTTTCTCTTTCTTCATCTACAATCCTCCCTATAGCATGACCTCATCTTCATAAGATAACATCATCTTATGTTCATGCATTTTGATACACTTCTTCATCCCATATCTCTGTCATGCATTCCTAAGGCAATCCTACTTTATTGAAATGGTCTTTTACGACTCCTTTAGGGTCATGTCTTCTAAATATTTCCTCTCCAAAATGATATGAGAGAAAGATATTTACTTCATCTAGTGCTTTCTTGGAGTTGGAGAATGAGTAGAGCCCAATATATAGTGCAAGTGGTGGACATATTACTTTCTTTCCTCGGTAGATAATTCCTCCTACCCATATATTATTGTATGATATTCTACTTCTCGGAGTACTAGTTTATTTGGTACAAACCGAGGGACGAGATGGGGGGTTTAATGGCATTGTACACTCTGATATAGGTACCATGCTATATAAGGTACCAATCCCCAGTCCTCGTTATGACTGTGATTGCTTTCTTAGTCATACATGGGGTTATCGTGTAGAATATAAGTTCATACAGAGTGTAACACCCTAGGTTTTGAACCCCCATTTTAAATAATGTATTGTTACAATGCTGAGAGGCCAGCATGCCAAAACAATTATTAAAAGGCCAGTGTGCCCAAGACATGTAATGTTTTCTATCATTATTAATAATAAATACATGGCTGTTTGTTAGATGAATAAGGACTAGAGTTATAGGGGGATATGATTCCACAAGAGAGGGGGCTTGAGGGGCTAAGTGTTTATTCCTATGTTAATTACCCTTTTGCCTAAGGGAGGGATCAATTACATGAGATTCTTGGGGAAGTCCAGGAGGTTCTTTATTCCCCATGAAGTTACTTAAACCTGCCTCTAGTATGATGGTGGGGTTCAACGGATGGCTTGTTCGCTGATTTCCTGTACGTCCATTCATTTTCGTCACATACTTTCATGCACCCACTTAACCATTCATTGATCCATCCTCATCCCCATTTGGCTTGGGAAAGGGGAACCAAACTGCTTAGGAATTCGACATGGTATGGTGGGATGTAGTGGTCGTTGATGTGATCCAGCCATGACTAGAGGCCTACATGTCTAAGATGCGTTGGCCTATGCCCTGTTTTTCTCACAACTGTGAGTCCTGAGAGTTCCAACATTGAGATTCTAGACCAGCTGTGCTGGAGTCCCTAGAAAAAGGAGAAGGACTGCCTCAGGGACTGCGTGGCAGAGAAGGGTGGAGGTATGTTCTCTTGGGATGGTATAGGCTGGGTGGAAGAGAGCTGGGTACTTGGATTGTTATGGGTGCTAGGAAACCCGTGAGAGCTTGAGAGTTGACTAGTTTGGGAACCCAAGTACACTCTGGAACTGTCCTTGTGGATTCATAGCTTTGGCTCGCGGGTGGCACTGCTGTTGATATTTGGAGCAATGGTGTTTACGGTTGGGTGGAACATCCTTGGTCTATTGCCAGTTGGTGTCGCCTTTTTATAAAGATAAGTGATCTCTGTTGTGATATTATTATATGTGTATGAATGTATTCTGCTGTGTATTTTAATTATCGTTTAACTAAATCTTAGATTATGCATGCTTGCTGGATATTTCTATGCGTGTCGTTAAAGTCTTTTCTTTTATGCATCCTTAAATTTTTAAAAAGGTATCGACAAGAGAAAGAAGTCCAAGGTCAGGTTTGAAGGTAGCGTACCCTGACCTGTGGGTGGCTAGGTATGTTACATTTTGGTATCATAGCTTCTGGTTGAAACACTGGGCCGATATGAGATGGGTCTATTGGTCAGAGTCTCGTGGTCAAGATCCAACTCTGACCGTGAAGTTGAAAAGCTCAGGAGGAATGGTGTTGCAAAATCTACGCAAGAGTTAGATCATCAGAGATCCATTGTAAGGGGTTCGAAGGATAATGACCGTCCCCCTTCGAATTCGGGAGCGATCGCCACTGTAGGATCAGGAGAGATCCGGGATCGTTGGATCGGAGGATAGGTGAATAAGGGTCATTTGATGAAAAAGAAGCAATGGCTAAGGTCACAACCATCATATCACATTGGAGAGTGAGATGAACAGATAGGAGGCATTGCGGGGAACTAAGCTGCATGGGAAATAATTTCCCAAGGTGGTCCCGCAATCCAAACCACGGTTTCACCGAGGGGTTACATGTCAGTGTCAGGAGAATTGTGGGGTGAAAAGTGGGTTACTCCAAACTGCCAATGTGTGCCCTTGCAAATTGAAAGGCATGCAGTGATGTGACATGTTAGTACTCGAGCGGCGAACCTTTGAAGAAAAGAAGTAGTTAGGGACCGTCGATCTGTAGGAGGACACGCGTCAACCGATCATGTGCTCCGGGTGAAATCACTCTGGGAAAAGGCGAGTAAGGAGAAGTTGAGAATTGAGATTTCTGGACCCTAGAGATCCGAAGTGAATTGCATCCATCCGATCCAGGACGACATGCGGAAAAAATCCATGCACTTCGGGGAAAAGAGAAGGTTGAGAGTTGAGTTCTCTGAAATATGGAGACCTGAAGAAATCATAGCTGTCGATCCATGGGAGACACATGTCAACAAATCACGATATTTGGATAAAAACATTTAAGAAAAAGTTGAAGTTTGAGTTTTTCGAAGTTCGAAGGCTCGAAGGAATTGTAGCCATTGTTCCTTGCAACAATAACTTCTAAAGTCTCCAAGTCTAGGGTTAATATGGGTTGTCCGATAAGGGAGACACATGGAAACAATTTGGCCGGTTTGGGAAATCAGAGTTCGGGAGAATTGGAAGTGTGCTAGTGTGGAAACTCCCGAAGTCGTGAAGCTCGAAGAGCCAAAGGGGTGGGGCATGATGACGTCACTAGGAGGTGATGTGGACCCCATAATTTTTGAAGTGACGTGGCTTGGGGATGTCACTGGGGATGACGTGGACACATGGGATATGTGCCACATGTCAGTAAGTTTCGAGCATGCAGATGATTAAAATGTCAGCTAGGACGTGACACGCGTCACCCGCATGATTGGACCACGTGTCCGCTTCCAATATTTTGCCACGTGGTGACAGATCATGCAGTTTAGAGACTAGGCACTCCAGTGGGGAAATATGTGATAGGTTGCGTTGGTTCGAAAACTCCCAAAGGCCAGAGTACATATCGACCATTGATTCCAGAAGACACACGTCAAAGGATCGTCGACTTCGGGTGAAGGCACTCCGAGAGAAAGTGCAGGAGGAAAGTTTGAAACTTTCGAAGCCAGAAGAGACGAAGCGATTCACATTCATTGATCCATGGGAGGATACTCATCGGTAGATCATGAACTCCAGGTAAAAGAGTTCTGGAAGGAGGCAAGTGAGGAAAGTTGAGATTCCAGAAGCGCAGAGTCCCGAAGTGGATCTCAATCATTAATTGTGAAAGAGGACGAGGACCATTGATCTGGTCTTGGTTGAAAGTTCCAAAGTCCCGAAGCTCTGGAAAAATTCTTTTTTCAGCTAAGCGCAGGGTCATGACCATGGTCATATGTAGATTGAGAGTCGAGGGAAGGAGGGCTAAGGGTTGAATTGGTGGTCTTCAAGACAAAAAAGTGCTAAGGAAGGATTTAGCCACGGTTTCTAGTCATTGTCACCTGGGAAGGTGGTTTGAAGGAAATGCCTGTGTAGGATGAAATTCTATATCAGCCAAGGATAACATGACATTGTTATTTTTGGAGAATGGGGATGTGATCTCCATGAAAAAAAAAAAAAAGAGACCTGTAGCATGGTTTGGCAATTTTTTTTGTCGTATGCATAATTCTAACAAAATGGTCGCTTGCACATTTTGCAGAATTAAGGGGTTTAAACACATCAACTCATGATGCGTATTGAGGATATGGAAGAAGGCGAGGGAGCCTCTAGTCATGATAAGGAGGTCGAAGGCTAGAATACCAGAGTTGGTGATGCAGAGACAGAGCCTAATGGATGCAAGGGAAAAGGAGAACATGAAACGTTAATAGAAGTAGTAAGAAGCCTGAAGATGGAAGTGCAAAGCTACAAAGTAGACAATGAGAGACCGATGAGAGAGAAAAGTCAGATTAATGCTTGAGTGTTGCAGAGCTTAAATCATTTGTAGAGACAAATGAAGAAGGGATCAAACTCAAGACAAGAGGAAGAAGGTAGGTGTCATGAAAAAAGGGATGATCGTGGAAGAGATGGTTATTCCAGAAGTGCTAGCAGAGCTCATGGACATCACTCACCTCCTTAATCAGAAATAAAGTTTTATGCATCAGATGATCCTGTAAGTAGTCCAGAGGTGTCTCCTGTTAGACACCAAAGAAGGAAACAAGAGGTAGATAGTTTGCAAGGAGAGTTGAGGAAGCTCAAGCCACCTTCCTTTGAGGGTGAAAGAGAAAGGGAAGATGATGCCGAAGCATGTTTGCTTGGGCTCATGAGATATTTTCAATTCTATAACTATTCATCCAACCTGGAAGCCAAGATTGCCACCTACCATTTACACGGGAAAGCTTCAATGTGGTGGGACCAACTGAAGAAAGTGGAACACGTTAATGAGAGTAGGATCACTTGGAAGAAGTTCAAGAAGTAATTTTAGAAGGAGTACCTCTCAGAGAATTTCTATGACAAGAAAATGAAAGAGTTCTTTGAAATCAGATTGGGAAGCATGACTATGGTAGAGTACGAGAAGAAGTTCTTGGGATTGTTAAAGTATGTCGGGTTCATTGGTGATGAGAAAGTGAAAATACAAATATTTATAAGTGGACTGCCAACCTTTTATAAGGAAAATATCAAGTATGATGAGCCCAAGACCTTGACTGAAGCCATCGAGAAGGATACATACATGTATGAGCAAGGCCAGGGAAGAGAATCTCTCCAAAAATCTTGGAAGGAAAAGAAAAATGCAAAGTCCAATCAGAGGAGGAAAGGATTCAAACCTTCCTTCAATAGGAATGAACCTAATAGAAATCATCAAGATCAATATGCTAAGGGAGATTTCAAGAATGAAGATTTCTTGGGAAAAAGGGGAAGACCGCCAATCCAATGTTGGGGATGCAAGGAAGATCACATGTACAAGGATTTCCCACACATAAAGGACATAGTGAAGACTGTGCACAACATCCAAGAAGATACAACAATAGAAGATATGGGAATAATATATGCATCTTTAAATGATCGGAAAGCAGAGTACCCATCCAATATGATCGAGGTGGAAGGTAAGATCATAAATCAACCTGTTGCTATTTTGATTGATTCAGGAGCAAGTCATTGTTACATTGATCCTAAGATAGTGGATAGATTACATTTGGATACAAGTAAACTTGGAAAAGCAATTTTGGTTGAGTTAGCCACTGGAACCAAAAGAAGAATCCATGATATGGTCAGAAGTTGTTCCATAAGTATTAATGGTGTGAATACTAGTATTGATCTAAATATCATACCATTGGGGTCTTATGATATTCTAATTGGAATGAATTGGTTGGAAAAGCATCATGATTTCCTAGATTGTCATAACAAGACATTTACATGTCTTGATGGAAATGGAAAACACAACACTGTGAAATGAATCCCAAGACCCATCTCTATAAGGGAGATTTTGGCCTTACAACTGAAAATATGTTTTAGGAAAGGATGTCAACTATATGCAACTCATGTGGAAGAGCCAGATAATACAAAGGGGCCAAGCCTCAAAGATTTCTCGGTACTACAGGAATTTGAGGATGTATTCCAAGAAATAACCAGATTGCCACCAAGAAGGGAGATAGATTTCTCAATTGATTTAGTGCCAGGAGCTGCCTCGGTGTCAAAAACACCTTACAGAATGAGCACACTAGAGTTAAAAGAATTATAAATGCAGTTGGAGGAATTTTTGAAGAAAGGGTACATACGTCCAAGTGTTTCACCTCGGGAAGCACCAGTAATTTTTGTCAAAAGGAAGGATGGAACCTTGAGGCTGTGTATTGACTTCTGACAGTTGAACAAGTACACTATAAAGAACAAGTATCCTCTACCCTGAATTGATGACCTCTTTGATTAGCTAAGAGGAGAAAAGATATGCTCAAATATTGACTCGAGGGAAGGATACCATTAGGTAAGAATCAAGGAAGAAGACATCCATAAGACAACCTTTAGGACCAGGTATGGGCATTATGAGCTCATAGTGGTGCCATTTGGATTGACCAATGCACCAAATGTCTTCATGTGCTTAATGAATGACATATTCAGAAATTATTTGGATAAGTTTGTCATAGTAATCCTGGATGACATACTTATCTATTCTAAGTCCGAAGAGGAGCATGAATATCACTTAAGACTAGTGTTGCAAGTATTAAGAGAACATCAGTTGTATGCCAAGTTGAGTAAGTGTTCTTTTTATAAAAAACAAATCCATTACTTGGGACACATTATTTCAGAGTAGGGCATAACACTGGATCTAGAGAAGATCGAAGCCATTAGAGGATGGCCAACACCCATAAATGTGTCAGACTTCATATCTTTTATGGGATTAGATGGCTACTATAGAAGGTTCATAGTAGGGTTCTCTAAGATTTCTCATCCCATCACTTCTTTGCAAAAGAAGGGAACTGAATTTGAATGGACACTCACGTGTGAAAATAACTTTAATCTGTTGATGGAATTACTTACTAGTGCACCTGTGTTAAATATTGCTGACCCAAATGAAATTTTTGTGGTATGTACAGACTCATGTAAGGAAGGAATTTGGGGAGTCCTCACACAAAATGGGCATGTTATTGGATATGAGTCCAGAAAGCTTAAGGAACATGAGAGGAACTATGCCACACATGACTTGGAACTTGCTGCCATTGTTCATGCCTTGAGGATGTGGAGGCATTATCTCATGGGGAAGAAATTTGAATTAAGGATAGACCACATTGGCCTGAAGTATCTTTTTGAACAACCAACATTGAATGCCAGGCAAACAAGATGGATGGAATTTTTAAGTGAATATGACTTCGATATCAAGCATATCAAGGGAAAGGAGAATAACATTGCCGATGCACTTAGTAGAAGAGTGCATCTCATGCATACTACTGCTATTAGTATGTGTCAATTAGATTTGAAGAGCAGAATTTTAGATGGTCTTGTTACAGACCAACATTACCTACATGTAAAGGAAAGCTTATAGTAAGGAGAAGCACAACACAAATTAAAGGAGTATGAGATAAAGGAAGACATATTACTCATGCATAAAAATAGAATCTATGTTCCTAGTTCTGGAGGACTGAGGAATTTGGTACTAAAGAAAATACATGATGTTCCTTATGATGGACATCCCGGTTACCAGAAAACAATTACAACAGTAAGAAACCAGTTCTTTTGGCCAGGAATGAAGAAGGATGTTGCTGATTTCATCGCTCAATGTGTGGAATGTCAGAAGGTAAAGGTTGAGCATAGGCACCCAACAGGTTTGCTGCAACCATTGCCAATTCCAAAGAAGAAATGGGAAGTGATTGTTGATATTATGGTAGCTACGAGAGGTATTTACCTTCATGTGTAAACCTGACGAGAATAGAATATTCCGGGAAGCAAGAAGAAACCCTAATTAGTTGGATAATAACCCTAGAAGACAAGTCGGCTCAAGAGGATAACTTGTATTAGGTTATTAGCCTCCAAGAGAAGAAGTCAGCTAAAGAAAATATTATATACTAAGTAAATAGGCACCCAGAATGAGAAGTCGACCCAGACAGTTTGTCAAATTTAGTATAAATACAGGAGGCTAGTCTTCATTCTGGCAGGCATTCTCAGAACTATAGAAGCAACACATGTGCGCACTACAGTTGGAGGAGAGTTTTCGTTGCAACTGCTGCAGCTAGTAGATTTTGGTTTTGGCTTTGACTCTCTCTTGGTTATGGTTTGGACTCTCTGATCAACTCTTGCTTGGTGCATTGTCTTTGGAGAAAGGTGCGCCACCCTTTGTTTGGCTATCTAGCCTAGGGTTTGCTTCCAGAATGATTCTCTGTCAAGGTTAATATGCTCGGGGGTGGCTTCGGCCTATGTTTGGGTGAAAATAGTGATATTGTCTATTGTTAAATGAGCACATCCATCATATTCTAACAATGATCACCATGGATTTCATCATAGGATTACCCAGAATGAATAAGAAACATGATTCAATCATGGTGGTGGTTGAAAAATTAAAAAAGGCTGCTCATTTTGTGCCTGTGAAGACAACACATACATTGGCTAATATTGCAAAAATTTTCATGAAGGAAATTGCTAGGTTGCATGGGATACCTAGGACAATTGTCTCGAACATAGATACAAAGTTTACCTCCAATTTTTGGAGGGGATTGTTTAAATAATTTGGCACAAATATAAACTTTAGCACAACATATCATCCCCAGACAAATGGGAAAACAGAGAGAGTCAATCGAATAATTGAAGATATGCTGAGAATGTATGTGATGGATAATCCATCTAAGTGGGAAGATTACTTACACTTGGTTGAGTTTGCATATAATAATGGGTATCAAGCTTCATTGAGAATGAGCCCATTTGAAGCCTTGTATTGTAGGAAATGCGATACTCCACTAAGATGGGACAACCCAACAGATAGAGTGGTACTTGGTACCAGGTGGTCAAGATCAAGCAAAATTTAAAGGCAGTTCAGGATAGACATAAATTTTATGCAGACAAGAACAATAAAACTAGAGAATTTAAAGTAGGGGAGCATGTACTTTTGAAAGTGAAGCCCAAGAAAATCTCATTGAAATTGGGTAGTTGTACAAAGCTGGCAACCAGATTCTATGGTCCATTTGAAATATTGGATAGAATAGGGCCAGTTGCATACATACTTGCATTGCCTGCTTCCATGAATGTATATAATGTATTTCATGTATCTTTACTAAATAAATATGTACATGACCCTAACCATATTATTGATTGGCATCTGATTCAGGTAGAGACGGAGGGAGACTTTCAGGTTCAACCAGTACGGGTATTGGATAGAAAGGTAAAAATGCTTCGAAATCGAGTTATAGAGATGGTAAAATTTTAGTGGACCTGCTACGGTCCTAAAGATGCTACCTGGGAGCATGAAGATGCCATGTGAGCAGAGTACCTGCATATTTTTGAATACATTTGAGATTTTTATCTCTATTTTGTATATGCACTGAGGACAGTGCCAAAATAAGGGGGAGGGGATGTAACACCCTAGGTTTTGAACCCCCATTTTAAATAATGTATTGTTATAATGATGAGAGTTCAGGGTGCCCAAACAATTATTAAAAGGCCAGTGTTCCCAAGACATGTAATGTTTTCTATCATTATTAATAATAATTACATGGCTGGCTACTAGATGGACAAGGACTAGAGTTATAGGGGGCTATGATTCCACACGAGAGGGGGCTTGAGGGGATAAATGTTTATTCCTATGTTAATTACCCTTTTTCTTAAGGGAGGGGATTGGTTACGAGAAAGAAGTCCAAGGGTGGTCTTGAAGGTAGCGTACCTCGACCTGTGGGTGGCTGGGTATGTTACACAAAGGGGCTAGAAAAATGTTCACTGTGCTCCCATAATACTTTGCAGTAAACATGAATGGGCTTGTCCAAGGTTTCCATTTCCATCGTTTGTTTGGCTACTAGTGGGCGATGCACATGATATCCAAGAGGTAGGAAGACATGTGGAAACTTGGAAAAGTTCCCAACTGAGCTTCTACCACTGTAGTTATGGAAACCATCAGGTTGACTGATAGAATGTCATCCAAATTTAATGACAATCCTTCATCCATGCAATAATAAATTAGCAATATGTAAGACAAGGGGAACTGAGAAGCATCTAGTTCCCCATATAACCTACATAACATAGCCACCATATATTAATAAGGATTCCTTAAAGCACTCGTGGGGTACCATACCTTGGGTCTATGATTGAACTAATTTTCTACCTTGTACCATCTGGGGAACAATTCTTTGGGTGTGTATTCAAAATCATTGAGGAGTTTGTTGTCCAAATTTTTAATCCCCTTCTTAATGTGGTAACATATTTCTAGGTATTCCGATCAAAATGATGCTATGGGTTCTTTCCTAGTGTTACAAATGTATTTGTCTTTCATATATATATAAATTTAGGATCCAGGTGATGGAATTTACACAAGGAAATACACCTACGCAGACTTCTACCCTAAATATTCTGGATTTTCTGATGTTCTTGAAGATTTTTAATTCATCCCGATCCTCAACGTCGGTGGATATTTTTTTCTTTTTGAACATCTGGTATATATTTCCCCATATGAATATTTCTCCTTCCTTCTCTAGAAGTCCAGAGGTGTCATCGTACATAGCTCCAACCACTTCTGGTTCATCTTCATATTGTTGGCTGCTAGCAGAGGCCTTGTTGTTTGGTGCTTTACTCGTTGCCCTTTTCTTAGGAAACATGCTTGAACCTTTCAAGACAACATAGGATCAATATAAATGCAAAATCATAATGGCATAAGAACTTATCTAGTATACTTAAGTACACGAGGATTCACTCAAGTTGATGTTGGGTGGAAGGTCGCCATCTGAAGACAATAAGATAATAATAGGCATGGTGAGCAATTTGGTGAAGATTAGGGAAGAAAATGACTCAAAACATGTTCAGCAGGTAAGGGTTTGATGTTAACTCCTCCGATATAAATCATAGGAGTTGTTAACAGGTGCTCCGATAACTATCGACATATTTGACGTTAAAGACTTTGATGATCATCGACGCATTTGGCATGAAAAGCTATGATGTGTGGCTTGTTAATCGATGTTGATGATCTTAAATCTTCCGACTGTGTTAGAGGAGTTTTCATGAAGTGCTTTGATGACTTATGTAAAATGGGGAATTTGATTCTGTCTTTCCCACATTTAATTGGAGGCATTAATCCTAAATATTCCGATGGTCAAAAAGGGAAGTTTCCGATTGGGAAGAAAAGTTTATGTGACAAACCTCCGAAGACAGGGAAATTGTTTCATACTAAGTTTCACTTTGAGGTTTAACTCAAGCCGGAATCAAAATATTTAGTCAAGGGGATTTAGAACTTGAGATTATATATGACCTATTTTTTTTTTTTTTGATAGAGCTTTAGAGTTTGGGAAAAAAATGGTTTAGGGCTATGGAAATGGAGGCATCATTGGTGTCTTTTGGCATCACAATGCCATGGAGGGATATGGTTGTTAGAAGGAGATGTATTAGGGAGAAAAGATACTCTAGAAAGGACTGAAAGCATTTGTGGGACAACAGGAAAAGGGGAACAAGGTTTTACGGGTAGTTCACTAATGCTCAATCATTTAAAAACAACATGAAATCCCTAACCCTAGAAAAATTAGAGATTGAGTGCTAGGGAATACCTATTATTTTTGCTTGACATGTGGAATAAGGAGGTTGATTGAGAACGATAGGTGAAGAACCTTGATTTATTTTGTGTTGGATTACTTCCGTATCCTCAGTTTTTGATAAAATGATGCGGGCTGAGGGTGAGGGTTATTTATAAATTTAGGAGTTTTTGCAATAAATGTGGGTAGGTGAAGCTTTGAAGTTGGCGAAGTTGGAGCTAAGTATTTTGATGCACATCAATAAATTTAGTGGAAAGTCCTCCGATTTGAATTAGAGGACTTAGCACGAAAGGTAAGGAATTCAAATTGGGGAAGACATAGACAAATTCTCCAATGCAATCAAAGGAGTTGACGCTAACTCCTCCAATTCCATCGAAGAAGTTGCAGGCAATTCATGCGATGAAAGGTTACTTGTGTAAATTCTAACCTTGTACAATATCTACTGCAAACTGATATTCAGAAAAGAATACAAAAGATGCAATGGCAAATACAAACATTACACAGAGATTTTTCACCTGGAAACCCAAACCGGGAAAACCAGCATATATTATATTGATACACATTGTGTTACATTGTTTACAATACAATATACAT
>ML799297.1:173482-191866 GCA_009831015.1 Picea engelmannii
AAAATGCAACTTCTTTTCTCAGGAAAAGTTCTTCTTCCTTCTCTCTTCAGGAACTCAGGCCACTGTGACCCCTCTAAAGGCAATAGATAGGTTTACATCATTAACGATCATAGGGATGACGAAAATAATGTGTAACAATAAGTATGTACACTCTTCCACGCGGGGGAGTGCAGAGGGGGGGTACTCCCTCTGCGAGGTTCGGGGGGGTAGTGGGGGCAAGCGGGCCCCCAACAAGGGTTTGGGGGAAACATCCCCCGATGGGGGTTCGGGGACGAAGCCCCCGAAGGAAAAATTGCCTTGTAAATGTATATTGTAATTTCATTGTAAATCTGGACCATTCATTATAAGGTCACAGATCTAAAGATAGAGATTATGTTAGGGTTTTTTTCCCTAGAAGGAAACTCTCTTTTATGAGGGAAATGTATTGCGTCTATGGTTGATGGTGAATATTGTATTCTGAGATAGGAGACTGTGAGAGAAAGAGGAGGAAGTTACAGCGGTTTTGTTGTAGGTTGTATCCCTTCATATGTTGGATAATAATAAAAGAAGGACCTGGCAATTTCTCTGGTGGATGTATCCCACACTAGGTGAACCACGTAAATCTATGTCTCTATTGTATTGTGTATCTTATGTGATTTGTTTCCGCATTTGTTTTATTTTATTGCTCCACAGTCCTGTTTATCTAACAACTGGTATCAGAGCGAAAGGTAACTCACAAGAAAAGAGGGTTCCTGGTTCAAGTGGAAGCAATGTCGGAAGATGGAAAGTTTAGGGTCGAGAAATTTAACAGCCAAAACTACCAATTATGGAAGATGCAGATGGAAGACTATTTATATCAAAAGGATCTATTCCTACCATTGGGTTGAATAGCAAAGAAGTTGGCGGCTACGAAGGACGAAGAATGGGATATTCTTGATAGAAAGGCTCTAGGAACGATACGGCTGAGCCTGGAAGCGTCGGTGGATTTCAATATTTTCAAAGAAAAGACAACGAAGGGTTTGATGGACGCATTGGCCAAATTGTATGAAAAACCCTCAGTGTCCAATAACGTATTTCTAATGAAGAGATTATTTAATATGAAGATGTTGGAAGGTGGGTCTGTTGCAGATCATTTAAATGATTTTAATACGGTTACTAATCAACTAAGTTCTGTAAAAGTGGACTTTGATTATGAGGTCAGGGCTCTTCTAATCTTGTGCTCATTGCCAGAAAGCTCGAACAGCTTGGTCATGGTTGTAAGTAACTCTGTCTCTAGTTCAAATACTTTAAAATTTGATGATGTTGTTGGTGTTATCCTTAGTGAGGAAATGCGACGGAAAAACACAGGTGAGACATCAAGAAATGTGTTGAACATGGAGAACAGGGGAAGACAAAAGGATAGAGGAAAGGGTTTCGGGAACCGTGGGAATTCTAGGAAGGGCAGACCAAATCCAAACTTGGAAAGATAGAGTGCTGGAATTGTGGGAAGAAAGGACATCTGAAGAAAGACTGCAGAGCTCCAAAGAAACAAAGAGATGGACAGCAGGAGAGAAATCAGGAAGCAAATGTAACGGGTGATGTGTTACAAAATGTTTTGATTCTTTCTTTAGATAATATTTATGAGTCTTGGGTAGTAGATTCAAGGGCTTCATTTCATGCCACACCCCATAGGAAACATTTTCTAGATTATGTTTAAGGTGATTTTGGACAGGTTCATTTGGGTGACAATGCACCATGCAAAATTGTTGGAATGGGAAAGGTAAAAATAAAGCAACGCAATGGAAACCAATGGTTGTTGAAAGAGGTGAGACATGTTTCAAATTTAAGGAAAAATCATATTTCAACAGGGAAGTTAGAAAGTGAAGGTTGTATATCCATATTTACAGATAAGATGTGGAAGGTCATCAAAGAATCATTGGTGATAGCGAAAGGAGAGAAGGTAGGTACATTGTATTTATGTACTGGTAATACTGACTATTCTATCTCTTTAGCTTCTAGAGGAGTGGATACAGCACTGTGGCATCATAGGCTTGGAAACATGAGTGAGAAGGGGATGCAGATACTTCACAAAAGAGTTTCCAGATCTTAAACAAATTGATTTGGAATTCTGTGAGCATTGTGTTTATGGAAAACAGAAGAGAGTCAGATTTCTCAAAATCAGAAAAGAAAAGAAGAGTGAAAGGTTAGAGCTTGTGCATACAAATGTATGGGGACCAGCTCAGGTATCATCTCTTGGTGGCTCTCATTATTATATTAATTTTATTGATGATGCAACTAGAAAAACTTTGGTTTATTGCATTTGACAAAAATTTGATGTTTTTGATACTTTTAAGAAATGGAAAGCTTTGGTTGAGAATGAGACAGGAAAAAAGTTGAAGTGTCTTCGATCAGATAATGGAGGTGAATATTGCAGCAAGGAGTTTGATGATTATTGTTCATACCATGGGATTCGTAGAGAGAAGACAGTTCCAAGAACACGACAAGAAAATGGTGTGTCAAAAAGGATGAACAGGACAATCATGGAGCGTCCAAGGAGTATGAGATCGCATGTTGGTTTGCCCTTACAGTTTTGGGAAGATGTTGTAGATATTGTTGTTTACTTAATAAACCGAGGACCATGAAGCTCTTTGGATGGTAGAATTCCAGAGGAGGAATGGACAGGAAAAAAGGTAAACTATTCTTTTTTGAAACTTTCGGTTGTGAAGCATTTGTCCATATTGATAAAGAAAATAGAACAAAGCTTGAGGCAAAATCCAAGAAGTGTACCTTTATTGGATATGATGTTAATGATTTTGGTTATTGCTTATGGGATTATGAAAATAACAAAATCATTAGAAGTAGAGATGTCATATTCAATGAGAAGGTCATGTACAAAGGTCAGTTGCAGGGAAAGAAACAGGAAAAAGAAAAACAAGAATACACAGTACTTGATGAGATCACTGAAAAATAAATTCCAAAGGAACCAGACAATAAAAATGTACAACAACGGGAGCAACATGTACCTCAAACACCTGCAAGTGTTGTTAGAAAATCTACCAGGTTAATTATACCCCCTGAATGATACTCTCCTTCATTGTATTATTTATTGTTGACTGATTCTGGTGAACCAGAATGTTATGAAGAGGCAATGCAGGTAGACACCAAAAGGAAGTTGGAGTAAGGCATGAAAGAGGAAATGGATTCCTTGGTAAATAACCATACTTGGGACTTGGTTCAGTTGCCTGCGGGAAAAAGAGCATTGCAGAATAAATGGGTTTACAAGTTGAAGGAAGAAGACGGAGGAGAAAAGCGGTACAAGGCTAGACTTGTTGTAAAGGGGTTTGCACAAAAGAAAGGTATAGATTTTGATGAAATATTTTCTCATGTTATTAAAATGACTTCAATTAGAACTATTTTAAGTCTTGTGGTAGTAGAAGATTTTCATCTTGAACAGTTAGATGTAAAAACATCTTTTCTCCATGGGGATTTGGAGGAAGAGATTTATATGCAGGAGCCACATGGGTATGAGGTCAAAGGGAAGGAGAATTTGGTATGCAGGTTGAAGAAGAACTTATATGGCCTAAAGCAAGCTCCAAGGAAGTGGTATCTGAAGTTTGATAGGTTTATGACAGAACAGGGTTATAGTAGATGTCATTTTGATCACTGTGTTTATTTTAAAAAGCTAGAAAATGGAATATTTATTATCTTGCTATTGTATGTAGATGGCATGCTTGTTGCAGAGTCTAATATGCAGGATATAAATGTCCTAAAAAAGAAATTATCCAATTCATTTGAAATGAAGGATTTGGGTGCTACAAAGAAAATCCTTGGTATGAGAATAACAAGAGACAGAAAAAATCGCAAACTGACATTGTCTCAGGGTGAGTACACAGAGAAGGTGTTGGAGAGGTTTAAAATGAAAAATGCAAAACCAGTTAGTACACCTTTAGCCATCCATTTCAAATTAACTAAGGAAATGTGTTCCAAGACACAGGAGGAGATAAAATACATGTCCAGGGTCCCATATTCATCAGCAGTTGACAGCTTGATGTATGCAATGGTTTGCACAAGACCAGATATTGCACATGCAATGGGAGTTGTGAGCATATATATGAACAATCCAGGTAAAGAACATTGGGAGGCAATAAAGTGGATTCTCAGATACTTGAGAGGTATTGCTAATCATGCATTATGTTTTGGAGGTTCAGAAACTGTTCCACAAGGATATGTTGATTCAGATATGGCGGGTGATAAAGATAGAAAGAAAAGTACCACAGGGTATGTGTTTACTATAGGTGGAACAATAGTAAGTTGGATTTCAAAACTGCAAAAGGTTGTTGCACTTTCAACAACAGAGGCAAAGTATGCCGTTGCTATAGAGGCTAGTAAAGAGATGATTTGGTTGCAGAGGTTTATGGAGGAATTGGGAAAGAAGCAAGAGAATAGCAGGTTGTATTGTGACAGTGAGAATGCCATTCATATTGCAAAGAACTTAGTCTTCCATTCGAAGACTAATCATATACATTTGAGGTACCACTTCATACGATCTGCCTTGGAAGATGGACATTTGAAGTTGGAAAAGATACACACTAGCCATAATCTTGCAGACATGTTAACAAAGGGAGTAACCAGGGAGAAACGTAGTTCCTGCTTAGTTTCAGTTGGTCTTCAAGAATGAAGATGAAGATGAGAAATTTGCCAGGTTTAGGAAGGTTCAGAGTCCATCATATACAACAGTGGTGGAGTTTTTGAGATCAGTCTCCAAGTGGAGATTGTTGGTTGTGGAGCCTGATTATCTTCCTGATTTAGAGGTCTTTTGCTTTCAACCGTGTTTATACACCATGAAGTATTTACACCCTAGAAGTATGTACACTCTTCCATGTAGGGGAGTGTAAAGGTGGGGTACCCCCTCTACAGGGTCTGGGGGGATAGTGGGCGCAAGTGGGCCCCTAGCGAGGGTTCGGGGGTAGCGTCCCCCGAAGGAAAAATTGCCTTGTAAATGTATATTGTAATTTCATTGTAAATCTGGACCGTTCATCATAAGGTAATAGATCTAACGATAGAGATCATGTTAGGGTGTTTTTCCCTAGAAGGAAACCCTCTTTTATGAGGGAAATGTATTGCGGCTATGGTTGATGGCGAATATTGTATTCTGAGATAGGAGACTATGAAAGAAAGAAGAGGAAGATATAGCGGGTTTTTTGTAGGTTGTATCCCTTCATATGCTGGATAATAATAAAAGAAGGACCTGGCAATTTCTCTGGTTGACGTAGCCCACACTGGGTGAACCACATAAATCTGTGTCTCTATTGTCTTGTGTATCTTCTATTTTTTGTTTCCGCATTTGTTTTATTTTATTGTTCCACGGTCATGTTTATCTAACAAATGATACAAATTTATTAATTAGACTTTAATGAGACATTAATTAAAGTGGTTATTCCAAGAAATAAAAATTCATAACTACTCAGGAAGTTAGAAGAGATGGTTTGAAAAAGAAAGAAAGGGCTTCATCAAAGAGGTCAGAGAAGGTTTTATTATCAAAGTAGAATATCATAACAGAAGAGTCTAGCCATAAATATGAAGAAAAGCTTCTGATCAAAAAACAGAGACCTCCATATTCTCCATTCTTCTTCTTCTTCTACACCACTTTCTCAAGGCCTTTCGTTGATATTTTTGAAATGAACATAAGGTTGAGTTCTTTAGTATTTCTCTTGTAATATTCCAAGACTTTTATTATATGATCATAGAATATTTACAGCCATGTATGTGACTACCAGATATTACCCAAGATTATCCATTAAATTAATGGGAATTTAGTCTTGTTTCTGACAAGCTTCATTTCTGAATATTTAGTCAATTCTTTTGCTGAGATGTTTTGTATTGTTGAATAAATTTTATGAACAAAACTCCACAGAGAACTACTTTGTGGTTTTACTTTAATGATTTCTCAGATCTTAGGGTTTTGGAGGATGATATTTTTGAAGTATTCCCATCAAATTCTTTCCAATTATGAATGTGGGACTCATTTAAAGTTCTTTGAAATGATCAAAATTATTTCCTCCTTTTTCTTGAGAAGATATGGATGTATCCTCTACTTGTATGTGATTTATAGGGTTGCATAAATGGTGTTGAGTATGTTTTCATTATGATATTGAAGCCTTCTTTCAATATTTTATTTGTTAAGAAGCTATTTGTTGCACATAAATATCATATCATGTAATCAAGAACCATTCCATGTACAAATCTAAGCAATAAAGACTTGGGGTTTGTTGTCTAGCATTCTCCCGAATTCAATATATTCAAGATATATCTTTCATCCAAAGAGGAGTACCACCTCTATAAAAAACAAGGGGATTCATATCCTCATGAGGTTGTTGTTTGGACCTTAACCAATCTAGACATCAATAGGTTGTTATGTATTGTGATTTTTCAGTCAGAGCTCATTGACCAATTTTTGAAGTGGGTGCCCTTATAGTGTTCTTAGTTTGATTTCTCCATTTGGTTGGACATCCTTGACAATATAGGGACCTAACCAGGAAGTTTCAAGTTTTTCGTAGTTTTCCTTTGATCAAAAAGTCATACATCAATACCAAATCTTATATTTTATGTCTTTTTTCTTTAGGTGTCGTTACTGCCAGGCTTTTTGTTAGTGCTTTTCAACTTCTTGATGTTATTGCGCTAGCATTCTTTCTTCCTCTAGTTTAATGAATTGATAGAAGAATTTTTTTTGTATTTAAAGTATGGTCATATCTTAGGACGGATGCCACCCTTCTACATTATCCCGGAAGTGTAATAGAATTACAGCTTCCTGACCATAAATAATTTTGAATGGAGTTTGACCAGTCGACCTATTGTAAGCAGTCTTGTATGTGCATAGTAATATAGGATCTTTATCGTCTCAATTGTCCATGTTGATCCCGTAAAAAACTTTTAAGCCTTTGTGGATTATTTTATCGAAGGACTAGAGTGCACCATTAGTTTGTGGGTGATAGGTCGTTGTTTTCCTGTGGTCGATCATGAACTTCTTAAGTAAGATCTGGATTGTCCCATAGACGAAATGTGTTCTCTGGTCATTGATTAACGTTAGGGGGAAAAAAATATTGTTACTATGTTCTTGTATATAAATTACGTTGTTGTTTCTTTTGTACAAGTCTCGAATGGTTCCACTTCTTACCATTTGCTTAGGTATTCGACTACAGTAATGATATACTTTGCACCTGTTCGCTTGCCTCTCTTTGGGAATGGACCCACAAAGTTGATATCCCATATTTAAAATGGTAAACTAGGGTTTACCGAGTGTAGGGGCATTTTGTTTTTCCATAGAGTTTGTCCCATCCTCTATAATTTGTCACATTTCTTCACTTGTTCTCGATATTCTCTGTGTATAGTTGGCCACCAAAGTCCTACCTAAAGTATCTTCTAGGATATTGTGTCATCTTCACAGTGGCATCCTACAGGGCTAGCATGAGCCTCATTAATTATGTCTTCTCTTTCGTGTTCCAGGGCACATATTCTTAAAATATCATCACTTTCTAACTTATATAAGTATACATTCATGACAGTGCATAATGGTGTTTCTTTTAATGCTAGAATCTTCTTTTTATTTTTTGGAAGATCGTCGAGAGCCTTCCCTTCCTCCCAAAAAAATTATTATTTCTTCTATCTCTTTGGGAGTGGCTTCGACTCGGAATAAATGTGTATAAGGTAAATCATCATCTATACCCATCATATCTTCCCCTATTTCAAGTTGGGATAGGTGATCTAGGCCAATGTTCTTTTTTCCTGGTCATACTACTATGTTGAAGTCGAATTCTTGAAACAATAGTATCCATAGAAATATTTTTTCTTGGTGGATAGGTTTGTTTACTAGGTATTTATAAAGAGCTTAATGATCTGTGAAGAATGTGATTGGATTTGCTAGTAAGTAATGTCGAAAATTATGTAGGGTGGAGATCATGGCTAATCCTTCCCTTTCTGTTATTGAATAGTTACTTTCTACTTTATTAAGCTTTCGATTGGAATATGCATTGGGATGATCAATCATGTCATCATATGGTTGTGCTAAGACTAATCCCACATCAACATTTGATGCAATGACATGGACGTGAAATTTTCTTGTCGAATCTGGAAATCCTAGTGTCGACATTTCTACCAATTTTATTTTTAATAACTCGAAGGATTCATTGCATTCCTAGCTCAAAATTTAAATTATTTTCTGAGCAGCTCGCCAATTGGAAATGTAATGTCAGAGTAGTGACGGATGAATTTTCTATAGTACCTTGTATGTCTAAGGAATATTTTGATTTTCTTTTGATTTACCAATGATTTCAATTCGAGGATTACTTTTATTTTTTCCATATTGAATTTGATGTCATCTTTGCATACAATATGTCCGAGTAGGATACCAATTAGAGTGACAAAGATGTATTTCTTTATATTCAGGGAAAGAAGAATCTGTCGACGCCTTTCTAACATCATCCTAAGCCACTAGATGTGTTCTTTTAGTAAGTTGTATATTTTCCAATCATCAAAATAGACACCCATTTTTTTATAAATGTAATCTTGAGAAGTTTTTACCACTATATTTGAAAATACTATCGATGCATTTTTCAATCCAAAAGGAATCACCCTATATGCAAACAAGCCAAATTCAGATACAAAAGTATTTTTTTCTTCATCCTCTTTTGCAATCGGTACTTGTTTATATCCAGAGATGCCATATGTGAAGGAATAACATTCGTGTCAAACGACTTCATTGATAATTCCATCTGTGAACAATGTTGGGAATGAATCGATTACAGATAGCTTATTTAGTCCTATTAAGTAGATGCATATTCTTAATTTATTTGGGTCATTCTTTTTTGTTTGCACCACCATTGTACTTGCCTATTCATATTTTTCGATGGGGTAAATAATGTCAGAAACTAGCATTGCCTTCATCTCTTTTTGTACGATGGGTTTGTACTTGTGGGATAATTTGTATGGTGGTTTCTTGATAGGCTTAGACCCAAGGATGACATCAATTTTCATCTCCCCCATCTCTTGTACAAGTCCTTTCATATCCTTGTATATGTGAGCAAAAACATATTGGTATTCACGCAATAGGTCAATTATTTATGTTGTTTTCTTATACGATCAGTAGTCGCCTATCCTTTCCATTTTTGGTCGATCATCTGTCGCAATGTCAAATTCTCTCATTTTTATTTCCTCATCCATCCATTATGGCACCTTATATTCGTCCAATTTTCATTCACCTTCTATAACCTCATTGTAGCTTGGAGGAAAATTGGGTTTTTCTAAGTCTTCCTTATCTTTTGTGGATATTGAATAGATTGTTTTTACGTAGTTGTTTACTCCTGGGTGGATTTTTATCCATCTAAAGCTTTGTACTGGAAAACTTATGTTTTCAATGTCTACCCAAAAAGCACTTATATCATCTTGATCCTGAGTCGACATGAAACTACAAGTCAACGTCAATCCTATGTCAACTTTTGTCTTCCCTCTTTTTTGTATTTCATCGGGATTTTGTTTCTCAAGAAAATTCTATATTTCTTGTGTTTCATCTCACAGGTTGTGCCTCTTCTAGAATGAATTTGAAATCTCTTTAAAAAAATTCCTTTGCTCTATTACAATTAAATGTATGGCCACATACCTCTTCGATTGTGTACCACTTGTGTGGTATGTCATCCAATGTGTTGGGAAACATATGCGACCACACTCTTTAATCCATGTATCTGACTCTTCTCCATTCATTTTCACATTGGTGAATGTGAGCCACTGGGTTGAACCCAGGTTTAAAGGTCGGGATGTCGACTCTTGCTGATAGTTTACAAAATCGTTTGACAAAAAATAGTGTAGCGGTAGTCCATGTTTGAAAGTGGGGGGAATGAATTTCCCACCATCGAGTAGCTTGACTAGTGAAGGACTCTACTAGGATTTGTACTCTTCCTTGTCCTCCAGCTGTTTTTTATACCTCATCCACATGGACCGACGAAAAATTTATTTCATTGAACCACAAGGGAGATGTTGTTTTGTGTTATTCGGAATAAGAGTTGGCATATGTTTTATATTTTTCTCAAAAACGAGAGGGAGTGTTTGTACCAAAAAACATGTTCTCGATCACTTTATCGAAATTTCCTCTATCGACCAGCATTCCTTCGTTTTGAATTCATAGTTATTTATCTTCCATTTATAGAGTTTTGTCCCAAAGACATTGGGGTTCTGACTAAATTTTATCCTTATACATTTGGTTCAACATTCTCTTTATGCTCATTCATTATCTGTTACAGTCAATGAGCCTTCTGGTCTTCATCCTATGTTTCTACCCATGGTTTTCCTTCTTTTGGATCCAGGGGTATGATGATTTTTCAACCACTTACTTTCAATTTGATCCTATCTATTTCCAGAGAGATAGTCACTTTCATGTTCTAACCCCATGGCCTGCCTACTAATGCAGGGTAGGCAGAAATGCCTTCGACCAGATTGATCACTTCAAATTCGACCATCGTTGGAATCCCCATTATATATGTTTTGACATTTTTAAGTGTGTCAATTGACTTGGTGAATCTTTGAACCACTAGTTTTAATAAATTCATCATTGGAGTCAACAGGGGTCTTCCAAGTCGATTCCATGTCTCTTGGAGGAGGATATTTACTTGTGATCCAAAGCCGACCATGACTTGTTTAATCATATGTCCATCAATCTCAAGGTCAACTTGGGAATTGTATTCATTCATGTGTTTATCCTGGGAAAATTGTCAAAGATTATTATATGGTCTTTGATCCTCTTTAAATTCGCTCAGAATGTTCAGTAGGTCGATCAAGCGGCCAACCAACTTATTTTATTTTAGTAGTCGACGAAATTCATCTAAGGCAGTGTATGAAGTGTTTTTTTTCCCTCCCCTGCTTCCATTTTTTTTTCTTGGTCGATATTTTTGAATAATTCTAGCACTTCCCACATTATCCTTTCTTCTTATTATGGGTCGGGGTACATGTTTTGATATCCCTTTTGTCGAGTTGGAAATTCTTGATAAAAGTCTTCATCCATACCTTAACTAGTCACAACGTGGAGATTTTTTGAGTTTAATAATTCTTGCGAGTTTAATAATTTTTTCTTAGGAATAGTGTGCAAGAGGTTCACATTTCTTTTGTTCCTAACTTTCTCCAATACTATTGGGAAGTCTTCGAGTGAGTGATCACCCACTCCACGAATGTTGTAGAATTTGAGGTCGGTTATATCCTTAATAGGGTGGACGAGGCTTATATGGTCATATTTCCAACAATTAAAACAATAGAATTGTCCCCAACCATGTCCTTGGCCTAGTTGACCACGTCCACCTCTATATCCTCATCTTCCTTGGCAGCCCCCACGACCACAACCTCTATATTCATTTCATCCTCCTTGGTCGATATTATGGTCATTTGTATGTGTGTGATATACTGAATGGATATTTACTTTGTTTCTGCCATTTAGTTGACATTCTTGTGTAGAATGATTATTCTCTTCGCAAATATGACACCAGTTTGGCCTGGCATTTTTTAGATTGTACGGGTAGTCCCTGGTTGCTTGATTTTTCATAGCTTAGAAAATATCACAGAATGTTTCTATTTGAATACACTAGACGGTTGGATCTAATGCATCATTGAATTTACAGTAGTCCTTTGTGTGCCCTTCATTGGAGAAAATGGTGCATTAGAGTTCATTTTCTACAATGACCATGTTTTTTAGAGACTGTTGCAGAACTTTGAGTTCTCCTTCTAGCCTTTTCTTCATGTTAAGATATTTAGACACTTAGGATTTAGTTAATATCTACTTGGTATAATGTGTCATTAGGTAAAAGTGTGTTTCTTAGTTTGTTTCTTTAGTATGCATTAGTATGCATTTGTAGTTAGGAAATCCGACGGTCACGATATGTTCTTGACATAGAGTGATTTGACGGTTCATACTCTCCTCGATCTTAACGGCCATTGATCCATGGCCTAACACCCGATTGGTCCATGATCTCTATTTAAATAACATGGAGGGTCATTTGCCAATGATTGATTGTGATAAACTCTCTTGTAAAATCTCTTTGCAATCTTTTTCTTTTGCATTAATAAACTACTCCAAGTGGTCGCGTTGGCTGGGGCCGTGGATTTTTCCCCGTAGGTTTTTTACCACGTGAAAAAATCAGTGTGTTGATATTTGATCTGGTTATGTGATTGGTTATTGAAGGTGTTCTTCCTCTGTTGGAATACCTGTGTTTTCGAACATGGTATCAAAGCCTGTTTGAAGACCCGATCATGTTGTAGATCAAGATCGTGAAGCCGAGTTGTCTCATCTCCATTTTATGTCATTTTAGTACATTTATGGGCTGAGAGGACTATTCCATTACATCCGGAGCATTTGTTTTAGTCAGGAACACTTTTATTTTCACTCGAAAAGGTTTATGTTTTCCCAAGATATGGCCATTACAGTCAGATCTAGAGGTATAAAGCTTGAATACGCATTTTTTTAAATTTTTGCAGAGTAGTATTTTGGATTTATTTCGGTTTTGTTTTATTTATTTTCGGGTTGCTACTATTTTTTATCTGTGTATGCTCTTTTCCCCGCGCCCTATGTGATCTCGAAAAATCAGAAACAAATAGGAAAAGGTGCATCTTCCAGGTAAGGTAACCGAGATCTAACCCTTGTTGTCATTGAGAAGCAAAAAAAAATTCTTGTGTGAGAAGAGTTTTTTTTTAGCACGCTCAACAACAACAACAACAACAATCCTCCTTATGAACATTACAGTATGTTTTGCTAGACCATTTGGTTAAAAGTTGCCTTATTAAGTAAGAATTCTTGAGTTCAAGTCTCTCTTTTGTTACTTTTTTTTGAAAAAGTTCATGCTAAAATTGTAAAGTGTATTTCACTTCAAGTATAAAAGTGAATCACTATAAGTAGCTTTAATATTTTATTTTAGAGTTATTTATTTTTCATGCAGCTTTTTTGTTATAAAGTAACTTCATTGTAAAAGTGATCTCCACTTCTCTTTATAAAAGTGGGTCACTTCATAGAGCAACTTACACTATCACGTGGTCATTTGGTTACCGCTTATGCCTTTTTTTAAAAGGGCATAACTCTCACATCCGAAGTCTATTTTCAGTGTTGTTTTTTTAAAACCACACAACTTTTCGAGCTCTTTCCATCTAGATCATCATTTTCAGTTTTTAAATCCATATTATCTGCATATTTAATATGGCTTCTACAAGTAATGTTTTGCTTACCAGCACTAACTACTTTCAATGGAAATATCATATGGAAGATTTATTAAGAAGTAAAGGCTTGTACCTAATTACCTTGGGAAAAGAAAATGAACCCACTGATGATGATAAGAAAGAAAAATGGGCTAATAGGAGTGACAAAGCACATGGACTAATTGGAATTTCCATCTCTCTTGATTTAAGGTTCCACCTTAAAGAAATTGATGACCCCGAAGAAGCATGGGAAAATATTGAATCTGTGTTTGGTAAAATCAATATTATTCGAGCACAACAGTTAGAAAATAAAGTATTGACCTTGAATCCAAGTGATTTTTCTTGCCCTGGAGACTATCTATTTAAGTTTAAAACACTCAAAATTTTATGTGAAGAATGCAAGATAACAATGGAGGAAGAGTGTTTCATCTATCTTATTCTTTCTAAGCTAGGTAGTGCACATTCTATGTTTGTATTTACATTTTATTCCATGAGAGAGGCTCTAGGGAAAGCTTATCAAAAACCCACTCTTGAGTCATTTTGTGTTGCTTTGATTAGAGAGGAAGATAAGCTTGTACAACTTGGAGTGATCAACACTACAGGTACCTCCAAAAAAACCTTAGTTTCCCAGCAGAAAGATAAACCCAAGTATCCCAAGAAGCAACATCCTCGATACAACAACAAGAAACATAAGGGTCCCAAACCCGCTCAGACAGCTTTAGCTCCTAATGGTGACAAAGGAGAAAATCATAAAAATAAGAAGACTAACAGACATTGCAACGTTTGTGATAAAGATGGTCATGATGAGTCTAAATGTTTCAAGAAGATGGCAGCTTTAGAAACAGCGATGAAGAAGCACAACATCAGTGTTGATTCTACTTCTTCTTCTTCTTCTCATGGAATGGCTTATTTATTCGGGAGCATATTATCATATGGCTAAGGATAAAGCCATATTTTATGCTCTAAATGAATGTAACACCAAGAAATTATTTGTTGGTGATGACAGATCTCTTAGTGTTGTAGGATCTGGAACAGTTCAAGTAGATAATGGTCATTTCAATGATGTATTATGTGTTCCAAGTCTTTCTTGTAACCTTCTATCAGTATATCAAATCACTCATTTAGTTGAAGGTAAAACTGTAGAGTTTTCACCTCACCAAGTTGTAATCAAGGATCTAAAATATCCTAAGCATGTTCTTGCAACTAGAATTGTTGATGATATTACCAGGTTGTACAATTTTGACAACTTTGGGTCATCAGTTTTTGTTTCTCATAGCGATGACTTGAGAAAACTTTGGCCTGAGTGGTTTGGTCATCTAAAGTATCTCTCATTACAGCAACTATGTAACCAACAGATGGTGGCTAGTCTTCCTCTCGTTTCATGCAGAGATGGTGTTTGTGCCAGTTGTGTTCTCGGCAAACATCATCGGGACAGTTTTGACAAACGTGCCTATTGGCACGCTTTGAGCCCTTTACAGCTTATTCACAGTGATTTTCATGGTCCATTTTATTCTCCTTATTTTTATGGGTGCAAGTATTTCTTAACTTTCATTGATGATTTTTCAAAACGTACTTGGGTTTACTTCTTAAAACTTAAGAGCGGAGTTTTTGACAAGTTTTTTCCCTACAAGGCCCTTGTAGAAAAGAAATTTGGACATCAAATTCAAAAGTTAAGAACAGATAATGGAGGATAATATGTGAACAATAATTTTACAAGTTACTGCACTACACATAGCATCCAAATGCAACACATTGTTCCATATACACCACAACAAAATGGTGTTGTTGAGAGAAAGAATCGCACATTAAAATAAATGGCTAATTGTATGAGACAATCTAAGGGATTAAGTCTAAAGTATTGGGCGGAAGCAATCAACTGTGAAAATTACATAGTCAATATCACTCCCACAAAGGCTCTTAAAAATATAACACTGGAAGAAGCTTGGACTAAAATTAAACTAGATGTAAGTCACTTCCGTGTATTTGGAAATATAGCATGGGCTCACATTCCTAATGAGAAAAGGAAAGCATTGCATCCTAAAATTGAGAAGTGTATATTTGTTGGTTATTCTAAAGATGTCAAAGGTTATAGACTTCTTCAACCACATTGTAATGAAATTATTATTAGAAGAGATGTTAAATTTGATGAAAATCTCTTAGCCTGCGAGCCTAATTCGGACTGTGATTGTGCCTTCTTCGGACTGTGAGCCATCTTCGGCGTTTGTGTCTTCTTCTTTTCCTATTCTAGTTTCTTCTTCAAATGATGACAGTGAGGATGAAAATCCACCTCCACCTGCTCACCTTCCTTCGGCTGAGTCCTTTGAATCTGAACCAGCACCAGTTCCACCGCTTCCTAGATGGGGTCTGTTCAACACGATAAGAAGCTGGTGGTCTTGTCAATGATCCTTCAGATCAGTGTTGAACACGTTCACAGTTCCAGTGAGCCTCTTCTCTTTGGATCAATTTTCAGGCACTCATGATACAGAGACATTTGTAGAAGCTTCAGGTCATCCAGATTGGGACACAGCAATGAATGAAGAGTATCGTTCTTTAATGGAAAACAATACTTTGGATCTTGTACCTCTTCCAAAAGGAAGAAAACTTGTCAGATGTAAATGGCTCTACAGAACTAAGTATGCATCATATGGAAGTCTTGAAAGACACAAGGCTCGGTTAGTTTCCAAAGGATTTTCCCAAGTTGAAGGAATTGACTATAATGAAACCTTTGCCCCTATAGCCAAAATGAATTCCATCTGCCTTGTTCTTTCCCTTGTTGCCTCACATAAATGGGAGGTCCATCAAATGGATGTTAAATATGCCTTCTTGCATGGAGATTTGAAAGAAGAAATCTACATGGAAAAACCTATTGGCTATGTCCAGAATGACTCTAGCCTTGTTGGTCGCCTTAAGAAATCTCTTTATGGTCTTAAGCAAGCTCCCCGAGCTTAGTGTGCCAAAATGGATAGCTTTCTTATTGACACCAGATTCTCTAGATGTCATTATGATCCTAATGTCTACAAAAAGAAAGTAGGAAGCCATCTCATAATCCTTGTCCATTATGTTGATGACCTTATCCTTATTGGTAGTGACTCAAAACTTTTAAATCATGTGAAAACTAGCCTTAAGAAGAAATTTGAAATGACAGAATTAGGGTTTTTGCACTATTTCCTTGGCCTCCAAGTTTTGCAAACCAATGAAGGAATTTTTCTTTCCCAGTCTAAGTATGTTTTTTTCCTTCTTCATCGCTTTCACATGGATGATCGTAAACCAGCCCCATCTCCCTTCCAATTTGGAGTCAAGCTTACTTCCACTTGTACTTCTCCTGAAGTTGATGCCACCCTGTACCATCAGTTAGTTGGTAGCCTCTTATACTTGAATCATACTCGTCCTGATCTTTCCTTTGTTGTTGGTCTTGTTGCCCGCTATATGCAAACACCCCATGAAATCCATTGGAAAGTAGCTAAAAGGATACTTCGTTATGTTTGTGGTACAATTTAGTTCGGGATACATTAAAGTTCAGGGGGGACTCCTTTATTGGTTGGTTTCACTAATTCAGATTGGGTCGGCGACCCTGATGATCAGCAGAAGCAGAGTACCGAGTAGCAGTAAATGCAAGTCAGGAATCCTTGTGACTTTGACGGATCCTTTCAGAGTTTGGATTCGAGCAACAGCATCCGACCAGCCTTTGGTGCGACAATCAGAGTTCCATAAAGCTCGCCAAAGACCCAATTCAACATCAGCACAGCAAACACATTGAGCTACACATCCACTTCATTAGAAAGCTCATTCATGATCAAGTTATTGAAGTGCTCTTTTTCCCTACAGAAGATCAAGTTGCAGACATTTTCACAAAGTCTCTTACAAAAGCAAATTTTTCCAAACTTCAATCTATGTTAGGAGTTCAGGAAGTTGTCATTAAGGGGAGATAGGCTCTAATGCCTCCTTCCTTCTCCTATTGTGTCAACATTGTAAATCCTTTAATCCTATTGTAACACACCCACTATAATTATTTTTATTTTTTTTTATTTTGGGGTTAATCTCCCACAATGGGGAATCTCTAGAAACCCTCATTAGCGAAGTGCCAATCCCTAGTTCAATATCGGGATTCGGGGTTTCGAAAGTTAAAATTCATTCACCCCCATAACTCGCGATCCTCCGAAATCCGAAGCGCTCCTTAAGCATTCGCTTCCTAGGCTAAGCCTATGATTCACTGTCTTTACGACCGTGGTCTTACCTTCTTTCGGGACCACTCCTATCGGAGTTTCCGGATTTCCGACGTCGTAATTCACGAGTCCTCAAAACTCGTGACTCTCCGATCCCCGATAGGCCCCTAATGCATTAGCCCTCTAGGCTATACAATAGCCCATGTGACCATTTACCATGGGACCACCGCCGTATAACCTCCCATCGGGATTTCGACATTTGTGATGACATAAAACACATGTCCACGGGATTCGCGATTTCCCGATACGCGACGCGCCTTTCTGATCACGCTAGCCCCACTGGTTTAGCCCCTGGTCCACATGACCAACTCCATGATCACTACCTTATCCCCGTCGGGGCTACGGGGTTTCCATGTTACAGGACCCACGTCCATGGGACCCGCAGTATCCCGATTCCTGACTTTCTTCGGGTGCTTGACGCGCGTCCTCCCTACAGCTCCGTCCTCCTCCGCGACTAGGCTTGACAGCTGGCTCCCACTCATCGGGGTTTCGCGGTTCGCGATTTCGTATGGCAAGAGTTCCTTGCATTCGAAAACCCCGATATGCTGAACCCCGACTATGTTAGATCCACTTACACGCGTCCCTCAAATGATGGACGGTCCTGATTGTATCGGAGAATCGCATATCGCGATTTCCTTGTGCACAAATCTCTTGTCTCCGGGAACCCCGATTCTCGATCTCCGACTCTTCGGGATCCTCTGCCACGTGTCCCTTCTATTTGGACGGCTCAGATCCCATCGGGAAATCGCGAATCGCGATTTCCTATTGCAACGGTTTGTTGACGGGCGAAACAGTCCATCCGTCAACTGAGAGAGTGGAACCGGTCCGGGGTTGTCTAAATAACCCAAGCCATTTGGAATGAACCACCCTGACGAGTTTAACGACTCCGTTGGCCGCTCTAAGGTCTCCTAAAGAAACCAAAGAGAAAAGTTGATCTGAGCTAAGTAATCTAAACTAAGGAAACTAGAAACTAATAAAACAAACT
>ML799298.1:0-25214 GCA_009831015.1 Picea engelmannii
AATCGACTTGGGAGCCGATCCAATAGTGGTTGGGAGGCCGACCAGCTTCATAAATGCGCCATTTGGCAGGCGCGCGGGTTTTGTACTCCACAGCCGCGCATATGCGCCCGATATACGAAGATGTAGCGCGCATGCGCGCATTTCCCATAGGTGCGATGCGCTTTTTAATTTTTTAGTCAATTTTGTATAGTTTTGGCCCTTTTGTTGTGCTGTGGAGTTAATCCTTGTGCCATGAATGACTGTTTTTCTGTGCTGATGTTGCGGAGTTCTTGTCGCCCTGTGCGGACGAAATTTCAGTGATAACACTTGTACTATCTTGTTCTTTATTTCAACAACTCCATTTTGTTGAGGTGTCCTAGCGACGAAGAATTTCCTTTTTATTCCATGATTTTTGTAGTAGTCCATAAATTCCTTTGAGGTTAATTATCCTTCATTATCCGATCTTAATCATTTGATTCTTGAATCCATCTCATTTTCAACCATTTCCTTGTAGATCTTGAAATTTTCAAAAGCTTTTGACTTGTTCTTGAGAAAGAAAACTGCAGTCATTCTTGTATAATCATCAACTAATAACATAAAGTATCTCTCACCTTTTAATCCTTTTGTTGTAGTTATTCCAATTAGATCAATATGCACAATTTCCAGTGGTTTTGTTGTTGAATATTACTTTGATTTGAACTTGGTCTTTGTTTGCTTTCCTTGTTGGAAATGATTGCATAAAGTGTTGGTTGGTTTCGTGATTTGGGGCATTTTTCCGAGTTCTTATCTTTTTCCGACTTTGGCAAGGTTATCAAAATTCATGTTACCCATTCTTCTTTTCCATAACCAAATTTCATCTTCCTTTCCTAGAAAACACTTTTCATTTCCAATTTCGCTTAACACATATATGTTGCTTGAAGTTCTTGCAGTTGTAGCGACCAATTTCCATGAAACTTCTTTTATTATCTCACACTTTTGTGAATCAAAAGTAACTTTATGACCTTGGTCACACATTTGACTCACACTTAAAAGATTATGTTTCATATCTTCTACTAGTAGAACATTTTCTGCCTTTTCATTCTTGTTCCCAATTTGGACTGGTGTTGTGGGTGGGAAATCCCTCCTACAGACTAGCACTAAGGGTTTTATCATGCATGCAAAAATGACCTAAAGCGTCATACTTTATACCATCATCCCATGCCTAAACCCCATTATTCATATGAAAATACAAGGTTAAAGAGATCAAGTTGTCATACCTTATTTTCCATGTTCTATGTCGATCCCTTTTCACGCTTGGTCGCTCTTCGACTGCAAATCTCCTCCCAATGTTGACCTGCATTCACAAAAGACAAACGAAGAACTCCACATGCATTTGATCTATGAACCAATGGGCTAGAGATTTAATCAACATGTAATCAATATTGAAACAATGAAAACCTCATATGGCGGGACGGGAAAAGTACTTCTTTTATTAATCTCATGAGAATACCTTACAATAGTGAGATCAACCACTTCTCCTTGAATCTAGTCCTGGGATCCTCTTCAACTGTGCTCCAACTACTTTTGTATATGCTTCTCTTCACACAATAGTTGCAAAAGGTTGAGGCAAGGGGAATGCTAATTCAGGTAGAGTTTCTTTACTATGATTTTCCTCCTTTCAAATGGGACCCCTACCCCTTCTTTTATAGGCTAGAAGGAGCTAGGTATTTGTTCGAGTGACTGACCATGCATGGTTGAAAGGTTTAGTTAACTTACCCAAAACTGTGTGTTTCGTCAGTAAATTTCCATTTTTCATGCTTTTGTAGGTACACACGAGTTGTAGTGGGTTAGCTAGCATGTACACGCAGGCTGTAGTGGGTCAGCTAGAGTGTACACACGAGCTGTAGTGGAGCAGGGCGTGTGTGCCTTTAAAAAGGGTGTTTTTAAGAAGAGTTGTTCAGTACTAGCTTGGAAAAGAAGGAATATGAGATGGCCTGATGCCAGGTAAGCATGTTTGGTGAAAATTAGGGTTATAACATATGCCCCCTAATGTGTGAGGTCATAATAGCATCCGATGGCCAAAATACATTATCAATCTTTATCAACGTATCAAACCAGTGAGCCCAGGAAGCAGAATTCGGGAGGTGCCATCTAAAAAATAGCAATTGTCTCACCGAGGCGGGCATACCCATGCTTGGGATGAAATAAAATCATGGATTCCAATCAAATACACTGTAGATCCATGTCATATAACTATATAAAGTGTAGCCGCGAGCAATACACAACGAATATACATCTCGAAATCAAAAAGATATACATGTATAGTATCCATCTTCTAGAAGCTGATAAGGCCTGATGGCTAGAGATGAGGTCTTCAGAGCTCGAGCATCAACTTCAAAATATTCAAAACTCAGGTAGGAGTGTAATATGAGTGTATGACTTCACTACCCAGATGTCTTCGACGGCTCGTCGGGCATGGAATAGAGGATCTTGATGATCAGACTGAAGGCTTCATTGATTTCAAACAAAGACTTGATTGTACTTTTGGGATGGCTGGGCATGAGGGAAAGAGACAAACTACAAAGGGGCCGACTCAGGGTTGGTAAAAACTTCCCTTAGATAATAGCACGACAAATGATGAGACTTAGGAAGCATGGCATTGAAATAAGTTCATGATGAAAGAGGCAATGCAAACTCTCCATATGTTTGGAAGAATAACCAAATGGAGGAGGACACAACTCTATGTAGCGAGAACAACTTCCTAAGGTCATATTAAATCCGAGAGCTTGACGAAAAAATGGAAGGATGTGCTTTGTCCAAGGGAGACTCATTGTGCTGCCGATAAAAATAAAATACTTTTCCCTTCCTCTTTTTGGCGTATATTTGATTTTTTTTTGTTTGTCTTTTTCAATAATCATGGAAAAAGAATAAAATAATGCTACGTTACAAAGGAGGAATGAGTGTCACAAACATACTAGTTCTAGGCACAAGGACAAGATTGATGTTTAGAGAAAGGACACTCGGAAAAATCCCTCCCGGGGTCAAGGTGTCAAGATGCAAAGGCACAATGTTACAAGGCTTCCGTTATGAGGCATGCTTCAGATGGTCACATTGAGAGAAACATGGAGCCAACATTAGGCCAAAGACACAGGAATGTGAATGTGGTTAACAAGAAACAATGATAACGTCCTTCGATGTAATTTTAATGAGCCCAAAGAAGGTAAGATCGACGTTTTTTCATTTTTAGAGAGCCTGAAAAAATGTAAAATGAGATTCCATTGGGGTACCTTTTTTGAAGGTAGTCTAGTCTGCTCGAAAAAGGGGTAAACTAGCACCGAAAAGACATCTATTCAAAACCATTTGAATGAGTGTGATCAAGATCACTTGGAATTGTTTTCATTTTTAAGGAGTTTGAAAAAATCTTAACTATGGACTCTATCGGGAATGTTCTTCTAGACCATTTTAATGAGTGTGAAAGAATAAGGTCACTCAACGATCTTTTCAATTTTAGGGAGTCTGAAAAAATCTTAACTATGGAATCCGTGGGGGTTCCTTTTTCATAAATTTAGTCCCTCAGGCTCGAGAAAGGGTTAAAATTATACCTGAGAATACTCTTCTAGAGAACCGAGGCTCCTAGAGTATACCTTTGTTCGTACAGTTGACCATCCAGACCAAAAAAGGGGTAAACTACCGCCGGACAGGCGTGACTTCAAATTTTAGTTTAGCGAGTGTGAAGGTCAACAAGATCACTCGGTAATCTTTTCACATTTAGAGGGTCTAAAAAGAGCTTAAAAGAAGACCCGTTAAGTTTTGGGATTCCCGAGGGTGAGGTCAAGAGTGATAAGGAATCATGCAAATGAGGCTCAAACTCATAATCAGGAAAAACTAGTAAGGACTCCCGGGCCTATAGTCGTTAGTGACAACATGGACACCAAAATGCAACTAGGATCTAACTAGGTCATCCATGTTAAAGTAAGCTCTACCACTAAATCATGACACTCCTAAAGAAGTAATGATGGTTCCATGTCGTAACTTAGTGGGATCGATCCTATGGCAAAGCAGAAAAGACAAAAAGATGCAAAAAGTGGAGATGGAATCCTATCTTAAATGCAACGAGTTGGAAAAAATGGATTTTTACCAAAGGACCTTCAAAACGACCCAAAGCTCCAAAAAGTTTCCCAAGACACAAAGAACACTTCTCGTGACAATCCAAAGAAAACTCCTAAACCATGCTATATGATTTTCAATTTAGAAAAAATGACAAAAGGGTCCAAAAATTGACAAAAAGAGGCCAAAAAGTCTATAAATAGAAGCTGACAACTCATTATCACCATTGATATTTGAGAAATTGACTAAACGTCAAAACTACCCCGTTTTGAAAAGAGTTGATTCTGGGAGCCTCAGTGGATGAAATGACCATCCTCTTGTACCAAGTATACACTACCCCCTCTTGCAATTTAATTCTTTCTTTATGCATTTAAGTTCATTTTTTGGAGGGGTGTCAACCTTTAAAAGGTTAGCCCTACATCCACGTGGGATGTCCTATGATAGCCCTAGTGTACAGGTGGGTTGCCTTATGATAGCCTGAGTGTACACACTACTGTGACCACTACAGCCCACATGGACCTTCCATTTAGTGTAAAAAAAAAAAAAAAAACAAGAGTTAACCCTCCTGAACTTTGTCTATTTGCAGGATGTATGTTTACTGGAGAGAAAGAGAGCATGAGTATGTTGATGTGTTGGTCGATGAGGACCTTGATGCTCTTGTTTCATTGTTGTAGTGTGGTTTGTTAAATTTTTTCCAGTGTTCTTTCATGCGAGCACAACCTAGGCTACTGAACGCCTTGGTGGATTACTGGCATCCCGACGTAGAGGCCTTTATGCTAGAGGGGTAGTCGCTGGCTCTAATGACAAAGGATATATACTTTTTGACTGGCCTCTCAAGGAGAGGGGAACCAGTCAATTTTCGTTCCTTTCCCTCCAGGCCTCACAACATATCAGAGTTGATTGGACTCCAATATGAAGATGACACTAACAGAACGATCTCGCAGGTGCCGATAAGCAAGATCTCAAACTTATCACTGAAAGTGACAGTGTTGCTCATTGGGTGGATTATTGGGTCTACGTCTTTCCATCAGGCTTTTCGTGCACACATGAATTGTGTATTTCAGTTCTTAAATGCACAAATATTTGACTGGAGCACCACATTACTAGATTGTATGAAGAGGCAATTAACAGAGTGTCGAATGCGGAATCAGAGGAATTTCGAGTTTGGGAATATTCTCCGTGCTTTCTTCTTTGAGAGAGTGCCTAGTTTCAATCCTAAAAAGGTGATACAAGGGCACCAGGCCTCTAGCCCCATGTTATGCATATGGGCGACGTTGTTGCCATGACAGGGGGGGGGAGGGACCATTGAAGCCTTTGATGACAAATGTTTTTTCTTGGTGGGCGTGACAGATTCCGATCATAGAGGACTACCCCTATGCCATAATTGAATTCTCTAGAGATCCTGAGGTATTGGTACCTCTCGACGAGGAGCGAGGAGAGATGGGTAAGTTTTTTTTTTTTTTTAAATTTATTTAATTTTTAATGTTTTTTTTTATATATATCATTTTTTTTTATACACCAGAGTATCTAAAAGATCTATGTCTATTATGTGTATATGTGGGGCTAGTGCGAGCAACAGACTTTGCAAGGAATAGGCGACATCCTCAACTAGAGGCTACCCAAGCTACAACTGGCGGACCAACAGTAGCAGGAGGACCTCCAGCCGGTGAAGCTGAGAGAGTTTTGAGATGAGTAGAGAGAAACTTTACCTCTCTCACTCACACAGTCCCCATGGTAGAGATTGAGGATTTGTCACAGTCTATGCAGCCTCATGTAGTGGGGGAACCATGGATGTGGGTATGACTTTTTCGGCATTTGGCAAACGCCATTGACCATTATAACAGGGCCAACAGGCCTCGTCCTTAGTTAGGCTTGAATTTTCACGTGCTAAGGGCACTATCTGTATATTTTTGAGGGCATAAGCCCCATGACTCGTTACTAGACATATTTTTGAGGCACTTGCACCCACACATGTACTTTGATATTTTTGATATTATATATGGATTTTTATGTATTTTTATGTGTTTATGGACTACATTTATTTTACCAATGTATTTACATGTGTGTGTGTGTGATTTTCTTTACATGTGTACAATATGACAATATAATACATGATTAGCTAGGGCGTCTGTAACTTGATTCAATCTTCCGGGAACATGGATATATGTAATGTAATCAAAGATTCGTTCTAAGAGATGTACCCTAATGAACCATTGGTTTAGAGTAGGATCATAAATGTGGTACACTCCATTTAACTGAGACACAACCAGCTGAGCGTATAAATATACCCAGAGACGAGAAATACCATGTGACAAAGCATCATGAAACAACTCTAGAACTACACTGTATTCGACAACATTGTTTGTGGTGTCACCTAAACAGATACCTCCTAAAGATAACAACTGGCCTTGAGGTGTGTAAATTACCCAAGCTGCGGAAGGAAGCCTCCGAGTGTGTCGGCTAGCGCCATCCGCAAACCCAATGAACACCTCCGATTCACTTGACATATGCCATAGTGAAAAAGATGACATCAAAATGACACCTCCATAAAACCAAAAAGGGTGAAGACTAAAAATGCAAATGTACAGGAACTATACATATGTTACAAAAAGTTACCCAGGGTGACCTACCTATGAGTAATACTTCTTGAGGTAGAGCCCATTTCTAGGCTCTGCCAAATAATTTCCCTCAAAGTCTACTAGATGATAAGTGACCTTTTTTAGAACCTCTTTTACGATGAAAGGTCCGAACCACAAGGGTTTGAACTTGCCTGCCCCCAGGGGGTCCTTATCTTGGTCATAGACCAGGACAAGGTCGCCTTCTGAGAAAATCTGAGGATGAATAGACCGATCATATTGACACTTGAATTTTTGTTTCTGAGCCTTGTTGGCTAAGGTTGCATCCCGACACTACTCATTGAGATTCTCGAGGTATAATAAACGCTCTTCAAGCGGTGAAGTGTCTGGAAACAATTGTACTGCCAACTTGAGAGATGAGATCTGACACTCTATAGACAAGATTGATTCCATCCCATAAATGAGTTGAAAAGGTGAGAAACCAGTTGTAGTCTTAACAAACATTCGGTAGGCCCATAATTCCAAGTATAACATCAAATGCCAATTTGACTTGGCAGAATTGATCGTTCGTTGTAGGATGGTCTTAAGATATTTATTGACAACTTCCACCTTACCATTCGCTTGAGGGTAGTAGGGTGACAAATTTTCTTTCCTCAACCCAAGATTTGATGTTAACTCGGCCATCATTGTGTTCTGAAAGTGACTGCCATGGTCAGTGAAAATCTCTCTCGGGACGCTAAACCGTGCTATAATCTGGTTAAACAAAAACAGGGCGGTAGTCTCGCCATCATCTTTGAACGTTGGCATAGCTTCGACCCACTTGGTGAAGTAGTCTACTACTACGATGATATAACAATGCCCTCTTGTTGAAGGAGGGTTGCAGGTAGTGTAATCAATCCCCCACTTGGTGAAGGGTCCAATGGTAATGATGGGAAACATGGGAGCGGGATGTTCCCTCATCTTCCATGAGAATATTTGACACAAGTGGAACTTATTGACTGATGCGATATAATCTTTGATCAGTGTCATCTAGAAGTAGTCAGCTTGTAGAATCTTTTGGGTTGTTTCCAACCCAGACAAATGACCTCCACATGCTCTAGTATGGCAATCGTTAAGCATGATTTCTGCTTCTTCATGAGTGAGGCACCGATGAAGGATGTAATATACACCTCGACGATACAAAGTATCTTCGAGTATGAGATAGTTCTTAGCTTGATGGCGTATACTGCGACACTCATCATGAGAAGCAGAGGTGGGGCACTTAAAAGTCTAGATATAGACAAGTATATCTCCATACCAGGGGTCTAAATATGCTATCAAAAACATGTCTCCTTGAATAGGCGACTCTTTGGGCATAACATCACCTGAATCGACCGAAAGTTCCAAGATCAGTTCCACAAAGACCAATGACTTTTTGGATTTCACAAAAATGAAATCTAAGTCAAATTCTTGGAGGACAATTATCCATCTATTGATGTTTCCACCGATTACCCATCATTTGAACACGTATTGAAATAAATTCACAATGATAATGACGGTGGTCTTGCGAAACAAAATATAATGACAGAACCATTGGGCAGCATGAACTGCTGCCAACACAAGTTTTTCAATATGAGAATAATTGTGTTCTGGTCCAACTAGGCCTTAGCTCAGGTAATAAATCACATATTCTGAGAGAAAATCATCCTCCTGAACTAAGACCATGCCGATGGATGACTCTACTGCATCCAAGTACAATAAGAAATATTTGTTATAATTGGGTGGCCGAAGTAGAGGGGCAGTTGTGAGGGCATGTTTCAACGCTTCGAAGGAGCATTGAGCGGATTCATCCCAATGAAAAGGAACTTCCTTCTTCAGTAAACGCATAAATCACTTTGTGATCTCATCATAGTTTGCAATGAAACGCCGCAAAAAGTTCTCTTTTCCCTGTAAACTCTGAAGTTGAAGGATTGTACGTGGTGGAGGAAAATGAACCATTGCCTCAACCTTGAGAGGATCGACCATGATCCCTGTTGTTGAAACTATGAAACCTAGTAGACGGCCCGACGTCACGCAAAAAATACATTTGTTGGGATTCAAGCGAATCTGAAAGTAGCGACATCACTCAATAATAAGTCGGAGGTGTGTGGGATGATCATTTCTCTTACGATATTATGATGCTAAATCATCTAGGTAGGCCTCAACGATATGTTTGATATCGTGGAAAGAAAAAGGCATGGCCCGCTGAAAGGTAGCTCTAGCATTTTTCAAACCAAAAGGCATCTTATGATACACAAATGTATCCCATGGACAAATGAATGTTGTTTTGTGTTGGTCTTCGGGTTTGATTTGTATCTGATTATATCCCGAAAAACAATCCATGAAAGAAAAGGCCTTGCAACCTGTGCATTCATCGACTATCTAGTCAATAAATGGTGTGGGGAAATTATCTTTTGGACAGGCTTTGCTCAAATCACAAAAGTCCATACATACGCGAATCGTACCCTATTGTTTGTCAACTATCATGGGGTTTGACACCCATTGGGTCAAATGGACGGGGTAGATAAAACTTGCCTTGAGTATTTTCTCTACTTTAACCTTAATAGTTGTTGCTTTATTAGGATTAACCGGACGAAGCTTCTTCCGAACTGGGTTAGCGTCAGGATAAGTCATGATTTCATGTTAAACCATTTTTGGATCGATGTCTGGAATTTCCTCATAAGACCAAGTAAAAACGTCACATAATTCCTTAAATAAATCCGTTTAGATTCGAATCTCTTTGGGGGAGCATTCAGCTCCAACGAAAACATTCTCCATGACACCAAGGGTTCTAGAGATGTTAATAGGTATAGTTTCAGAAATGGTTTCCATATTACCCTCGGCATAAAAAACATGCGTAGACAAAGGATTGATAGGAAAAGACCTATCTCTAGTCAAATTCAAAGTGAATTCCCCTGCTTCAATTCTGCTTAACTCTGGGAGGAAGTAAGATCTGTGATGGATATCATCCCAGGGTTTTTTCTGACTAGTCATTGCTTCAATGATTTCTTCGTCTGAGGGAAAGACTAAGTCTAAAGAATCTGTATCAACGAGGGAACCTTGAGCCCAAATAAGCTCTAGAATCAGATCTAACTCTTGTGCGGGAGTTAGATCGAGGTCCACAGAAGCTTGCTGGACTAAAGAGTATGCCACTTCTATCGCAGACAAGGGAATGGACATACCATGGTGCCTTGTCCCTTCCATCGTGGCCAATGGGCAAGGAAGAATCCACGGATCGTTGAAGTAAGTCGTGCGAAATGCCAAAACTTGGAAAATATCAACCTTATGGTGGTCAGATATGAACCTAACGTCACCTTGAGGAGGTGGGTAATCGAAAATACCCATCAAAGGTGGGCATAAAACAACCCCTATGTTTATGACACCAGGTTGAGGGTTATCAATCATTGGGACCGTGAATTCCCCCAATGAAGGGTCAAGATGGGAGAAATATAATTGATCAATGGTCATGATCCGACCCTCGTGTGGAAACAACAAGACCCGAAAAACTGTAGCGACTACTGCTTGCATAACATAGGTCTAACGCTTCCCTAACAAGATATTGCAGTCAAGATATGCATCAACTACTTCAACCTCGACAAACATGGTTTTCCCTCCTAACTGCATTGGAAAAGAGGGGATAATTCCATGTGGTCAGAATGAATGATCGTTGAAAGTGGTAAGAAGAGTAGGTGACATAGACAAAGTGGGATGGCCAATGGCCTTCCAACATGCCAAAGACATTACACATGTTGAGGCACCCTCATCAACCACCATGCATAAAATGTTCTGAGTAAAAATTTTCTTGGTGTAAGCCACTACTATCTGGAATGCTACGTGGTAAGGGAGACGAGGTCTTAAGTCGGTTGTATTAGGCATGATCGTACCTGAATTACAAGTCTCAGCGAATCCTAAAGTGGCTAACAGAGCCTTTCTCTGGGAAGGGAATATTTGAAGGACTTCCAAAGCAGACATTGCACAAGGGGTTTGAGACAAATCCTCCACCACAGAGTAGTTTTGGGTGGCCCTTGCATTTGGGTTGTGAGAATATTTCTTAAACGCACCTTTTGGGATGCGTGTAATGGTTTCACCCAACATATTCTTGATATGGAGAGGAAGAGATGGGGTTTCAGCTTCTTTACGTTTCTTATAGGTGCTTGGCTTGATGTAATCATGTGCTCTAGTCGATATATAGGCATCACCTTTCATCATATACACATTCACGGATGCAGGATTGTTTGAAGACAGAGGGGGTCCTTGACTGCCCCCTTCTGCGCTTGTAGAGGCTTAAGTTAGATTTTGGCCATGTTGAAATGGGTTTGTTAACACAACAGGCTACTGCTGTGACAATAAGTTTTGGGCCTCTGCAAGCCGAGGGCACTGGTGAGTCTGGTTGTCTTTCGTGAACATATTACATAGATACTTTGACTTCCCTTTTTTGGTGTTGCCCCCACCATCATTATTAGTGGGTTTCTTATCCCCCTTAGCCTTCTTATGTTGTTTCTTCTTTCCATCAGGCTATTGGGTGGCCTTCAGATTTGTCGATTGCACAGTATGTACATCTGATGTTTGGGTAGGGGGAGCAGCCAGAACAGTAGTCTGGCTAGCCACTGTATGTTGTAGAGACAATTGTTGCAATTGTTTCGTCAGTTGTTCAGTGGGATTTGTTTGTATTGAACCAACAATACCATCGGCATGTGGTCCAACTCTCTGTCTAGTTTTATCAAGTATTGATCATGGTGCATCCGACAAGATTTCATATAGTAGACTAGACTAAGAATAAATTAGCTCAAGTTGTTGAGCTCGCATGATTGAATCTTCTTCGGAAAACACTCTCGACGTTACGACGTCTTTGGATAACTGTGGGACCAAAGACTTAAGGAACCACTCAAGAAGGAATGATGGTGGGATTGGCACCTTAATCAAACTCTTCCGACATCTCCATTCTCAGATGTGATCAGAGATTCTGTGCCAGTGTCGTATCTCACAGGTAATTGGGAATGGTTTAGGAAATCCATTGCCAATTCGCCGAAGGAAGAGTATATTGAGCGGTTGAGCTCAATGTACCATTTCGCAGCACTCCCAATGAGAGTATGTTGAAACAATCACAAATGTATGGAGTTATCTTTCAACGAATTAGATGAGCAAAAAAGGTGAAAAGTAGTCACATGATCCCTTGGATATTCATTAGTCTTGGCTTCAAACTTTGGTATGTCCGAAGGCAATTTCGTCAGCATAGGGGGCTAACACGGATCGTGATAGATAGGGTCATTCAAAAACTTTGTTAAGTCTGGAAAATGCAAGGTTGCCAGGAAAGGTAGTTTGGGTTGTTGGTGATAACCATGGAAAAAGGGGCTTGGAGTTTGACTGGCACCATTCTGCCAGGAAAAGTTGGGTTGTTGGCCCGGGTTCTGGTAAAAACCATGGAAATGACCAACGTATAGATTCTATGTTTGAGGCGATATGATCGGTTGATTCCCGAAATAAGACATAGATGGTTGGGCGTGCATTAAATTCGGATGACTTTGGGAAGGGTTGCGCCATGTTGATCCCATGGGCATAGGTACTGCACCTTGCCCGAGGTTCCATTGGTTTTGAAAAGAGTTTCCCCCGATCGACATTCTTAACGAGGGAACTGATCACTGCCAATAATTCCAAGGTCCTGGTGTGGAAGAAGTTCCTAGGTTTGCCCCCTGTTCAGGAATAGTACCCTCCATAGGATTAGGTTGTCCATAACCGAGGTTTCCCCAGTTGAGAAAGAAGCTGACGAGAAAGCATTGTTACTAAATGCATCGAACAAAGAAAATGGTGTTGAACCTACCAACATATTATGAGAAGGTTCTCCTTGACTCCCTGTTCCAAATCAACTATGGTTTGCATTTGGCCTTGCAGAATGTTGGTGGGCACCACCGAGCGAAGGGGATGAAGGAGGTATATGACCTCCTCCATAAGGGAAAGCGTTAAAGGGAGATAATGTAGCCCCCATGGGTCCTTGCAGAGGAGCGTTAGAGCTCCCTTCCCCTAGACTTAAAGTCTATAAAGTGGAGTAGGAAATTACAGGGACTGTACCTGAGCTAGGCATCCCTTATGAGAACGGAGGGCCTGTCACACTCCGTGTGAAAGGAGCAGTGGCTGCCACCAAAGATGGGATCAGACCACTGCTCGAGGTAGAGGTAGTCGAGACCATAGTGGCTCAGACCGATGATGGTGGGTTAGGATGTGGAACACTCCCTATGGTGACAGTCGTAGTGGGAATAAGAGAATTCATTGAAGAAGTGGCAGCGTTTGTTTCCATTGCTGCATGTGACACTGTCTGGAACTCGTAAGGATAAATATGTACGATGATGGGTGCCTAAATATCAGTGGTAGGAGTTTCATATGGACCAAGAGATTCCTCTCCAAGGTATGAAATGGTTGGTTCCTCCGAATTTTGGTTGGGCATAGTTTCTTGTGACCCGGTCACTTCAAAAGACCCTTGTTAGTCTAGATTTCACCTTAGCGATGGAGGGGGTGGCTCTAGTGTAACTAGTGGCAAGACAAGAAGCCTTCATGACCAACGAAGCTCGTGATCCTTCACTATGTAAGAATATCAAAGACACACTAGGGCTTTCTATTCGTTCAAAAACAACACACACTAGAAAAAGTCCCTACGAGGTAAAACAAGCAATGACTAAACTAGTTGGAAGAACAATTACAACAACCAACACTAGAGAAACTTACCGAAGCAAGTGAAAATCGAATATGGAAGCACCCTCCAGGTATACTCTGCAAAGTGTGGCCTGATGTTTGTCCTAGGTACCACGGTCTACCCTCGTAGTCACCTGTGTAAGTCCCTAAAATAATGGCAACTAGGTTGCCAGTGTGTGAATAGTCACCAGGCGGGTACAGTCGAAAGTCGGGTGGACTGCAATGAGAAGGGTATCAAGCCTGAAACATGTCAAGGGTATCAAAAGCAAGTGGTCTGGAAGACAACTGAGGACCTCGAACGGATTCAAGACCCATGAATCAATGTGGAAAATGCAATCGACGAAATCCCAAAACAAGCCCTCTATATGCGTTCTCCACTACGCTTGGTTCGACTTTGGAGGGGTTATCTCCGCTACCTTTCCGCACCCGACCTCATGTTTAGCCCCTGTGTTAGAGGGGGGTCCCGGATAAATTTCAGCAGCCTTGAAGAGTTTCCTCTCCAACCTAAATCAAGGCTCTAGCCTAGACTAGTTGATGGACCCTACAAACATAAAGTCTAGTTGATTTTAATTAATCATTAATTTTTTATGGCTTGTCTTAAGTCAAATTTTATGAAAGTGAAACTAGTGATGTTTTAAGAGACGAAAGAAAAGATACACAGAAAGTTGGAAACAAAATAACTTCTTGAATTTTTTTTATTTTTTTTTTGTTAATCAACTTTTCAAACTAAATTTTTTCTAAGATATTTAAACAACAAACTCAAAATAGGATTTCACTCAACTATGAGCTACTTATTTTCCTAATTAAACAACCAAGAACTTATGAAAGAAAAACTTTTCCTGGTTATTAATGTAAACCAACAACTACTTAACCAAACCAAGAAATAAAAGAGTTTTTTTTTTATTTAATTCTCGCAAAGAAAAAAGGAAAAATGATGACAAGTAAAGACCAAGAAAACTTCTGGCCTAAGCATAGATCACAAAGTGTTACTGACAATAAAACACAAATTGATTAAAGCAGACTCTCACACTTGTCTAAAAACACTATGAAAGAAAAATTTTGAGGAAAAGTTTTTAATGAAAAAGAAAGCTATTGTTGTAATCAGACCTAACTTGCCGACTGCTATGAAAAATACCAAGATTAAATCAAGGCAATCACTGAGAGATATAACTCTTGATAAGGAAGAGGATGACTTCCTTTCCTTAAACAAAACTTTTCTCAATAGGCACGCTACTGACAGTTCAACAACCAGTGTGTGCACGCGATTTGTGTCAGGTCAGAGCATGTGTACACTCATGCAGGCCTTATACAGGCCGCGTGTACCTCTGCAATTCTTCAAAAATGAAAAAAAAGAAGCATTCAAACATTGACAGAGACTACTGGTATTGATATCCAGAGTCCCTTGAAGACTCAGAAACTTACTTTGACAGAAAAGAAAAACAATTCAAGGAAAATTTCATATAAAAAAACCAATCTGAGGTGGTACCTAAGCTATAAACTACAAAAACAGAGACCATAATGAGATCCAGAAAAACCCTGAGAGGGATCACTTCTAACAGGGGAGAGGATGACTGCCTCTCTAAAAAAAAAATTATGAACTCAGACACACGACTGACACTTCATCAACTAGCATGTTCACACGAGCTGTGTGAAGGTAGGGCATGGGTACATGCATGCAGGCCGCATGTACCTCTGTGAATTCCATAAAATAAAAAGTAGCCAAGCAAAGAAATCATGGAATACTGGTATAAAAGACCAAAATCCATACTAGCTCAGACTCTTGCAGAAACTCAAAAAAAAGGTCATGAAACCAATTTAAAACTATTAAAAAAGTATCCCCAGAAAACCCGAGAGTCTCCCCAGTATGGTCGCCAATTCTGTTGTGGGTGGAAAATCCATCCTATGGACTAGCACTAAGGGTTTTCTCATGCATGCAAAAATGAACTAAAGCTTCCTACTTTCTACCATCATCCCATGCCTAAACCCCATTATTCATATGCAAATACAAGGTTAAAGAGATCAAGTTGTCATACCTTATTTTTCGTGTTTGATGTCGATACATTTTCACTCTTGGTCTCTCTTCGACTGCAACTCTCTTCCCAATGATGACTTGCATTCACAAAATACAAACAAAGAAATCCACATGCATTTGATCTATGAACTAACGGGTTGGAGATTTAATCAACATGTAATCAATATTCAAACAATTAAAACCTCATATGGCGGGATGGGAAAATAACTTCTTTTATTAATCTCACGAGAATACCTTACAATATTGAGATCGACCACTACTCCTCGAATATGGTCCTGGGATCCTCTTCAACTGTTCTCCAACTACTTCTGTGTATTCTTCTCTTCACACAATGGTTGCAAAAGGTTGAGGCAAGGGGAATGCTAATTCAGGTAGAGTTTCTTTACTATGATTTTCTTCCTTTCAAATGGGACCCCTACCCCTTCTTTTATAGGCTATAAGGAGCTAGGTATTTGGTCGAGTGACTAGCCATGCATGGTCTAAAGGTTTAGTTAACTTACCAAAAACTGTGTGTTCCATCAACAACTTTCCATTTTTCGTGCTTTTGTAGGTACATGCGAGCTGTAGTGGGTCAGCTAGCATGTACACATGGACTGTAGTGGGTCAACAAGAGTGTACATGCAGGATGTAGTGGAGCACGACACGTGTGCCTTTAAAAATGGTGTTTTCAAGAAGATTTGTTCAGTACTAGCTTGGAAAAGAAGGAATATGAGATGGCCTGATGCCAGGTAAGCATGTCTGGTGAAAATTAGGGTTATAACAACTGTGCCTTTTCCAATGATTTTGGCTGAATCATCATTTTCGAAGGAGACTTATCGATCTCTTTCCTTTCGTAATGTAAGAAACTTGTCTCTATCACCTGTCATGTGTTTTGAACATCCACTGTCAATATACCAACCACGTTTCTTCTGTTAAGCTTCTATATTGACTGTGCATTCTTCATTTCTATATTGATCTTGCTTTCTTATCCATGTAATTTTCTGAGGTTCTTGTTTGTGACTATGTTGAGTTCTTTTAGGAGGGACTGTCATTCTGCAATTTTTGGCCATGTGTCCAAAATTGTTACATTTGTAACATTCCACTTCAATGCTCAAATATCCAAACCTGTTGTAACTTCTTCTCTGTGTTTCACTAGGTATTCTTGAATAACCCCTTTGTGTATGGATCTCAAAGTATTTATTGTTCCTTTTGTTAGCTCTGCAATTTATAGCTTTATGTCAAAAATTATTACATGCATAACATAAAGAAAAATATATAGTTTGATACCTGGTAGTTGAAGATCTTCTGAAAGGAGGTGCTCTTATTAATCCTTCTTCTTCTTGAGGCCTGTCTATCTTTTGTTGATTCTTAAATCTGAATCTTCTCGGTGGAGGAGTGTCCCCATAATCTTCCTTGTATATATTTTTATCCCCTTTGATTGTTTCTGCATAGCTTTTTGGATTTGTTTCTTTCTCTGTTGTTTTGGATCTTGATCCCTTTTCTATCTGATTGTGTCCAAGTCCGGACTTGTCAAGATGAGATTTTTGACTACTGATAATGTCATCCAAAACTTTTGAGCTATTATGCATATTTTTCTTTTGAATATCCTTTCTTAGTGTGACAATCTTTTCTTCTAGGTTTCCAATGATCTTGTCCTTTCCTTCTAGTTGTTCTTTGAGTGCTTATTCAATTATTTTATCTTCTTCTATTTGAACCTTCAATTTTGTGATCATTTGTTCTAGTTCTTGAGTGTCTTTTTTCTTATCTAGTTCTTATTGTAGTTTCTTGTTTTTCTTCTTTTCTCTTCTGATAGCTTCTATGGCACTCATTAATTCTTCTCAGAAGTCAACTTCTGCCTCTTCAATTTCTTCTTGATATGCTTCTTCATATTCTTCTTTGGAGTCTTATTTATCAGAGTCTTCTACTGACATGAATATAACTATCCCTATTTCATTGTCACTGACTTCATCTTCATATGATCATGAGATGTCTTCTTTGGTGCAAAATATTTTCTTGAAAACTTTCTTTGTATTTATTTTACCTTTATATGTTTGTCTTCCTTTTGAGTAACCTTCATCATTTCTCTTTTTCTTATGAGTACATTTGTTAGAAAAATGACCAATACCATCACAATTAAAACAAATTAAAGGAATCTTACCTCTATACCTACTGTTGGTTCCCTTGTTCAGTCTTTTGACGAAGTTGGCCACTTCTTCATCATCTTCCGAGACATCGTTGTTGCTGCTATATTCTTCTTGTTCCTTTTTATTTTTATTTGATCTTTTGGATGCTTTGAAGGCTACTTCTTTTACATTTGGATTTTCCTGTTCAGTTCTCATCTCATATGCTGTGAATATTCCATGCAGTTCGTTCATGATTATTGAGTTTAGATCTGATCTTTCTTCTAGTGATGATATCTTAGGGTTGAATATCATAGGAATATATCTTAGTACCTTTTGAAAGATTACAGATTCTTCGATTTCTTCTCCCAATCCTATGATTTCATTCACTATTTCATCAACTCGTAAGAAGTACGTTGCGATATCTTCATCTTCCTTCATTTTTAGTTGTTCGAATTGACCTCTGTAAGTTTGAATCTTTACTTCTTTGACTTTTGAATCTCCTTCATAAATATTTCGAAGCTTGTCCCAAGTCTCTTTAGCATATTTAGAATGTGCAACTTTGGTGAATACCGTATCACTGAGACCATTCAAAAGTGCATTTTTGGCTTTGGAATTATTCTCACCGAGTTTCACTACTTTGTCATTTGTTGGTGGAACTGTTGGTGTTGTGTATCCATCTACAATTGATTGCCAAACTTGAAATCCATGTGACCGTATATATGTCTTCATCCTTATGATCCAAAATGCATACTTCTACCCATCAAACTATGGTATTCCATTTTTATACAAGTTGGTACTCTCCATGATCTACCTTTAAGTGGTTAAACTGATTTTTGAAGGAATCTTCTCTAATTCCAATTGTTGGATTACTGAGAGGGGCAATGAATCAGTAATAGCGTAATTATAATCCTTTTTCTTCAAATGTTATATCAATGTAGAATTATTATCCAATAATAAACAATCACACACATACACAGTACATCAGTGTTTTATGTGGGAACCCAAATCAGGAGAAAACAATAGAATCCTTTTTCTTATATATATTGAAGAATTACATTCATTGGAAGCACCAACTTCCTTTGTTTTCCAACTGCAACTGGAAGGAGGCTCCAACCCCCTAGTTTCTCAAGCTACAACCTGAGGGAAACTCCAACTCTCCAATTCTCTAGCTACAACCAGAAGGAGTCTACAACCCCCTATGTTCTCTAACTACAACTGGAAGGTGGCTACAAACACATGTCCTTTCCCCGTCCTGCCACCCTGAAGTAGAAGTAGAATGATGGAACCACTGTCATGCTATAACTGTGAGACATACCATTGTAAACCTGTACCAATAAATATGAACCATGCATCAACCATGCATAAACCTGTACCTCAACTTGTAATAAACTTGTACCATAAACAAGTGCATCAACCATGCACCAACTTATGCCAAACAACCTGTAATCAACCTGTACGATAAAACAATTCATTCAACCATGTACCAATTATGTACCAATCATGTTTCAAATACTCATCAATATGTACCAATATCATCAACTATACACCTCATGTATGTGCCAACTCATCAACTACTTGTCTCAACCATGTACTCAACATATACCTCAACCAAAACATCTCATCAATTTCATCATCCAAATATGATTTGTAGCTCTGTAATAGACCTGGTGTATATCATCACATTCCTGCAAACCTTTCTTAACTTTAACAATAAGAGACTAGCATTTTAATCAAACTTTTCTTTAGTCTCACATGCCTAGTTTTGGATTAGTCAACAACCCTAACTTGAAGTAATCATAAATTTGAACCTGTAATGAATAAACATATCACACTGATAAAAAATGTTCTTCAGTGTGTTTTATGCAATTCCTCTAGGTGTCACTACTTGGAAACTCTCAGAAAAGGTGTTATCGCAAAAATGGCATACCTTGCTGAATTCTAGCTTATTCTAGAGAGAGACATTGTAGAGCGTGCCCCGCATGAAATATTTGTTGAATTGATCCAAAACTATTACACAACATAATTTAGACTATACCCTAATCAACACATTTGGTCTCACTGAATTGGGATCTTTTATGAAGAAGTTATGACGTTTTTACCCTAAACACCTGTTTTTGACTAGTTTCAGGACTAGCCCCAAACCCTATTTTACACAGAGTGTAACTCCCAAAATACAATGACCCACAAGCTTAATTTCTTACCACAGATAATTGGGTATTTTTTCTCAATGTCATAGCAATTTCGCGGTCTGAAACATTATATAAATTTTTTTATAGCGCAAATGGTGAGATGACCTGTAAATAACATACCTTAGAAAACACCATCAAAAGAATTTATCCTTCCTTGCATTTCGGCCTTCTTCTCTTCACCTTCCCTTAGAAATTCGGCTTAGATATTCTTGGTTACCTTAGACACCTATAGATATTCAGTATGCTCAAGTTTTATTAAAATTAGAGAGCCTTGCCTCTTATTTATACTCTCCAAGTAGCTTCATTAAAAACATCTTCTAGGTCACTTGGCCCACTTTCCTTATTTTAGGGTTAACCCACTTCTAATTTCTCAATTAAGTTTATTATTGAAATAATTTATTTTGTATTCACTTTGAATTATAATATAATCATCACTTCACTTTATTATTTACCTTTTAAAATCTCTTAAACCACTTTGACTACTTTGACCTTTTGGGGCTTCTAGATGACATATGAGGGTCCTGCAACTTCGTAAGGCCATAACTCTCAAACCATGAGGAGTTATGTGACATTCCACATACCACCATAAATGGAATGACTTGTACTATCCATCTAGAATAGTATTACCTTAAAATATATCAAAAATCATATTGTTATCCATAAAAAAAACTTGGGTCCATTACCCAAACCTGGTTTCTCCATGATCCAGGTGGATATTGGTGGCCACCCACCTTTTCTGACTGGCTCAAAACAGTTTTCTAGCAAATTTGGCAATTTACTATTTTAGCAATTTTTAACTTACGGGGCTATTTTGAGGGCCAAAATAAAGGTTTTTCGAGATTGAGGTTCTCAATGATAGTCAAAGGCATGATTGAGCCCCAAAAATGAATCTCCTCAGCAATACCTTTCCAATGAGCTATCACATGCCTAAAACGAAGATCGTATGCAAAAGTTACGACCCCGGGAAGTTGATGTACTCACTTACCCAAATGGGGCCCACATGAATTTTGGCACTTCATCTCCTAGGGTTAGGTTTTTGGATGTCTAGGGTTTTTGGCATTCCGATTTATTTTAAAAATGCCTTTAGAGCCTCATTGTAATCATCTTCTTGCGAATGCGAGTAGCCGTCACATCTCTTCTCAGATATAAGCTGCCACCATTCTAGCGAGTCTTTCACTCTGTATTTTTACAGTCTCTGTACATTTCTTTCATTAATAGAAATCATGTATTACTGTATATCTGTGTTTATGGTTTCATATCTGATAAATTTATGTTATATTATTGAATATCTGTGATATCTCTGTGCATTTCTTTGTTATATCTCCGCTCTCATTTCGTGCCGAAAATAATATGGATCAGTGGTATCAGAGAAGGCTTCTCTTGATCGTTTTTTCAGTGCATGTCCTCGACGATGTCCGAGTATAGCAAGTTGGGTCTCGAGCTTGTCTATCTTGAAGACAATCTCTCTCACACACCCAAGAAACCCTCAATGGCGGAAGAAAAGAAAAACGACGGAGCAAACGATCCTATCAATCTGTTGCTTGAGCAAGCTCTCATGCGATAGAGGGACAAAATGATGGAGAATTTTTCCCACATCTTTAAATGCCTGCTGATAGCATCAGGAACATATTCATCAATAGGCCACTTTGGAGGCATCTCGCCTTTCAAGGTACAAGTTAATTTTGATATTCCTGTATTTGAAGGACAAATAGATGCAGAAGCCCTAGAAAAATGGTTAACTTTGCTAGAAGGTTATTTCTCTGTTCACAATTTTTTCGACAAAGAAAAGATCACCTTCGCACTCCTTAAATCTCTCCCTCATGTCAAACATTGGTGGGAAACTTACTGGGAGAAAAGTTCCATAGAGGAGTCTAGAATATATGGGGTCGATCCCACTTGGGATTCTTTTGTGGATGCGGTAAAGGAATAGTATTAGCCTGTTGGAAACTATGAGGACCAGTACATGAGATGGACCACACTACGACAAGAGAGGGGCCAAGAAGTTTTTGATTTCACCAATACTTTCCATACCTTGCACACCAAGCTGGGTATCAAAGACTCTGAGTGAAATTTGGTTTTGAAATACCGTGGGGCTTTACATAGATACATCCAGACTGAAATGGATTTTCTGGACATCTCATCACTCGGTGCTGCTTATCAATATGTTGTTAAAATTGAGCAGAAATGTAAGCACTAGAACAAACGGGAATTCGGGTCTGCAAATCCGCAACAACCAAAGTATGACAAAGAAGGCCCTAACAAACAGTCTCTCGAAAACCACTCCAAGACACAGGAAAAGAAGGGTCACAGGAAGACAAAGAAGGACACCGGAAAATGGTATGATTTCCACAAAATCCCCTAGCACAACACCGATGAATGTCACTCAAAATAGTCATTGGTGCCTGAGATCAAAGACAAGGAGCCAAACCCTGATTCAAAATATTATTTTGAAAATACTGGTAAAGGAAAGATCATTGATGCAGACCCCACTTCTATTGTCGCGACCGAAACAATTCAACCAGAAGAACCAACAGATCCTAAAGAGGGGGAGCACCTTTTTCACTCATAGATGTGGGTGAAGGGAACCCCACTGCATTTTATTGTTGATATCGAAAGCCAGAAAAACCTCATCTCAGCAGAGGTCTTCAAACAGTTGGGATTGTCGACAACACCACACCCGCAACCATACAACATCGACTGGCTTTGGCAAGGACTATATCTTCGTGTCAGCCAACAGTGTCGATTGTCATACGACATCCAACCCTTCAAGGATGAGGTATTATGTGATGTTGCCCCACTGGATGTCTGTGATGTTCTCTTGGGCCAACCATATATGTGGAGACACCATGTTGTTTATGAGTCTCGACCCTATAGTGTCATTGTTACTTTGGGGGGTCATATCTATAGAATACCATAAGTAGTTCCAACTATTGTTCCACCTAAAAAGTGTCGCAAGGTAGTATCCCATACTGCAAAATTCAGCTTCTTCACAATCTGTTCAAAAGGGGAACAGAAGGACACTACAACCACTATAGCTTCACCCCAAGCACCTTCTATCCAACAAAAATAGGTCAGCAAGGTTGCAACAAAGTGAAAAGATTTTTTTTGCACACCGTCCTCTCATGTAGCCTGACTTGTTGGACAACCTCAGCCTCAATAGGTTCATGACATACTTCCACAAACTGAGCAGTGCGATGTCTCCCGCAAGGAAAGCAACTCACCAAGATGCAGATTCAGCAAACACTTTTCCCTCTCCCATAGGAACTCAATGCAATGGATACCATTGCTTCCTAAGGAGGGAGGATTGATCCAGGTGGATATTGGTCACCACCCACCTTTTCTGACTAGCTCAAAACAATTTTCTGGCAAATTTGGCGATTTACTATTTTAGCAGTTTTTAATTTCTGGGGCCATTTTGAGGGCCCAAATGAAGATTTTTTGATATCGATGTTCTCAATGATATCTGAAGTCATGATTGATCCCCCAAAAATAATCTCCTCGATGATACCTTTCCAACAATATATCACATGCCTAAAATGGATATCGTATGCAAAAGTTACGACACCGGGAAGTTGATGTACTCACTTACCCAAACGGGGCCCATGTAACTTTTGGCGCTTCATCTCCTAGGGTTATGTTTTTGGATGTCTAGGGGTTTTGGCATTATGGTTTATTTTAAAAAGGCCTTCAGAGCCTCATTGTAATCATCTTCTTGTGAATGCGAGTAGGCGTCACATCTCTTCTCAAAGATAAGCTGCCACCATTCTAGCGAGTCTTTCACTCTGTATTTTTACAGTTTCTATACATTTCTTTCATTAATAGAAATCGTGTATTACTGTATATCTGTGTTTATGGTTGCATATCTAATAAATTTATGTTATATTATTGAATATCTGCAATATCGCTGTGCATTTCTTTGTTATATCTCCGCTCTCATTTCATGTCGAAATAATCTGGATCACTCCAACTTCACATGGTCATAACTCTCTAATGGTGAGGAGTTATGTGACGTTCTACATACCACTGGAAATGGCGTGACAATAATTATCCATATAGGATAGTTTCCCTGAAAATTTCACTATCCTTCATCTCATTATTCCAAAATTAAGCATGGGTTCTCTTACTCCACAAAGCATCTTCCCGTGAGGGATTTCACCATAAGGGGACCACTTTGGAGTTCATCCATATTTACTTATTATCACCCATTACAAAACAACAATGAGTCATATTTACATCAAACAATGTTGGGTCCATTACCCAAAGATTTGTGCTATGGGGATTTCTTCAAGGGTTGACATCAATGACAACCAACCTTAATCAACAAAACCTCCCATAAATTCCATGGAAATGGTTTCCCAAGGTCAAATGAATACATGTAAGGGATGGTATAGACCTTTCCTTATATTATTGAGATTTCTAGTACAACAAAGTATGCATATTATAATATATTGTTCTACATATTCTTGCATTTTGGGCAAGTACACATATTGTTACGAGTTAGCAAATATCTTCCCAACACCAAAATGCCATGTAAATTTGGAGGTGTTAGCCTCTTTGATAAGCTACAATATTTTACCTTTAGGATAACAGAGATTGTCTAGCTTGTAGAGTAACCAATTATGGAGATCATAGTCAACCTTATTGTCATCTTCTTCTACATGAATTTGACCGTGTAGCTACTATAACACCTCCTTGAAGTCCTCACCTTCTATGCATGCCTCTTTGTATGTGTCATCAGTGAAAGAATACATATGCATAAGATTTCCAAAGGATGCTGTTGTTCCAGAGTCTGTACTTAAGGCTTAGAAGTACAGTGTCTAGGCATTCGAAATTGAGTAAAGGGTAGAGAAGGAAGAAACGTTTACCTTCGGCAAAGGAAACTAGGGATGATTTCTGTGTTGGCGTTGTCTAGCTTCCAACTGTTCCTTGATGTTTATATCCCGTTCAATCGCTGCCCATGAACGTTCGAGTTCAACCCGGGTAGTGGTTTTTTTAAGAGTAGTATCAAAAAGGTTTAAGGCAATATGTGTTTGATCTGATAGTCTGGGTTCGATATTAGGCTGTCTTGTTACAGGGACAGTCATGGAGGAATAGTAAGATAAGAAAACCTCAGGGGGAATTTAAGTGCTCTCTCAATTTCGGTCGTATAAAAGAGAGTTTACAGTTTCAGGAGTGAAAAAGGGGTGAAAACCAAAGGCCCTTTCCCGTAACTGAGTCATACTTTAATAAAAATGTATGAGGTGGGAGAAAACATTAAGCTGTCTATCGAGTAAGGCTCCTATCAAGGGAGAATCTCATGTATAAACAGAAGAAGAAAAATGTAAATAAATAACCCGATGAAGCATAAAATATATATAGAATTCTGAAAGTGTTGACCGGTCTTATACCTGCTGATAGCTGGTATAGAGTGTTATCACTGAAATTTCGTCCGCACAGGGCGACAAGAACTCCGCATCATCAGCACAGAAAAACAGTCATTCATGGCACAAGGATTAACTCCACAGCACAACAAAAGGGCCAAAACTATACAAAATTGGCTAAAAAATTA
>ML799298.1:25314-63480 GCA_009831015.1 Picea engelmannii
AAGGAAGGGACCCAAGTCCCCTTTCCCCTTTGTGTACCTCTGGATTTCACTAATCAGATCAGCCTATCTATTGGTGACATTAGTCCACTTTCATGTGTTTTTATTTTTATTTCCATGCTCATGTTTTTGTTTAGTTTTTATTTTAATTCTTGTTGATAGCTCTATTGTTTTCTTTCTAACCTCTTTACATACAGCTGTCATGACTAGCAGAGCCCAACTAGGCATGTAAGCACTCACTTTTTGCTCACACATCGACGAAAAGAGTGCAAACATAGAGGAAAAACAATAAACAATATAGAAAACCAAAATTCATTCACTATAGTAGAGGTTGTACTAAATTATAGCGAAGCATTCATCAGATACAAATATGAAATGAAATGAAATATGAGATACAAGGAAACAATCTCATAACACAGTCATGAAGGAATTGAGAATATTCGGATTTGATTTATATTAACTCTCAAAATGGAAAACCTCTATTACAATCGACACAAAAAGGTCCAACCCTTTTTTGTTCTTTCTAGGGTATATTTATACAATTTTACATAAGATGGAATCTCAATCGTTTCAAAATTTTCAGTTATGATAAGGAGGAGAGCAATCAATCCATTTCTTCATATCTGTCTTTATTTGGTGCCAGAAGCTTGTCCTCACGCATGCTCGGTACAAGTGACACACCTTTCCACCAGTCGAGATATCAACCTTGACGGTTCTGCTTGACAATTAGCTTTAAAAGAGTAGCAATCTCGGGCTAATTGCGCTAGCCTTTCTTCCATCTGTTTGTCTATGATGTCAATAGCGCACAATTATACACTTGGTTTAATCATACATTTATCTATTTGAACTATGTCTTCCATAGTTACTTGTGAGATCTCGGTTGAATCTCTTTCCTCTTTTTCATTTAAATCAAGTGAAATTTTTTCTATATTCATTTGACTTAATGCCTCGGCATTACCTTCGCTATCAATGTCTAACAGATTGCCATCTATAGAACCAAAATCCTCTTCCAAAGATTTTGTTACCCTCTTGGCTTGCAACTTACCTTCTGAGATACTGTGCTCCCATTCTTTTAATAAAATATTTCCTTTGGTCTACTCCGAAATGGAAAACCTGGGACTACTTCCCAATTCCTTGTTGTTTGTAGCTATTACAACCTCTTCAAAAGCGACCCGAGCTGCTCCAGCTTCTCTTTCTCTGACAGATAAATTTTCCAAAACTTGATTAACAAGTAAGCAGTTGTCCCAGATCACCTCTACCTTGGCAAGTAAATTTCACTGGGCCGTACAAAATCTGCTTCGAATCTCCATCGCCTGGGACTGGAACATCGTGATATTTATAAATTTACTTTCAATGATTTCCACTCTAGCCTGTAGCTATTCGATCAAGTATTTTTGTTGGCCCTCTTGTATCTGACCATTCTGAACCACCAGCTCTGCTTGTTCGAGCTTAGTCTTGAGCAGCTCTATCTCACTTTTATCGACCAACCTTGCTTGTTCTATCCCTACACTCACCTGGTCCTTGACAACCTCCTATGTTGTGGCTAGTCTGGCTTCTAGGGTTTTGATGAGGTGATTTTTTCATTTCAACTTGTTTTTCAAAACCCCGATCGAAAATTAATTTGCTGTGGCATATGCCCCTAATGTCTCAGCTATTTCTGTCGTGAACTATTCATTCTTCTTGTCTTTCCCATCAGTCAATACTTTGTATTTCTTGGATGTCGATTCCCCCTCCTGATAGAATTCTCTCTTTACCAAAGCCTTTCTCTTCTTATCAAAGAAGAACTCATTTGGAGGGAGATCTTCCATCCTTATAGGTCTCAATTCTTCATTTAAAATCCACCCTGCATCAATGTTTCCCTGAGATGAATGCAAGGGAGTAATGGATGCGATGGGATCTTTGATTTTCTTAGCTGGTTGCCCCAAAGTAGTAACCAGAGTCTTCTTTTTCAGCGGTTCGAGAGTCTTTATCTCTGCTTTTAGACTCTTAGTTTGCTCTTCTCCATCCTGGTGTTTTTCTTGACTGGGTGTCGCATCTTTGGAGCCTTCGGCATCTTTTTGTTTCACCTCTGCTGTACTCGGATTCTCACCCCATAATACTGCTGGAAGACAACTGCGTCGATGTTCTTGGAATTTTAGAACATCGTCCCTCTCTTCAGGTGCCAGGGTTTGTATCCGAGCTAAAATATCGGCATAAGATCTTGTGCCTCAGAAAATGTCATCCGAGGGTGAATTTTCGTGTTTGAACCTCTTGAGTCTGCAACTGGCCAAATGATTACATACGAACCTTTGCAGATCATGCTTCTTGAATTCAATAAGAACTAATTTTAGGTCTTCCAGGGCTACTACCTCAGCTTTAGCATGCCCGAAATCTAACAAAGAATATGAATTTAAATGAACAGGAAAAGGTGGCCATACCTTCTTTGAATATCCCTTAAGTTCCTTGCTTATACCACCGATTACTGTTTGTCTAGCAACCCCACGACAAGCCATCTTGTCGGGAATGAATAATGGCAATGCATGTGGGGGAACAGAAGCCCTGAAAACTTTGAGATATGAGAATTTGACTTCTACATACCAGTCAGCTATACTGCTCAAATTCATCACTATACTATCCGAGATCCTGGGTGGCGAGTGGTTGAAAATAGTGACATGCAACAGTACCATTACCCAGTTAAAGATTTCATATACGAAATCTGCCGCTTTGTTTTCCCACAATTTTGAATGATAGACGTGGATGGGCTCGGCCTCTGTTGGAGTCCAACTCCAGCTAATTAAGGGAAATGGTGTTAGAAATAACACGACATCCATAATGTATGCAGACATAAAAAATGAAGAAATCTTTCCGCTCTCTTTCTGCGCCCGATACTCTATAACTCGACTGGTCAAGATATCAGACAACATTTTCGCCTAGTCAAAGGAATAGCCTTTGGCGAATTGATGTATTAGAGGCACCCATTGAAGAAAGAAATGTGAGGTTTCCTCTCTCCCGTATAATCTGCAGGTCATCATAGCTATATACTTGAACTGTGGTTCCAAGGAAGCTATTGAATATATACCATTACTGTCTGCCCTGAACTTTGTAGGGTGTGAAACCCAATCTCTAATTAAGCTAGACATAGTCTTGTAATATTGCACACATTCCTTCTATTTTAACTTCTCCAAGAATTCAGCATCATATGTAAGGTCGGACATGGTAGGCAACTTGTACATAACCTGCAGTTGTTCGGGTCTGAAAGTCCCGATGGTGACCTTCTGCTCAATTATGATGGTTCTGGTTGGTATGTCCACATGGTCTAATGCCCACCGGACCATATCATAGTAAGGGAGCATTCGTGGCCTGGCTGCTACTTTATGCATTCCAGATTGGACGACGATCTTATATTTGGTGGTTATGTCATCTTTTTCATTGTCACTGGAATCATCAGAATAATCCACTAATTCAGCCTGTAGAACATCAGAAATAAAAAACCAGTTCGGGATAGAGTCGACACTTCGAGGTGAAGTATCAAAGATGTTGTCCGAACCTTGTCTCGAAACCTCAACGTTGGCTTTAGACACTTTTCGCGGGGCCATGACGGGAGATCCTGCTTTAGCTCTTCTGCGATAAAAATATATATACATACAAAAATTAGTTCGCTGAGAAAAGTGTGCTCTGCGTAATATAGAAATGAATTTGTTATAATGAATAACAGCTCTATATATTCGAAAACTTGGTACTTTTTAAGAACAGATCGGTCAAATCACGCTTAAATATAAATTTAACAATAAAAACCCAATCTTTACTTGTCAATTCGCCTTGTTTCTATTTAATGCCATAAATTTTGGCGGTTCGAAATGTCAGTTGGCGTAAGGAAGAATTAAGACTGCCTCATAAACTATGCATGCATCAAGTCACGGGAAATACTGGCTTAGCTCAATTAATCAGGTTTTACCCAAGTTAATTAATCTTTCGGTACTCGCTGCATCGAGAATCTTTGCTTTAACCCTTTGAACCTCTAACACCCAAAATTGTGATGATTGACTTTGGTTAATAAAAACGTAATTGTGATTAGGCACTTAATTAATTACGTAATTATTTATATCGCAATTTCGCGACTCGAAGCTTCGAAGGTATAGCTTCCGGGAAGTTTGTATGCCGAGTTGCGAAACCGCGATGGTATGTTTTAATTAAAAGGGAGGATAAAATAGGATTAAGTGTTTAATTAATTATGTTCATATCTTTATCGCAACTTCGTGACTCGGGGTTTTGACAGTGTATCTTTTTAAAAGAAAATACGTCGAGTTGCGAATTTCTAACAGAACTTAACTACAGCTAAGCTTTTACCTTTAACCTTAACGTGGGTTACTAAAACAAGAAATTCGTGGTTTCGTCTATCAGGGTTACGACAGTAAGACTTTTGGATTTAGTAAATTTCGAGACACGAAACCCCGATGATGCTTAACCGTAATTTAGGGAAATTTTACTCTCGTTACTGTCCTGGGTAAAATTTTAAAACGGTTTCGCCGCTCCATTGTTCGGGACTTGTGAACTATGTGATCTATAGCATCCGACATACAAAATCCTGAGGTAAAACAAATGGGGGGAAAATATTTGATGAAAAGTAGAACTCACCTTGAGAGTACGATAACTATCGCCACTCGCGTGATAAGACTTCAGAGATTTTGAAACCATAGAAGGAAAATACGAAAACCATCTTTTGATTTTGAGCATTAAGACATGAAATTCAAGACGGGCTAAAAAACAAAGGCGTCTCCAACATAGGCTCTAACTAGGGATCCCGTTTTCTTGTAAGATAGGAAGAATAGTAGACCACGTGCCGATATTGGGTAAATGGAGTCAATGGCTTTATTCTAGTGAAAGGTTCCTGAGAACAGGATATCGAAGGGGAAAGAGACTTCATGTTTTACCTTTGAAAATCTTTTCAAACTCAGATACTTTTTTAAACTTAGCTATAGTCCCTTTCATGACTTTCCCCTTCTTGTTACTGAATTCAGGTCTTCCTTAAGAGAATCAAAACAGTTCTAGGAAGCCTAACAGATCTTGTGGCTATCATCTTGCATCAAAAGAAGAAGATTATATGTTTTTAATCAGGAAGCCTTGTCTGAACATGGGATGTAGATCAGGTTTTTAAAAATAATTGGTTACCAGAGTAGAGTGATATTCATGTATAACAACCTTACAGATATCTCAGATATTACTTCACTGTCAGCGAGCCTGTTCAGTACCCCGGTGAAGTTATCTGGCCCCTTTTACTGAATTTCCTTTCACCACTTCGGAATATATTTGTGCATTTAAATGATGAGACGAGGGCAATCATTTCTGAATTTCCTTTCATCATCTCTTTGACTAGATGGGGGAAATAATTTCTGAATTTCCTTTCACCACCTGTCTTATAATTTTCTTTTTTAGAGCATGAAGATGGGGGCAATCAGTTTGTATCAGGGCTGATATCTGTGTAATATTTTGCATTATAGGTCTGTCAACTTACTTTGATTACTCGGTACCAACCTTCCCTTAACCTTCACAACACCTTCATTCTCAGGGAAAAAGGGAAAATAAATTTCTTAGGGTATTCTATTTGAGCGAGCCTCAATCCTCCGAAATTGTTGAAAAACCTAGGAATGTTAGGATCATTTTAAGCGTCCCTTTGTTTAGCAAGGGACCGAGGAGTTGTGAAGACCCACTTTCTTTCCACAATCTGCTTTGAAGCTCTCAAGGTTGAATGAAATCTCTTCTCTCTACGTATGCGAAACGGAAAGATGTTGACTTTCTAAAGGGTAAACCCGAAGACAGAAAAGGGTGACAGATAGTGATTTATGGACCGAAAAACAAAAGTCAAAAAATCAAAACTGACTCTTGTAAATATTTTTCGGGGGTACTTTACATTGTCTGACTGCTTTAATTTGAGTCACTTGTTTAATTTGTCTTATTCTTTCGTAAATGATTAAACAAGGAAACATTCTGTTATTTATTATTTCAGACGATGTTGTTGTCTAAATGAAGTTGCTTCGGTTTTCTTTGGTAGCCTTTCAGAACAAATCTTTTAGGAAATCTCAACTTTACCTTATCGTTTCATTTTCTTTGCACAATATCAAAAATCTTTGGTATCACCTGTTTAAGCCGATTTATTTCCGACACCAACTTTTGGTTTACTTCTCCTGCTTGTTTTGTGTGCAGCTGGAATCCTGTAAGAGGAAAATACAAAGGTTATCGAGGCTATCTGAAAGGTGTTGAAAATTCACGAAAGAAAATCAACATAACAAAATGAAATGGAAAATATATATACACAAGTAAAAATTCTATATATGAATATATAAATCTAAAATTAAATGAACTCCCTTTTTTTCTTTTTTTCTTTTTGGCATCTGTTTATGTGATATAATGCTTTAGATAACGCCCGTTGACAGGGGCGTTGAGGATTTCATCGTCTATATTTTCCAGTAGGAAAGAATTTTTTCCTTCGAGAGCCGAGACTCTGAATGGCTCATACTAGAGGTGATCGAATTTACCATGTTTCGCTGCTTCTTCCCTCCTTGCATCCCACCTTAGTACTAAATCACCTGGGAGGAAATCTCTGTCCTTTTCCCTACGGTCGAATAATGTCTTCATGTCATCTTGATACTTCTGCATCTTTTCATCTACTTTGACCCTGTGTTGTTGAACCTCGATTAGATGGTTTATCCTCCTGGTGACATGATTAGGTTCTTCTTTCTGATCTTGCCACAACTTCATCACGGAGAGTGCTAAATTTATTGGTAACACTGCATCTGTCCCATATACCATCTGAAAAGGGGACATGCCAATAGACTTTTTAGTGCCTATGTGATTCGCCCACAAAGCATACTTCAAATGTACATGCCAATACTTTTTGCTTTCATTCAACACTTTCGTTATTATATTGATCAGGATCTTGTTAGATGACTCATCCAATCCATTTCCTTGGGGGTAGTACGCGGTAGAATGGCCAAGAATGATATTATACTTTTGGCAGAAGTTGATCATAGCCATATATTTGAAAGCTTGGGCATTATCCATGACTATCTTTCAGGGGCAGCCAAATCTTGACAGGATATTGTCTTCTAAGAACTCTGTTACCACCAAGTCAGTTGCCCTCTTAGTTAGAATAGCTTCCACCCATTTAGTAAAGTAGTCTGTGGCAGTTAAGATCCACTTGTGTTGGGCGCTAGAATGCGGATTAATTTCTCCTATGAAATCTAGCCCCCATTGTTGAAACGAGGCTTCAGTTTTGACTGGGACTAAAGGTAGCGTCGGGAGTTTCTGTTTACCTGCAAATAGCTGACAAGGGTTACAGGCTCAAACTTTGGCGTTAACGTCTGAAAATAGTTTTGGCCACTAATACCCAGCCCTTAGAATTTTGTAAGATGTGGCCCTCCAAGTGTGATGTCCTCCACAAACTCCTTCATGAAATTCACTTATAACCCTTTCTGTTTCTGATTCGACTAAGAAGACTAACAAGAAACCAAGTGGGTATTTCCAGTATAGTTGATTTTCGACGATAAAATACTTAACTGCATGAAGCTTTAAAGTCCTGGATTTTGATGGTGATAGTTCCCTCAGGCATTTTAGAGTCAGTAGGTAGGATACTATGTTTCTGTACCATTCTGACGATGAAAAATTCTCCTCGATCTTAATTTCACTTGTTGGTTCATTAAGCTCGCTTATGTTCATATTTTCCTCATCCCTGTAGGCAGTTTATATCTAGAGCTTTGAGATTTGATTCATCCAAAAGTTTGGCCAGGCCTTGTCCTTTTATTAATTTAGTAGGTTTGATTTCCAGGCCAAATTCTTGAATCTTGGCTAGCCATCATCCTCTTTTCCCATCACTGTCTGGTTGTACCAAAATATCTTTCACATAACTTGTTGGTACGTACGCAATGATCTTGGAGTGCAATACATATGTTCTAAATGCCTTTAGTGCTTTTACCATGGCGTACGCTTGTTTTTCTATTATATCGTATTTAAGTTCTGCATCTCTGAGACTCTTGCTGAAAAAGGTGATCGACTGTTCAAAACCCTCTTCGTTCTTTTGGAGGAGCACCGCAGCAATCATGTGTTCGAAGGCAAATGAAAAAATAAGAAAGTCTTTCAGATAATCGGGACTTGCCAATACAGGTGCCTCGTCTATTACTTTCTTAATATGTGCGAACGACGCTTTGGATTCTATTGTCCACTTTACTTCGTTGTTCTTTTTCAGCATATCTGTGATCGATTTTACAATTTCAATGAAATTTGGGACAAATCTTCGTAAAAAAATTATTTTTCCTAAGAAAGATTGAATTTCTTTTATATTTATGGGAATGTTTATAGTGTCTATTGCTTCAACCCTCTTAGGATCAATCTTAATTCCATCCTTAGATACAATATGACCTAGTGATTTACCCTCTTGCATGGCGAAGTGTGATTTCTTGGGGTTTAAGGATAGACCAAACCTGCGACATTTTTTGAATGTTTGTTTAAGATGTACCAGATGCTCTTCGTCAGATTTGGAGAAGACTGTTAAATCATCGAGATAGATGACTATGAACTTATATCTCTCTCCAATGAAATTGATGTCCATAGTGCGTTGGAACGTGGCTCCTGCATTCATCAAACTGAAAGGCATCTTATCATACATGAACGTACCCCAAGGAGTAGTAAAAGTTTTTTTTTCTTTATCTTGTTCATTCATGGAAATTTGATTATATCTAGAGAAAATATCAATCATAGATATTCTATTCTCCCCAACTACCCTTTCTAGCACATGATCCATTTTAGGCAGCAGATAATTGTCTTTAAGAGATGACTTATTTAAATTTCTGAAATCCACGCACAGTCTGATTTCTCCACTCTTTTTTCTGACCGGGACCAGATTCACTAGCCAATCAGAATATCTCAGAGGTACTATAATTTTCTCCTCCAAAAGTTTCTTCACTTCTCTCTTGACCACAGGTAATAAAATGGGGTTGATCTGCCTAAGCTTTTGTCTAAAATGCTTGACCCCAGGTTTTAAAGGTATCTTGTGATCGATCACGGTAGTGTATTAAGTTCTTAACTCATCATAAGACCAGGCAAAAACGTCTTTAAATTGTCTGAGTAGGTCCTTATATTTGTCCTTTATTTCAGGGGGGAGAAGCTTAGATATTTTAACCATCCTGCACTCTTCTTTGGTTTCTATGTCACAGTCCTCAACTTCTTCGGGTTGGGGCTGTAAGGTGGATTTTACGGGTATGTTGTTTTGATCAAACAATATTTCTAGAGGGATTAGTCCCTTTGGAATCTGGTTATTTTTTAGGACCAGCATACGATGATTTGCGATTTTGTGTTGGAAAGCTTGAGGATCCTCCCCTTCTTGCATGATCCATATCTGGTCATTTTGATTTTCTTGGTCTGCATGAGTTTCAGAAAATTCACCTACTGCTTCAAGAAACTTCTTAATTTGTTCATCATCCTCAAAAACCTGCCAGTGTTGGATATTATCTAGTATAGATGGTCGGTGTCTTATCTCTATGTGATACTTCAATTTAAAGGTTGTAGGAGGAGTGAAAGTTGAAGCCTCTTTAGCTAATGCATCATCATGTAAGTTTTCTACGCGTGGGATGAAGTGGAAATTTACAGATGAGAAAAAGTTTTCCATCAGATCCCAGGCACAATTCCTGTGTGATCTTAATCTGGGATGTTTGGCTTGGTACTGTCGATTTATTTGTTTGACTATTAACTCTGCATCTCCGTATACCTCTAGGTTATTTATTTTTAGCTTCCCGGAAGCCTCTAATCCTAAGACCAATGCTTCATATTCACATACATTGTTAGTATAATCTATATCCCATTGCAGTCTGTAAGAAAAAGGAACAACGAACTTTCCTTCAGGAGCCACTAAAAGGACTCCTGCACGAGCCCCTTCGCAAGATGAGGCACCATCAAAAAACATTTTCCAGATACCGGTGCTACACATATCCTCAGTCATGTAACCTAAATCTTCCTACTATATATCGTTTTCCTCTGGACAACCATCTAAACCGTCATCAAAAGATAGGATACAATTTCCTAAATCTTGATCTGCAATGTAAATAGGGAAATTGTTCGGATTTTGAGGGTCACTTACTGTATATGCTAACCTTGTCTCTCTGTACAACTGAGTAAATTGCCCACCAAACATAGGAATTGTGGCGAATGTCATATCCAGTTGAAGAGAACCCCCCATCTTGGCTTCCCATGACCTAGAGAACAGTAATCCATACTTGGGGGGAATATCAACAATAACCACATCCATCAAGATACTCTTAACTGGGACCTGTGCCAGGGTAACTACTAAATCCTTTATCATTCCCATACACTTAACTCTTCTCGAGTCAAAAGAGTAAATATCTCCGTAAGGTCTGGTGATCTGGTGACCCAATTTGTCCATAATAATTTTAGGCATCATGTTATGGCAAGCTCCGGAGTCTAGCATGCAATTATGTAGTAGTTGATCGTATACATTTAAGGTGATATAAAAGGGATCAACAATGTCTTTGGCCCCTTCAAAATGTGGACCGAAGGTGATGTTGGGTTTATCATCTTCCAGGTTTAAAACGCCAGACTGGATTTCTAGCTCTGAGACACCTATCACTTTGGTAATCTGCTTTCGATAAACTAGGTTTTTTGCTAATTCTACCAGAGGAATTGGTATCTTAATTTTATTTATCTCGTTTTCGAAATTGAAAACTCTGCTCACCTTGTCTGTTTCTCTATTTGTGACTTTCGAATCTTTCCTTTCCGACTTATTCATCTGGACCGCTTTATTACTCATGGTCTTGGTTGAAGGCGTAATTTTATTAGCTGTTTCGGTTCCTTGTGCTTGGGTCTCAACTTTTCCCACTTTGGACTCTTGTGTGCCTACTACTTTCGCTTTTCTATTAGGTAATAGGGTTTCTTCTAGAGTAGGCTCATAAGTTTGACCTCTTGGGAGAATTTTCTTAGGTTGAGTAGTTGAAATGGGCTTACTCTTAGATCTCAAGTTATACTTAGGTTGGACCTCGACCATTAACATTTCGGTTTCTTGTTGAGAACCACAAAGGTCAGTATGATCTCTTTCTTCACCCTTAACCGATGATTGTTGAGTGTTTAGATATTTTTCATAATCTTCTCTAGTTAGATATGATTGTGTGCAGTCGTCACCGAAGTTCGTGACATCATTATCTGAATCTCTGAAATCTTGGAGATCATTCGCTCCTATAAAATTTTCGTTCTTTAGGGGAGATTGTATTTTTTGATCTTCGTTTTTTATCTGTCTTTGCTGGTTCGGGGGGTTGGGGTTCCTCTTGAAATACTTTTTGGTGAAAGAATCAGCTTTGGCCTGTTCTAGCTCCATTCTAGATATTTTATTAGACAGTTCCTTAATTACCCTGGCCATGTCGTGTACTTTGTCATCTGTGTATCTATTAGACCCTAATGGCCCTGCTTGTTCTCTAAAGCATTTAGTTTCTAGGTTTCCCATTTCTAATTTAGATTTAAGCTTACCAGAAGCCATCATATTTGACTCAATTTCTATAGCGTCATCTTGCATTTAGTTTAGAGTGGCTCCCCTTCTTTCTCGTAAAAGGAGTGCAAAATCTGGTTCGAAAGCCCCTGCAAAAGTTACTTTGGCCGCGGGTTGGGACGGTTTAACCTCAGCTGAGATTTTGTTATATAGTTTGTTGAATCTTTGAATAAACTCCATAACTATTTCTGAATTCTTTTTTCTTAAAGACCCAAACTCGGTTAAATAATATAGGTGGTCCTTTCTTTCGCCCCATTGTCTAAGGAAAGCATCTTCCAAGGCGTCATAAGACAAGATAGATCCTGTAGGTAGACTACGAAACCAAGTTCGGACCTGAACTTCGAAGGTTTGGACAAGCAAACTCGAATACACATCCTCATGTTTGATACCTAGGATGTCTGCAAATTGATCGAAGAAATTTATGTGTTCGGCTGCGTTCATATCTCCTTCCCCAGTGAATTTCGACAAATTTTTTATATAATTTTCGGGAAGGTCGTGTAGAGGAACGGGAAATACCAAGGGAGAGTATCTTGCTGCCACTTTTGCAAATACTATGGGAGGGGGGGCAGGCCCTTGGCCTCTAGCTCCTCCTCCAGGAGCTCCTCCACCTCCTCCTCTGATGGCTTCCATTGTTATTAGTTGAAAGTTGTAAAGGGGGTTTTGGAAGATTAAAACTTAAACTTTATTTTCTTCGCGGGGTGAAAAATCCGAGGATGAATGGTAAGGGATGTGAGGGCTTGGCTCTTAAGACTTGCAAGAGATGTAGTCAGGGGAACCAATGGGTGTGGAAGCTGTATGTGTGAAATATTCTTCGAGATCGTGTGAGGTCGCGAAATTGAACTGAAGAGTAGATGATGTATCGACAATATATAATTTTTCTGCAGGAATTTTTCCTTTATGTTCTGCAGGGGTTATCAGACAAGTTTCACGTCTAACTTCGGAGTAATTCGATGTTAGATCCTTAGTGTTGAAGAGAGGGCTATGTGAAGTCGAAGGTTCAAAAGAAATTTTTTCCTTCAGTTGCAAGTATTTAGGCTGATAGACTGCAGGGGTCGTCTTAAGAGATCCTCTCGTCTTTAAAATTTTCTCAGGGTCGGTAACGGGTGTGTTCTGTTTACCATTCGGGTTTTTCCTGGTATTACTTTGTCCAGATGCCAACCTATTAATCATGGAGTCTCCAAGTGAAATATTGGAAAGCCTTTAAAAGGTGTGCACTCTTTGTTCACTATCAAAAGGTGGCACTTTCAACGAAATAAATGTCGTTTTCCCGGGGAAAAATATTTTGTAACTTTGGTCCCCGGAAACGGCGCCAAAAAGATGTTGTTCCAAAGTCTATACTTAAGGCTTAGAAGTACAGTGTCTAGGCATCCGAAAGTGAGTAAAGGGTAGATAATGAATAAACATCAACCTTCGGCAAGGGAAACTAGGGATGATTTCTATGTTGGTGTTGTCTAGCTTCCAACTATTCCTAGATGTTTATATCCTGTTCAATCACTGCCCATGAATGTTCGAGTTCAACCCGGGTAGTGGTTGTTTTAAGAGTAGTATCAAAAAGGTTTAAGGAAATATGTGTTTGATCTGATAGTCTAGGTTCGATATTAGGCTATCTTGTTACAGGGACAGTCACGGAGGAACAGTAAGATAAGAAAACCTCAGGGGGAATTTAAGTGCTGTCTCAATTTTGGTCGTATAAAAGAGAGTTTACAGTTTCAGGAGTGAAAAAGGGGTGCAAACCAAAGGCCCTTTCCTTTAACTGAGTTATACTTTAAGTAAAATGTATGAGGTGGGAGAAAACATTAAGATTTCTATCGATTAAGGCTCCTATCAGGGGAAAATATCACATATAAATAGAAGAAGAAAATGTAAAGAAATAACCCGATGAAGCATAAAATATATATAGAATTCTGAAAGTGTTGACTGGTCTTATACCTGCTGATAGCTGGTACAGAGGAAAAATAGTAAACAATATAGAAAACCAAAATTCATTCACTATAGTAGAGGTTGTACTAAATTATAGTGAAACATTCATCAGATACAAATATGAAATGAAACGAAATATGAGATACAAGGAAACAAACTCATAACACAGTAGTGACGGAATTGAGAATCTTTAGATTTTCTTTATATTAACTCTCAAAATGGAAAACCTCTATTACAATCGACACAAAAAGGTCCAACACTTTTTCTTTCTTTCTAGGGTATATTTATACAGTTTTACATAAGATGGAATCTCAATCGTTGCAAAATTTTCAGTTATGATAAGGAGGAGAACAATCGTTCCATTTCTTCATCTCTATCTTTATTTGGTGCCAGAATCTTGTCCTCGGGCATGCTCGGTACAAGTGACACACCTTTCAACCAGCCGAGATATCAGCCTTGACAGTTCTGCTTGACAATTAGCTTCAAAAGAGTAACAATCTCGGGCTAATTGCGGTAACCTTTCTTCCATCTGTCTGTCTATGATTTCGATAGCGCACAATTGTACACTTGGTTTAATCATACATTTATCTATTTGAACTATGTATGCCATAGTTACTTTTGAGATCTCGACCGAATCTCTTTCCTCTTTTTCATTTAAATCAAGTGAAATTTTCTCTATATTCATTTGACTTAATGCCTCTGCATTACCTTCGCTATTAATGCCTAACAGATTACCATCTATAGAACCAAAAGCCTCTTCCAAAGATTTTGTTACCCTCTTGGCTTGCAACTTACCTTCTGAGATACTATGCTCCCATTCTTTTAATAAAATATTTCCTCTGGTTTTCTCCGAAATGGAAAACTTGGGAGTACTTCCCGATTCCAAGTTGTTTGTAGCTATTACAGCTTTTTGAAAAGCGACCCAAGCTGCTCCAGCTTCTCTTTCTCTGACAGATGAATTTTCCAAAACTTGATTAACAGGTAAGCAGTTGTCCCGTATCAACTCTACCTTGGCGAGTAAATTTCATTGGGCCGTAGAAACTCTTCTTCGAATCTCCATCGCCTGGGACTGGAACATCCTGATATTTATAACTTTACTTTTGACGATTTCCACTCTAGCCTGTAGTTGTTCGATCAAGTCTTTTTTCTAGTCCGCTTGTATCTAACCATTCTAAACCACCAGCTCTACTTGTTTGAGCTTAGTATTGAGCAGCTCTATCTCAGTTTTATCAGCCAACCTTGCTTGTTCTATCCCTACACTTGCCTGGTCCTTGGAAGCCTCCTCTACTATGGCTAGTTTGGATTCTAGGGTTTTGACGAGGCAATTTTTTCGTTTCAGCTGGTTTTTCAAAACCCTGACTGAAAATTGATTCGTTGTGGCATATGCCCCTAATGTCCCGGCTATTTCTGTCGCGAACTGTTCATTCTTCTTGTCTTTCCCATCAGTCAATACTTTGTATTTCTTGGTTGTCGATTCCCCCTCCTGATAGAATTCTCTCTTTACCATAGCCTTTCTCTTCTTATCAAAGAAGAACTCATTTGGAGGGAGCCCTTCCATCCTTATAGGTCTCAATTCTTCATTTAAAATCCACCCTGCGTCAATGTTTCCCTGAGATGACTGCAAGGGAGTAATGGATGTGATGGGATCTCCGATATTCTTAGCGAGTTACCCTAGAGTAGTAACTGGAGTCTGCTTTTTTGGTGGGTCGAGAGTCTTTATCTCTTCTTTCAGACTCTTAGTTTACTCTTCCTCGTCCTGGTGTTTTTCTTGACTAGGTGTCGCATCTTTGGAGCCTTAGGCATTTTTTTGTTTCACCTCTGCTGTACTCGGATTCTCACCCCGTAATACTGTGGGAAGACAATTGCGTCGATGTTCTTGGAATTTTAGAACATTAGCCCTCTCTTCAAGTTCCAGGGTTTGTATCCGAGCTAAAATCTCGGCATAAGATATTGTGCCTCGGAAAATGTCATCCGAGGGTGAATTTTTGTGTTCGAACCTCTTGAGTCCGCAACTGTCCAAATGATTACTTATGACCCTTTGTGGATCGTGCTTCTTGAATTCAATAAGAACCAATTTTAGGTCTTCCAGGGTTGCTGCCTCAGCTTTAGCATGCCCAAAATCTAACAAAGAATATGAATTTAAATGAACAGGAAAAGGTGGCCATACCTTCTTTGAATATCCCTTAAGTTCCTTGCTTATGCCATCGATTATTGTTTGTCTAGCAACCTCATGACAAGCCAGCTTGTCGGGGATCAACAATGGCAATGCATGCGGGGGAACAGAAGCCCCGAAAACTCTGAGATATGAGAATTCATCTTCTACATACCAATCAACTATACTGCTCAAATTCATCACTATATTGTCTGAGATCCTGGGTGGCAGGTGGCTGAAAATAGTGACATGCAGTGGTACCATTACCCAGTTAAAGATTTCATATACAAAATCTGCCACTTTGTTTTCCCACAATTTTGAATGATAGACGTGGATGGGCTTGGCCTCTGCTGGAGTCCAACTCCAGCTCATTAAGGGAAATGGTGTTAGAAAGCACACAATGCCCATAATGTATGCGGACATAAAAAATGAAGAAATATTTCCACTCTCTTTCTGCGCCCGATACTTTGTAACTCAACTGGTCAAGCTATCAGACAACATTTTCGCCTAGTCGAAGGAACAGGCTTCGGTGACTTGATGTATTAGAGGCACCCATTGAAGAAAGAAATGTGAGGTGTCCTCTCTCCCGTATAATCTACAGGTCATCATAGCTATATACTTGAACTGTGGTTCCAAGGAAGCTCTTAAATATATACCATTACTGTCTGCCCTGAACTTCGTAGGGTGTGAAACCCAATCTCTGATTAAGCTGGACATAGTATTTTCATATTGTACACATTCCTTCTGTTTGAACTTCTCCAAGAATTCAGCATCGTATGTAAGGTCCTAAATGGTAGGCAACTTGTACATAGCTTGCAGTTGTTCGGGTCTGAAAGTCCCAATGGTGACCTTCTGCTCATTGATGATGGTTCTGGTTGGTATGTCCACATGGTCTAATGCCCACCAGACCATATCATAGTAAGGGAACAGTCATGGCTTGGACGCTACTTTATGCATTCCAGATTGGACGACGATATTATATTTGGTGGTTATGTCGTCTTTTTCATTGTCACTAGAATCATCAGAATAATCCACTAATTCGGTCTGTAGAACATTAGAAACAAATGACCAGTTCGGGACAGAGTCGACACTTCGAGGTGAAGTATCAACGACATTGTCTGAACCTTGTCCCAAAACCTCAATGTTGGCTTTAGATGCTTTTCGCAGGGCCATGCCGGGAGATCCTGCTTTAGCTCTTCTGTGATAAAAATATGTATACATACAAAAATTAGTTCGTTGAGAAAAGTGTTCTTTGCGTAATATAGAAATGAATTTGTTATAACGAATAACAACTCTATATATTCGAAAACTCAGTACTTTTTAAGAACAGATCGGTCAAATCACACTTAAATATAAATTTAACAATAAAAACCCAATCTTTACTTGTCTATTCGCCTTGTTTCTAATTAATGCCATAAATTTTGGTGGTTCGAAATGTCAGTTGGCGTAAGGAATAATTAAGACTGCCTCATAAATTGTGCATGCATCAAATCATGGGAAATACTGGCTTAGCTCAATTAATCAGGTTTTACCCAATTTAATTAATCTTTCGGTACTCGCTGCATCGAGAATCTTTGCTTTAACCCTTTGAACCTCTAACACCCGAAATTGCAATGATTGACTTTGGTTAATAAAAACATAATTGTGATTAGGCGCTTAATTAATTACGTGATTATTTATATCGCAATTTCACGACTCGGAGCTTCGAAGGCATAGCTTCCGGGAAGTTTGTATGCCGAGTTGCGAAACCGCGAGATCGTAATGGTATGTTTTAATTAAAAGGGAGGATAAAATCAGATTAAGTGTTTAATTAATTATGTTCATATCTTTATTGCGACTTCGCGACTCAGGGTTTTGATAGTGTAGCTTTTTAAAAGAAAATACGTCGAGTTGCGAATTTCCGACAGAACTTAACTACGGCTAAGCTTTTACCTTTAACCTTAATGCGGGTTACTAAAACAAGAAGTTCATGGTTTCGGCTATCATGGTTACGACAGTAAGACTTTTGGATTTAGTAAACGTCGAGACGCGAAACCCCGATGATGCTTAACCATAATTTGGGGAAATTTTACTCTTGTTACTGACCTGGGTAAAATTTTAAAATGGTTTTGCCACTTCGTTGTTCGGGACTTGTGAACTATGTGATCTATAGCATCCGACATACGAAATCCTGAGGTAAAACAAAGGGGGGAAAAATATTTGACGAAAAGTAGAACTCGCCTTGAGAGTACGATAACTATCGCCACTCGCATGATAAGACTTCAGAGATTTTGAAACCACAGAAGGAAAATATGAAAACCATCTTTCGATTTCGAGCATTAAGACATGAAATTCAAGACGGGCTAAAAAACAAAGGCGGCTCCAAAAGATGTAATATTGTATGTGAGTGGCCTTGAAATAATTTATTCCAAATTATTATTGTTTCCCTTCTTATACTTTATGACTATATGAAATTGTTGCAAAACCCCATCCACTTGAAATGTCTAGTTTGTGAAATCTTACTCTGGGCCTGCCAATACTGCAATGGATGGTGTTTTGTATGGATAATGGTTTCCTTTTCCATCATATATTTCTTCCACTTATTAAAATATTGAACTAGGGCATAGAGTTCCTTATCATAGGTAGGGTAGTTTAAGACTCCCCCATGAAACATTTCAGAATAATATCATACCGAATTACCTCCTTGCATCATAATTTCTCCCATAGAATACTCACTTGCATCTATATCCACTTTGAAAGGCTTATACAAGTTATGAAACGTAAGAAATGGTGTTTGAATAATCTTTCATTTTATCTCTCAGAAAGATTTATGCATATTCTTTCCCTACTAGAAGATATTATCACTCAATGTTATGGAGTGTAGTGGTGTAGCTACTGCTAAAAAGGATGTTATGAACTTTTGTAGGTAATGTGCTTCCCAAAACAATCTCGTAAATTCAGAGAAATTAGTAGGAACTAGCCATTTTATGATGACCTCCATATTTTCAATATCTATCGTGAGCACCCCTCCATCAATCACATACCACAAATACACCAATGACTGCTAAGAAAACTCATATTTCTTTAGGTTAGCCAACAACTAGTGATTTTTCAAAGTCTCTAGCACTTGCATGATATGTGATATGTGATACTCCCATGTAGATATATAAACAAACATATCATACAAATACACTATAAAAAATGAATCTAAATATGGGTATACTACATCATTCATGATTCTCATAAATGTAGTTGGTGCATTACATAAACCAAATTGCATGACAAACCATTCAAACAAAACTTGCCTTTTCTTGAAGGTGATATTCTAGGTGTCTTCTTCTTTGACACATACCTTATGGTATCTTGATTTGAGATCAAACTTGGTTAAGTACTTTTCATGTTACAAATATTCACTGAAGCACAGGAAATATTCCCATCCATATCTGAGATTCTCTCTACCTAATTTCTTTAATCTATGGCTAGAAGGTTCTTCTTCTTGGTGTACTTCTTATAATTCTTAGGGTTCAACTCTGGATGTAGTTTCCAACAATTTTCTTCATTTTCACCATTGATATTACAATGGTTACTCAGATCCTTTCATTTATGTGCAATGGTCATAATCTTCTTGTATTTCCCTTTCCACTTCTTCTTCCCCTCCTTGGAATCATCTTGGTGTTCCTTTTATTTGGAACCAATTGGTTGTCCTCTCTTGTGGCCTATATTTTCCAAATATTGTTCTTTCACACACACACACCATCAAATATCTTGGGCTTGAAGAGAATAACTTTATTTCATAAATGATTGTGTAGATCCCCCAAATACTCAAGGTACATTTGGGTTCTTGGGAGAGATACCCAATATAATAGCCATGATTTTGAATTTGGTGGTGTACTTTTTCACACTTTTCCCTTGCATTCAATTGAAGTAATGCCAACAGATCCATTGGTCTTCTACATACCTGATAGGGTAGAATTGGGAATTAATGAGGGTTTTGAAATCCTCCCACTTAGTTCCTCATAAATCACCTTCCAACTTAAGTGTCTCCACGTGGATTTCCCACCAGGTTAATGCACATCCCTCTTATTTAAGTCAGGAAAATGAAATATTCTACTCATGATCTATACTTTGAACACTAAAATAGACCTATAATCGTTGAAACAAAGGATTCAACTATAATACATTGATATCACCTTGGTATGGTTTGATATCCACTTTCACTTCCATTTTCATTAAAGACTATGAAGGGGTAATGGCACTGGAACTTGGTTGGTCTTTCTCAGGCTCTTTCCTTGACTCCTTTTTTGGGTCTTCATTATCTCTCAGTTTTCCCTCTATTATGATCTCTGATTTAGAGAATCCAACCTCTTCAAATGGTCCGATATTGTTTTCTAGCAACTCCATGAGGAGGGCCATATTGTGTGAGATATCAATGATGTGATCTTCCAACCTTGCAAATCTACCATCTGATTGATATCAAGGGTTATTGTGAACAAACACATCTACCAAGGATAGGGTTCTATGACTTTATTCTTAATCCAGTTTCTAGATCCTACAACTTCCCACAAGTACTCCTAAGAGCCATAATCTAATGCCAATATGATCTGTAAACTACCATGTATATTCCACTAGAACAATTCATCACAATAGATCTTATAATATGCTAAAATATTTCCTATGCAAATTTATTTCCTTAGATCTCAGATTTTGTTATCTCTAGATTATTTCTCTATTTTTATAGAAAATAACTGAAATACAAAAATAAAAGAATAGGAAAATGAAAAAAAAAACATCCACAAAAATGAACACAAAATTTACCCTAGGTAACCCAATATGAGAGGAAACCTAGCTCGTAGGTGAGGCCTATTCTCTGCTCTCTTTTATTCAATTATGAAAATGAAAATAAAAAGGAATGGAAACTCACTATGGAGTTGCCTAAGACATTGTCGCCTAAAACGATACTACAAAATCTTCCTCCTCCTATGTTATTCTCTCAAAATACCACTCCTAGAGTAATGGGGACTCACATGGTATCCACTCATAACATGGTTGTCAACAAGGTATGTCAACTTGCAGAAGGTGTAAATTTTTCATATGAGCTTCGAATTAGGTGATTCTTGCACAATTGAAAAGGTCTTACTGTGTAGAGCATTGTTAGGGGATCTCTAGGGAATGTTTTGACAAAAAAATGTCGTTTAATGCCTCAAAATAGCTCTGAAAGGTTTCAGATCCAATTTTCCAAAATGGGACCTACCACTAAAATGTCCAAGCATTTCAATTCCTCCAATTCTTTTCCACCCAGAAAGTACCAATGTAGATGAAAAATTCTATGGTTATCCAATCCAAATCATCCAACAATAGACAACTTTCCTACAAATGGAAGGTCCTTATGATGCCAAATATGAATATTACTTTATAATGTTTGCAAAAACCAATCCCACATGATGACCCAACTCCAAAGGGAATCCCCAAATATTTCATAATAACCCTAGGAAAAATATAATACCAATTAGTAGGGATTCAATCTGGGATGGTATCCGAAACTACTAACCAAAAGTCACTTTTATGAGCACTTACTAGAGAAAAATGTATACAGACAAGCAAGGGCCTTATGAACAAATGTCTTATCTAATTGAATCGATAGAAGAGATTCATACACAAAGTGGTTGTTAACCATTGTTGGCCCTTGGTTATTTACTAAGCAAGAAAGTGAATATTAAGGAAGAATTAAGACGAAGTATGAAGTGCGCGAAAGGCACATAAACTGAGGAAGGGTTGAAGTGGTTAAAGAAGAAGAAAAGAAGGGATGAAGTAAGGAAAAGTAGGTCGTTGAAAGAGAATATAAAGGAATATAAATAATCAAAGAGTATGGATCGTGGACAACTCAGCAAGTGGAAGATGACACCGACAGATGCTTTGGAGCACCTCGCGAAAAAGAAGGAAGGATAGGCTGGCGAAGCCTTGAAAATGTGGGTCAAGTGGACCTAGGGTTTTGGATCTAGGGTTTTGACACCTAGAATTCTCTCTAAGGTTGTCCAAGAGTCATGTAATGTATAAATAAAGTTCTAGAAGATTTGATAGGTAGTTGTTGGTCTTTTTGGTTACTATTATTGTTGTTGAGAGATTTATTGAGAGAAGTGTTCTTTTGTTGTAAGATCATTCTATATTCTGGATCTTCAGCTAGGTGTGAATATCAACCCTGCAGATGGGTGCGCAGGGAGGGAAGAGAAAGAAAGAGATATGTAGCTAAGTGCACAGATATAACTATATGTTTTCATCTAATATATCAAGAAACATAGTTCTTTGGATGTAGCCCTAGGGAGAGGGTGAACCACATAAATCTTGTTGTTCTTTGTGGTTGATGTTGTGGTATTTTCTATATGTTATACTGTTATTGCATGGTTGTTTTCCCTTCTTAAATATAAAGAGGTTTAAGCTAACTTCACGAAGTTAAGTATAATACTGTTAAGGGATCTATGGGTTATATTTCACTGTTGTTCTGAATTCAATTGGCATTTCCTCTGGTTGTAGACACCCGTGTCCTGCAAACCCCCTATTGCTACTTCGGGTGAGAATTCATATTCTTCACAGGTGTTGCCGAAAGGGCCAGTATTTAGGGCTTGTTGGTGCGTTGTTAAAGTGAACCTTGGGTCTTCCCCCGTGCCAACAAATGGTTATGTTGCCAGGACCATGATCTTTTTGAGGGAATTTCAAGGTGGCTTCCATCAAATAAAAAAATTCAGAATTGGATAGAAGAACAAGAAAGGGACTTCATCGTAGCTCGGGACAAGAACCCTAGAATTAGCACAAAAACCAGGCTAGGGAGGTACATATTTACATATTTACATAGTTCATAAGGAGGTATACGAGTGGTTATCCCGACTAGCAGACACACAGTTTGAAATCATATCTAGACCACTTGTGGTTTGGACAGTGGTGCTGACAAGAAGGTCAAGTGAGTTGATAACGATGTGTCTAGAGCAGTAGATCTTTGGTTTGACAACACTATTGGAGGGTACATTAATGAGTTTGTTTTTGAAAGCGCAGAACCATATAGCCAAGAAGAGAGCTATTTCTTTAAGGGACCTAGAGGAAAGTGTCTACACTTCTTGAAGTTAAAGATTAAGATGTTATTGCATGAGAAGAATATCTTGAAGATAAAGTAATCAGTCGTATTTTAAAGCTAATGTTCAAGAATTCAGATAGTGACAGTGACACAGTGGCCAGACACACGCGTAGTGGGAGATCGTTCAGAGAGGTTCCTCTTGCGAACCTTTTTAAGAAGAATTACATAGACGAAGGGTTATATAATGGAGATGAGGTAGATCTAATAGACAAAGAGTATTCTAAGTTTGCAAGGGTAGAGGAAGTAGAGGCTAAAGAACTTTTCCAAGGAGAATCAGAAAATTTAGGTACTATGCCTACTGTCAAAGTAAGTATTACTCCCCCTCTTGTTGTTTTAGTAGCATTAAGTAGCCATAGTAACCAGAGTAATCAGAGAACTCAGAGTACTGTTACAAAAATTTTAGTACATACTCAGTCAAGAAACCAAGGAAAGTCCATGGCAGATGAAATGAGGTTACCTATTTTTAGAGGATATGGATCTGAAGATCCTGACCAATACTAGTTCTTATGCGAAGATGTATGGAGCATTAAGAAAGTCATCGACAAAGCTATTAAGAGAGATCAGTTTAGTACTACCTTTAGGGACCACACATTGATCTTTTATATGAATTTTTCTTTAGGACTTGGACAACCTAAACCATTTAATGACATTAATACTATGTTGAGTGCATAATTCAAGAATCCTAAGTCAGAGTCACAATGCATTAAAGAGTTGCAAGAAATCAAGAAGAAGGTGATTGAAACTGTTTGGAAGTTTGATCAGAGGTTTAAGACTCTGACAGGACATTTAATTTTTTAGATCCCAGATGAACAAAATAAATAATGATTCATCGATGCCCTCTTCCCACATATTAGAGTTCCTCTGATGAACAGAAATTTGCTTCGCAGGTTGAACCTCTAGAGATTTCCATGAAAATAGAAGTAGCCTGATGCAACCCCCCTACTCCCCCATAGGGTTGCACGACCTCCCAGTCTTGGATCTCTGATTCTCGAGTTGAAAGAATCTCTGGAAACTTGAATTTTACCCTCTGTATCTAAACACAGGCCCCCTTGGCTTCCTGGTGCAGGTTTGACAGCAACCCACTACCTTCCCTTTCGCTTTGTCACAAAAAATCAGAGTGTCGACGTTACCTCCTTTTCGAATAGGCCCTCTCTTGCTGTGACCTGGGGCTATGACCATTTGATTGCAGGTGCGACCACAAGTGGTTTATTGTTAAACTTCTTTTGAGACTACAATGCTCCTCTAGCCTCCACGTGTCCTCTAGACAAAACCACGATTCGAATTGCGGCCCACCTTCAATTCCTTAAACCCCTCGTAAATTTTGTCCCCAAAATGCCACGGGATCATTGATATCATGATATTGATGATAACTTCGAAATCAATGATTCAAATCTCCACCCTTATTATCTACATCCTAGATCAACTCCCTCTAGATCAACAATTAAAGTCTCTTCGCAACTCTGGACTCTGGGAGTTTAAAATATCAAACCCAACTCCCTTTCATACTCCAACCTTCCAGAGTTGATGATATATGGACACTTGTATCGTAAATCAATGGTCCTATCTTCACTTCAGTTGATTGACCCTCAACACAAATCAACAGTCCAACGAACGCCTTCTCGATCGATGCTCAAAATTTCCTCCGGGTCTCCAGACTTCTGAGATCTCAAATTCTCAAATATCTTTTTCCCAAATGAATTTACTCAGAGTCTGAGATCCAATAACATGTGTCCCTCCTTATCCAATGATCGTGGATTACTTCGAGGATTTACTCGGAGTTAATAGATTGCACCAGGTCTCCTCCAAATCCAATGGTTGTGAATCACTTCAGGACTTTACCAGGAGTTCACGTATTCACGCCACATCTCCCTTAGATATCACGATATAGATATGACTTCGAGACTTTGGTTCTTCTCACTTCAAGTTCTTCTAGTTTCAACTTCTTCCTTCCTCTATATCTTTTGACCTGCTGATACATACCCTTCTGGATTCAACGATCTAGATAGGCTCTAGTTCTTAAACTCTCCACGCTCTGGGAGTCTCAAGTTTCAAACTTGACTCCTTATTCACTCACAATATCTGAGGGCCCACACTCACTTGACTGATATAACATCTGGGGTTCACTCTAAAGGATCCGACCTCTCAGATCTATCTCACTGATCGAATGGTAGTGATTATACTCTGAGATTCTGGACTTCGGGAATCTGAAGTCTCAATCCTAATAGATTATCTCTCCTCTGTGGGAGAAGTTCTAAGGCTCATGCACTTCCTTCTTATCTGATGAATGTTGATCTTCTTCCTTGTAATCCAATGATCATGATTGTTCTTCCTCCTAAGCTTCTGATATCTCCCCAACTTAGAAGATTTATCAGTTTTCAAATGTCTAGAACCTTTTTTCCTTCTATGGATATTACTATGTGATCTCCTCAACACTTGTGAAGGTGATATCTCTTCTGAGCTTATATCCTTGAAAGTATTTCGATATCCCACACACACCTTGCATTCTCAGGATTTCGAATAACTCAGTTCGAAGTATTTTCTGGAAAAGAAAATGCTTCTCGCCCACCTGGCGTTCTTCTACGCTAGTTCTTCGAAGCTTGTTGGATTCTTGATGTTGTACACACCTTTCACCTGGTCTGAGTTTCTCTGATTCTCTCTGAACTTCTCTGAGTCAATCTGAGACTCAGTTGACACACTCCTTGCATTCGAGATGCACACCTTCCATACAAGTATCATAAGAGAAATGATTGAAACTCATCCAGCTTCATCATGAACTCATACAATTAATCTCTCGAACAATCATACATGAACGAAATAAACTAAATCATACACACAAAAATCAACATTCATTCAATCATACATGAAATGAACACAATCCAAGGATTTGGGATAATTTATGTCTATTCTATTCATTCATGAAAAACAAGTTACATAGTGTTTCCGCTACTCTACTATGTTCTATTGATATCTCTATTATTCTCCCTATTTTGTATATCTGTCTCAATACAACAATGAATAACTATCTAAGGATCGGCTCTAGGAGCTCTCTTGTCCTGTCTGCAGTCTATCCTATCAAATTCAAATCCGTTACCTACTTTTTCCTATTGCAATAACTACCAGTTATTTCCAGATAGAGTCAACACTCCATATCTACAGTATCTTACAGTCCTTCCTGACTTTACAAACAAGTTGCATTTTTAAATTGTTGTTTACAAAGTATCTCAACAGCCAATTTAAATTCTGAAATTAATGTTTGATTTGAAAATATGGCATTGTTGAGATGTCATTTTATTGCCTCCACATGTGTGTTGTCGAATTTGAAGATGATGCTCCTGCATCATACTCCTCTGGTTAAAAAATTTCAAGGACTCCTTTCCATGAGATCCCGCACTGTCTTTCCATGCTTCAAAATATCATGTTTTGTGACCCAACTTGCATCTTCCATTGGATGATATTTCCACTTCACTAAGTACTCAATATATGTCTTCCTCCTGGTTTTCTTTCCATCCCTCTGTTCAATGATTTTCTCCATTTGAGTTTTTTCTGCTGTGGGATATTACTCTTCCTACTAAATTTCTTTCTGATCATATGATTCTCTTGCTTCATCTCTCCTATAAAGATACAGGTCTACAACATTGAATATTGGTGATATCCCAACATTGTCTGGCAACTCAATCTCATAAGCATTGGCTGCAAATTTTCTGAGAATCTTGCATGGTCCTATCTTCTTCATCTTCAATTTGTTATACGTTCCCCTTGGAAACCTCTCCTTTCTCAAATGAGATAAAAATTCATCTCTAACCTCAAATTGAACTTCTCTCCTCTTTTGATCAACTCTACTCTTGTATTTTTGGTTGTTGTCTTGTAGCTGTCCTCTGACTATGTCATGGAGTTTTCTCATTTCTGTTGCAAAATCCTCTGTTCCAGCACTTCTGAACTCATCTTGATTCAAATATCTCAACTCTGTAATCCCTCTCGGTTGTATACCATACATGATTTCAAATGGAATTTTTCCTATGCTCTCGTTCACTGAATTGTTGAATGCAAATTTTACTTGTGCCAGAATCTGATCCCATTGTCGACCTTGCTCAGTGACTAAACTTCTCAACAAGCTTCCCAGGCTCCTGTTTACTACTTCAGTTTGTACATCTGTTTGAGGGTGATATGCTTAACTAAAGGACAAGTTCATCCCTATCCTTTTCCATAGAGTTCTCCAAAAGTGTCCTACAAATTTCGTGTCCCTTTCTGAGACTATGCTCCTCGGCAATCCATGTAGTCTTACTACTTCTCTAGAAAAAAAATCGACTATGCGTGTAGCATTGTTTGTCTTCTGGCATGGTTTGAAATGTGCCATTTTTTAAAACATGTCCACCACAAAAAATATGGAATCACTCCCTTTTTGAGTTCTAGGCAATCCCAAAACAAAATCCATACTGATTGCATCCCACGACCTTTCTGGAATTAGCAATGGATGATACAAACTAGTGTTATGTTTTCTTCCTTTTGCATATTAACAAATTCTGCATTTTTTCACAAACGTTTTCACCTCTTCTCTCATGCTTGGCCAATAATACGAATTACTCAGTTGTGCAAATGTCTTATCATGACCAAAATGTCTAGCTAAACCTCCGTTGTGTTTCTCTTTCAGTAGGTTATCCCTCATTAAGAATTTTGGTACGCATAATTGGATCCCCTTGAACAAAAATCCATCATGTATCAAGTATTAAGTCCACGGGATTTTGTCTCCCAACAAAGGATTCTTGCATGCCTCATAAGCTTCTTTGAAATCTGCATCTTCTTTATACATCTCCTTGAGGTGTTCGAACCCCAAAGTCTCAACTTGGAATTCATGTACAATCAAACTCTTCCTGCTCAAAGCATCTGCAACTTTGTTAGCAGTTCCAAGAATGTGTTTAATAACAAAAGTAAAATTCTGCATAAATTCTACCCATTTTTCATGTTTCTGATTCAACTTTTCTTTCCTAGTAATAAATTTCAAAGCTTGATTATCACTGTACAAGACAAATTATTTAGGAATTAGATAGTGCCTCCATTTTTTTAAAGCTTGAATCACTGCATAAAATTCCTTGTCATACGTGGAATAGTTTTTCTTAGCGTCATTCAATTTCTCACTGAAATAAGAAACTGGCCTATTGTCCTGACTCAAGACTACTCCAATAGCTAATCCACTTGCATTGCATCTCACCTCGAATGTTTTTCCAAAATCTGGTAAGACCAGAATTGGCTGCTCTGTGATTTTCTCCTTCAATACTTTGAAACATTTTTCATCTTCCTTTGTCCAACTAAAGGAATTGTGTTTCTTCTTCATAGTGTCTAGCATGGGTGCACATATGCCACTGAAATTTCTGATAATTTTTCTATAAAAACTCACTAACCCATGAAAACGTCTTACCTCAATATGTTGCTTGGTGACGACCACTCTCTGATCACTCTCACTTTTTCTGGGTCCATATTCAATTCATTTGAAGAGATTATGAAACCAAAATATATGAGCTCCTTCTTCATAAAAGAACTTTTCTTCAGGTTTATCAACAACTTCTCTTGCTACAAATTTTCCATCATTGATGTCAAATGTCTTAAGTGTTCTTCCTTTGTCTTACTGAAGATTAGTATGTCATCCATATATACTATGACAAATTTTCCTATGAAGTATGTCAACGCTTCATTCATCAATCACATAAATGTGCTTGGTTCATTTGTCAATCTAAATGGCATGACCATCCAGTCAAACAATCCTTTGTTTGTCTTGAATGGTGTTTTCCATTCGTCTCCCTCTCCCATTCGTATTTGATGATATCTGCTTTCCAAGTCTATCTTTGAAAAATAGCTTGCTCCACTCAAACAGTCCATCAAATCATCCATCCTCGGTAAAGGAAATATGTACCTAATGCTTATCTTATTGATGGCTCAGGAATCTGTACACATCCTCCATCCTCCATCTTTCTTTGGAATTAACATAGTTGGTATTGCACATGGGCTTAGGCTTTACCTGACCAAACCTTTATCCAACAACTCTTGGACTTGATTTTTGACTTCCTCATTCTCTCTAGGCATCAACCTATAAGCTTGTTTGTTTGGTAAACTAGGTCCTGGAATAAGGTCAATATGATGGATTATACTCCTTATGGTTGGCAATGAGTGTGGTAACTCATCCACTACTATATCAGCAAAGTTTTCTAATAGTTTCTGGATTTCTATAGGCAAATATTCCACATAATTATTTGTAAGGATAACTCTAGGCTTCCTCACTACAAAAAGTTGCATTTCTTTCTCCTTCTTGACTTCATTCAAGAGCTCCTTCCCACTCATGAGAAGTATGCTTGAAATGGATTCTCTCTTTTTCTCTTTGTCTTCTATGGGTAACAACATATGTGTCCTACCATTATTTTCTAGGGTATAAGTATTCTTCCTTCCATTGTGAATAAATTTTCGATCATACGTCCATGTCCTCCCCAATAAAATATGACATACATCCATATGAATTACAACACACAATATTTCATCTTTGTAACCTCCTATTTTAAATTCAACTTGGCATTATTGACTTACCATGACTTGATGTCCTTTCTACAACCACGATACCTTGTATGGTTTTGGATGTACAGTTGTCTTCAACTCCATTTTTTCCACCAACCACGATCCTAGATTGTCAGTGCTCCCACTATCTATGATCACATTGCAAACTCTATATTTCTACTTGCAAGCAGTTATGAACAGACTTGTTCACTGAACTGGTTCCTCTACATCCTTCTCGGGTTTAATAATAATATTTCTCATCATGAGGTTCCTTCCTCCTTCTGTTTCTTCTGCTTCCACATGTTTTTGTGCTTCAGCAATGTGTTCTTCTCCTCCTCCTTTTTTTCTATCGAGACATTCCCAATATTTGTGTCCTTTTCCATAGGTATAACATTTAACTATGCCTCCTCTGGATCTTTATCTTCCTCTTCCTATGGAAAAAAAAAACTCTCCCACCATGTTGTCCTTTTTTAGAACTTCCACCTTTCTCATGGTGACTATGTTGTTTGTCAGCTTCATGCTTTGACTTCTAGAACTTCTCTATGATGGTTCCCTTACCTCTTCTTGAATTTCCTCCTCTGCTTCGTTGGCTTTGATTCCTGGCCAATTTTTCCTCAAATTTCAAGGCTGCTTGATAAGCATCCTCAACTGTACTAACCGACATCATGTTGATCTCCTCTTGGATTTCATATCTCATCCCATTAATTTATCTATCTATCTTTTCATCTTCATTTTCCTTCTGTCCATCCCTGATGTTCAGTCTGTAAAATTCCTCAGTGTACTCTTTCACTGATAAACCCCTCTGTTTCAGGTTTTGCAATCTTCTGTAAAGATTGATTTGGTAATCCTCTGGGATAAATTTGGTTTTCAACTTAGCTACCATCCTATCCTAGTTTCTAATTTTTTGCTTACCATTTCTCCTACGTTCGGCTTGCAGTTCATCCCACTATAACACTGCATGACCTTTCAATATTATCACTACATGCTTCACCATATTGTCTTCTTCAATATCTTCATAATCAAATTATTTGTCCATAGCACGTACCCAATCCAACAATTCTTCAACTTCTAATTTCCCTTCATACATTGGTACCTCTATTCTTGCTCTGGCTCATATCTTTGAAACAACTTTTACTAAGAGATCTTGTGCAACATCCTCTGCTACATTTTATTCAACGTCTTCTTATTCTCTCTCAGCGTCACTGATATCTCCAGTGTCTGGTGCTCTTCTTTGTGTTGTTTCCTTGGTGTCCAGTCTCATTCAAATTCGCCTCATTTCTTATTCCATTTCTGCATTTTCTCTTCACCTTCGGGGTGGCATGATTTCACTGTGTCAATTACAAACAAAAATCAAATTTATTTGATACCACAAATGATACAAACTTTCCTCCTCTCTCCTTTTGTCTGTTGTCTGCAAACAACTTAAAATCATCTCTGATACCACATGATGCATCCCCCCTACTCCATCGTAAGGCTGCGTGACCTCCTGGTATTGGATCTCTGATTATTGGCTCGAAAGACTCTATATAACCTTGAAGGTTCCCCTTTGTATGTAAACATAGGTCCCCTCATCTTCCTGGTGTGGGTTTGATAGAAACCCATGACCTTCCCTTTCTCTCTGTCACAAAAACTCAGAGTGTCAGCGTTAGCTCCTTTTCGGATAGGCCCTCTCTTGGTGTGACCTGGGGCTATGACCATGTGATTGCGGGTGCAGCCAAATTTTTTTTAGGGTTAAATTTATTTTGGGCCCGTAATGCTCCTCCAGTCGCCATGTGTCCTCCAGAAGAAACCATAGTTCGAATTGTGTCCCACCTTTAATTACCTAAACCCCTTGAAACTTCTGTCCCCGCAATGCCATGGGATCATCGACCTAAATATCTTGATGATAACATCTAAATCGACGATTCAAATATGTGCCCTCCTTATCTGTGACCCAGATCAACTCCCTCTAGATCAACGATCAAAGTCTCTTCGCAACATCAGACTCCGGTAGTTTAAAATCTCAAACCCATCTCCCTTCCGTACTCCAACCTTCTAGAGTTGACGATCTATGGAAACCCATCCCATAAATCAACGGTCTTATAGTCACTTCAGTTTAATGACATCAAATCAGATCAACAGTCCAATGACCCCCTTCTTGATCGACGCTCGAGATTTTCTCTGGGTCTCCAGACTTTTGAGATCTCAAATTCTCAAATATCTTTTTCCCAAATGACTTTACTTGGAGTCTAATATTCACTGATGCTTGTCCCTCCTGATCCAATAATCGAGAATTACTTCTGGGATTTACCCAGAGTTAACAGATTGCACCATGTCTCCTATGAATCCAATAGCTGTGAATCACTTCGGGACTTTACCTGGAGTTCACGGATTCGCACCACATCTCCCTTAGATCTCACGATCTAGATATTACTTCGGGACTTCGGGTCCTCACACTTCAGGTCCTTCTAGTTTCGGCTTCCTCCTTCCTCTATATCTTCCGACCTACTGACACGTACCCTCCTGGATTCAACGGTCCAGATAGGCTCCATCTCTTCGGCTCTTCACACTCTGGGAGTCTTAAGTTTCAAACTTGACTCCTTATGCACTCACGATATATGACATCTCACACTCTCTTGACTGATCTAACATCTAGGGTTCACTCCAGACAATCGGACATCTCAGATCTATCCCGCTAATCGGATGGTTGAGATTCTACTCTGGGATTCTGAAATTTGAGAATCTCAAGTCTCAATACCAATAGATTCTCTCTCCTCTGTGTGCGAAGTGCTAAGGCTCATGCACTTCCTTCTAATCCAATGACTATTGATCTTCTTCCCTTTGATCCAACAATCACAGGCGTTCTTCCTCTTGATATTCTGATATCTCCCTGACTTAGAAGATTTATCAGTTTTCAAAGGTCTCGAACCTTTGTTCCTTCTACGGATCTGACTTTGGGATATCATCAACACTTGTGAAGGTGCTATCTCTTGTGAGCTTATATCATTGAAAGTATTTCGATCTCCCATGCACACCTTATGTTCTCGGGATTTCGAATAACTCAGTTTGAAGGATTTTCTTGGAAATAAAATGCTTCTTGCCCACATGGCATTCTTTTGCGCTAGTTCTTCGAAGCTTGTTGGATTCTTGACATTGTGCACACCTTGCACCTAGTCTGAGTTTCTCTGATTCTCTCTGAACTTCTCTGAGTCAATCTGAGACTCTTCGACACACTCCTTGTGTTGGAGATGCACACCTTGCATACACGTATCAGAAGAGAAACGATTGAAACTCATCTAGTTTCGTCACGAAATCATACAGTTAATCTCTCGAACAATCATACATGAATTAAATAAACTAAATCATACACACAGAAATCAACATTCATTCAATCACACATGAAATGAATACAGTGCAAGGATTTGGGACAATTTTTGTCTGTTCTATTCATTCATGAAAAACAAGTTACATAGTGTTTCTACTACTCTCCTATATTTTACTTATCTCTCTATTCTTATCCCTATTATGTCTGTCTGTCTCAATACAACAATGAATAAGTATCTAAGGACCGGCTCCATGACCTCTCTTGTCCTGTCTGTAGTCTATCCTATCAAATTCAAAGTTGTTACCTACTTTGTCCTATTGCAATAACTACCAATTATTGCCTGATAGAGTCAACACTCCATATCTGCAATATCTTACATTCCTTCCTGACTTTACAAACAAGTTACATTTTTAAATTGTTGTTTACAAAATATCTCAACAACCGATTTAAATTCTGAAAATAATGTTTGATTTTAAAGTCTAGCATTGCCGAGATGTCATTAGATTGGCTCCACACATGCGTTGTTGACTTTGAAGGCAATGCTCCTGCATCATATTCCTTTGGTTAAAAAATTTGTCCATGAGCTCCTGCATTGTCTTTCCATGCTTCAAAATATCAGGTTTTGTGACCCAACTTGCATCTTCCATTGGATGATCTTTCCACTTCACTAAGTACTCAGGATATGTCTTCCTCCTGGTTTTCTTTCCATCCCTTTGTTCAATGATTTTCTCCATCTGAGGTTTTTCTACTCTAGGCAATTGCTCTTCCCATTAAGTTTCTTTCTGATCATTTGATTCTCCTTCTTCATCTCTCCTGTAAGGATACAGGTCTACAACATTGAATATTGGTGATATCCCAACATTGTTTGGCAACTCAATCTCATAAGAATTGGCTGGAAATTTTCTAAGAATATTTTATGTTCCTATATTCTTCATCTTCAATTTGTTATACGTTCCCCTTGGAAACCTCTCCTTTATAAAATGAGATAAAACTTCATCTCCAACCTGGAATTGAACTTCTCTCCCCTTTTGATCAACTCTGCTCTTGTATTTCTAGCTGTTGTCCTGTAGTTGTCCTCTGACTCTGTCATGGAGTTTTTTCATTTCTGTTGCAAAATCCTCTACTCCAACACTTTTGAACTCATCTTAATTCAAATCTATCAACTCTCTAATCCCTCTTGGCTGTATACCATACACGATTTCAAATGGACTTTTTCCTATGATCCTGTTGACTGAATTGTTGAATGCAAATTTTTCTTGTGCCAGAATCTGATCCCACTGTCGACCTTGCTCAGTGACTAAACTTCTCAACAAGTTTCCCAGGCTCTTGTTTACTATTTCAGTCTCTCCATCTGTTGGAGGGTGATATTTTTAACTAAAGGACAAGTTCATCCCTATCCTTTTCGATAGAGTCCTCCAAAAGTGTCCTATGAATTTGGTGTCCCTGTATGAGACTATGCTCCTTGACAATCCATGTAGTCTTAATACTTCTCTGAAAAACAAATCGTCTATGTTTGTAGCATTGTTTGTCTTTTGGCATGGTATGAAATGTGCCATTTTTGAAAACCTGTCCACCACAACAAATATGGAATCGATCCCTTTTTTAGTTCTAGGCAATCCCAAAACAAAATCCATATTGATTGCATCCCACGACATTTATGGAATTGACAATGGTTGATACAAACTAGTGTTATGTTGTCTTCCTTTTGCATATTAACAAATTATGCATTTTTTCACAAACTTTTTCCCCTTTTCTCTCATGCTTGGCCAATAATACAAATTACCTAGCTATGTAAATGTCTTATCGTGACCAAAATGTCCAGTTAAACCTCCACTGTGTTTCTCTTTCAGTAGGTTATCCCTCATTGAGAATTTCGGTACGCATAATTGGCTCCCCTTGAACAATAATCCATCCTGTATCAAGTATTAATTCCATGGGATTCTATCTCCCAACAAAGGATTCTTGCATGCCTCATAAGCTTCTTTGAAATCTGCATCTTCTTTATACATCTTCTTGAGATGTTCAAACCCCAAAGTCTCCACTTGGAATTCCTGTACAATCAAACTCCTCCTACTCAAATCATCTACAACTTTTTTGGCAGTTCCAACAATGTGTTTGATAACAAAAGTAAAATTCTGCATAAATTCTACCCATTTTGCATGTTTTTGATTCAAATATTCTTGCCTAGTAATAAATTGGAAAGATTGATTATCACTATACAAGACAAATTCTTTAGGAATTAGATATTGCCTCCATTTTTTAAATATTGAATCACTGCATAAAATTCCTTGTCATACATGGAATACTTTTGCTTGTCGTCATTCACTTTCTCACTGAAATAAGCAACTAGCCTATTGTCCTGACTCAATACTTCTAAAATAGCTAATCCACTTACATTGCGTCTCACCTGAAATGTTTTTCCAAAATCTAGTAAGACCAAAATTGGATGCTCTGTGATTTTCTCCTTCAACACTTTGAATTTTTTTTTAGCTTCCTTTGTCCAACTAAAGGACTTGTGTTTCTTCTTCACAGTGTCCAACACGGGTGCACATATGACACTGAAATTTCTGATAAATTTTATATAAAAAATCGCTAATTCATGAAACGTTCTTACCTCAAATATGTTGCTTGGTGATGGCCACTCTCTAATCGCTCTCACTTTTCCTGGGTCCATCTTCAATTCATTTGAAGAGATTACGAAACATAAATATATGAGGTCCTTCTTCATAAAATAACTTTTCTTCATGTTTATCAACAACTTCTCTGGCTACAAATTTTCCATCACTAATGTCAAATGTCTTAAGTGTTCTTCCTTTGTCTTACTGAAGATTAGTATGTCATCTAGATTTACTATGAAAAATTTGCCTATGAAGTCTTTCAACACTTCATTCATCAATCTCATAAATGTTCTTGGCGCATTTGTCAATCCAAATGGCATGACCAGCCATTCAAGCAATCCCTCGTTTGTCTTGAATGTTGTTTTCCATTCATCTCCCTCTCTCATTCGTATTTGATGATATCCGCTTTTCAAGTCTATCTTGGAAAAATATCTTGCTCCACTCAAACAGTCCATCAAATAATCCATCATCAGTAAAGGAAATATGTACCTAATGGTTATCTTGTTGATGGCTCAAGAATCTATACACATCCTCCATCCTCCATCTTTCTTTGGACTTAACACATTCGGTACTGCACATGGGCTTAGGCTTTCCTTGACCAAACGTTTATCCAACAACTCCTGGACTTGATTTTTGACTTCTTCATTCTCTCTAGGTGTCAACCTATAAGTTTCTTTATTTGGTAAACTAGCTCTTGTAATAAGGTCAATATGATGGCTTATGCTCCTGATGGGTGGCAAAGAGTGTGGTCACTCATCCACTACTATATCAACAAATTTTTCTAACAGTTCTTTGATATCTATAGGCAAATATTCCATAGAATTATTTGCAAGGATAACTCTAGGCTTCCTCACTGCAACAAACTACATTTCTTTCTCCTTCTTGACTTCATTCAAGAGCTCCTTCCCACTCATGAGAAGTATTCTTGAACTAGCTTCTCTCTTTTTCTCTTTATCTTCTATGGGTAACAACATATGCTTCCTACCATTATTTTCTAGGGTATAAGTATTCTTCCTTCCATCGTGAATAAATATTCGGTCATACTACCATGGCCTCCCCAATAAAATATGACAAACATCCATAGGAATTACATCACACAATATTTCATCTTTGTAACCTCCTATTTTAAATTCAACTTGGCATTTTTGACTTACCATGACTTGATGTCCTTTTTGCAATCATGATACCTTGTATGGTTTGGATGTGCAGTTGTCTTCATCTACAGTTTTTCCACCAACCAGGATACTAGATTATCAGTGCTCCCACTATCTATGATCACCTTGCAAACTATGTCTTTCGACTTGCAAGTAGTTCTGAACAGACTTGTTCATTGAACTGGTTCCTCTACATCCTTCTCGAGTTTAAGAAGAATCTTTCTCATCATGAGGTTCCTTCCTCCTTCTGCTACTTCTGCTTCCACATGCTTTTGTGCTTCAACAATGTGTGCTTCTCCTCCTTCTCTTTTTTTGTCAGGACATTCCCAAGATTTGTGTCCTTCTTTTCCACAGGTATAACATTTAACTACACCTCCTCTTGCTCTTCCTCTGGAAAACGAACCTCTCCCACCATGTTGTTCTTCTTTAGAACTTCCACCTTTATCATGTTGAATATGTTATTTGTGAGTTTCATGCTTTGACTTTTGGAACTTCTCTCTGTTGGTTCTCTTACCTCTGCTTGAATTTCCTCCTCTTCTTCGTTGGCTTTGCTTCCTGGCCAATTTTTCCTCAGCTTTCAAGGTTTCTTGATAAGCATCCTCGAATGTACTAACCGACATCATGTTGATCTCCTCTTGGATTTTGTATCTCAACTCATTGATATATATGGCTGTCTTTTCATCTTCATTTTCCTTCTGTCCAGCCCTGATGTTTAGTCTGTAAAATTCCTCAGTTTACTCTTTCAATGATAAACCCCTCTATTTCAGGTTTTGCAATATTCTGTAAAGATTGATTTGGTAATCCTTTGGGATAAATTTGGCTTTCATATTAGCTACCATCCTATCTCAGTTTTAATTTTCTACTTACCATTTCTCCTGCATTCGACTTGCAGTTCATCCCACCATAACGCTGCATGACCTTTCAGTCTTATCACTGCATGCTTCACCATCTTGTCTTCTTCGATATCTTCATAATCAAAGTACTTGTCCATAGAACGTACCCAATCCAACAATTCTTCAAATTCTAAATAGCCTTCATACATTGGTACCACTATTCTTGCTCTGTCTCCTATCTTTGAAACCACTTTTATCAAGTGATCTTGTGCAACATCCTCTACTACATTTTCTTCGACCTCTTCTTCTTCTCTCTCAACGTCACTAATATCTCTAGTGTTTGGTTCTCTTCTCTATGTTGTTTCCATGGCATCTAGTCTCATTCAGAGTTGCCTCATTTTGTCTTCCATTTCTTCATTCTCTCTATGACTTCGAGGTGGCATGATTTCACTGCATCACCTACAAAAAAAATCAAATTTCTTTGATACCACAAATGATACCAACTTTCCTCCTCTCTCCTTTTGTTTGTTGTCTGCAAACAACTTAAAATAAGCTCTGATATGACCTGATGCATCCCCCCTACTCCCCCGTAGGGATGCAAAACCTCCCAATATTGGATCTTCGATTCTCAAGTCAAAAGACTCTCTGAAACCTTGAAGGTTCCCCTATGTATCTAAACATAGGCCCCCTCAGCTTCTTGGTGCAAGTTTGACAGCAACCCACGACCTTCCCTTTCGCTCTATTGTGAAAACTTAGAGAGAAGACGTTATCTCCTTTTCCGATAGGCCCTCTCTTGGTGTGACCTGGGGCTATGAACACATGATTGTGGGTGCAACCTGTTAGCGATATTTCTTGTAAGGGGGTTAGAATGCAAAGGAATGGGTTAAAAACCCACTTGTCCTAAGTTCGGGTGCTAATGCGCCCATGATTAAATGAAAATCAAGTATGGACGGCAAGGATCGCAGTGCCCGGATCAACGGCGCAGATGCGATTCTGGATCCCCCCCACCTTTCTACCTTTAAGCGGGG
>ML799298.1:71381-84987 GCA_009831015.1 Picea engelmannii
TAGCGCCCAGATCAACGGCGATAAAGGCAATTCCGGACCCCCCCTGCCTTTCTACCTTTAAGCGGAGGGGGGGGTCCGGAATTGGGCGTACAGCTTTCCAACGGCCCAGATCAGCATGCCCGGATCAATGGCGCTTGGATAATCTTGTCTTTCTCAGCGACCCTGTGTTTAGCAAGGTGGGCCTCCTTCCCGTCATGTCATATTGTAGACCTGTCCTCCTCCTGGCCGTGCGATGAGGCTCGCACCCTTCTTCCCTCTCCTCATACTCCGACATCTGTCGCTTCCCCCTCTCTTGGTCTACATGGTCCCTTTCCCAATCCATTCATCATCTTCCATGTGTCCCATCTCTTTCCGCAACAACCTCCTACCACAAGTGCACCCATTATGCCTTGTCCTACTCCTCCCACTTATTGTTTTTTGCCACATGCCTCCCCCGCCACCTCTCTTAAACCTCATCTTTTCTTCCTTTTCCCTTGCAGTCCTGGCCCCACCTCTCTGTTCCCGTGTCCCTTCTTCCGCGCTGGTCCTCATGCCTATTCTTTAGGCCAGTCAGTTGTTCCAGGTGGCAGCGCGGGATTCCCTCCACGTCCTGAAGGTGCCAAGTTGGTCGGGCCATCCCCAATCCCGATGAAGCAGTTATTGAAGCAGTTGGTGGTGGTTAGACATCGTCTCTACCATAATGGGAAAGCACGAAAATGAATTAAAAGCACGTCGATTCGTCGTTGGAACTGTCAAAGAGTTAGATTGTGTCTGACATAAGTTGCACGATCTTTCAGAGGTTGACTGTCAGAAAACCATGCAGACGCAAAGCCTTCAATGCAGTGTCTTGATTTCGTTGTTGTTGTTGTTCTGAGTATATGAAGGCCTTTTCGCCATTTTTGTAACTATCAATGGTAGAGCTAAGCTCCCGACTGTAAAGTTTTAACGACCATTCTGGTTTCCTGGTCATGTATTTGTGTTTGAGACTTCTTGGTTTATGACAAACAGTTCTCCTCTTTCCATCTATGTTTCATCTCATGCCAGAGAGTTCACAGTCGAAGGATTCACGTGGATTATCGCATTTTGTTATGATAAAGGATTTGTTGTGACATTATTGCATTCTTTGGTTTTCTGTGTTTGAATGTAAGAGGATCTTGCGTTCGAATGCTTTCTTCTCCAGTCTGTTACGAACCTGATGTTAATAATAGACCTTCGCACTCTTCTCATAAAGTCTTCCCCCTACTCACCCTTATTACAATTCACTGTTTGAAGTTTATCAAGACCTCACTCATCCATGCATGCTTGGCCTAGTTTCTGAGTTGAGACGACTGTTCCGAGTTTTCGTCCATTTGATCACCCCCTTTAAAACAATCGTGACATTAAATTGATGGGTGTCAGGCTATGCTCCTGCAAGAAATCCAGGAGTGACTTTTGACGCTAACACAACCACAAGTGGTTTAGGGGTAAACTTCTTTTGGGCCTACAATGCTCCTCTAGCCACCATGTGTCCTCCATACAAAACCATGGTTCGAATTGCAGCCCTCTTTCAATTCCTTAAACTCCTCACTTTTTTACCTACAATTCCACGAGATCTTCGATCCCACGATCTTGATCATAATGTCCAAATCAACGATTCAAATCTGAGCCCTTCTTATATATAGCCTAGATCAGCTCCCTCTAGATCAACGATCAAATTCTCTTCGCAACTCCGGACTCCAGGAGTTTAAAATCTCAAACCCTTCTCCCTTCCATACTCCAACCTTCCGGAGTTCACGATCTACAGACACCTATCTTGTAAATCAACGGTCCTGTCTTGACTTTGGTTGATTGACCCTCAACTTAGATCAACACTCCAACAACCCCCTTTTTGATCGACACTCGATATTTCCTCTAGGTCTCTAGACTTCTGAGATCTCACATTCTCAAATCTCTTTTTCCCAAATGACTTTACTCGGAGTCTAAGATCCACTAATGTGTGTCCCTCCTGATCCAACGATCGAGGATTACTTCAGGGATTTACCCGGAGTTAACATATTGCACCACGTCTCCTCTGAATCCAACGGCTATGAATCACTTTGGGACTTTACCTGTATTTCATTGATTTGCGCCACATCTCCCTTAGATCTTACGGTCCATATCTTACTTCATGACTTCGAGTCTTTGCACTTTGGGTTCTTCTAGTTTCAACTTCCACCTTCCTCTAGATATTGCGACCTACTGACACGTACCCTCCTAGATTCAATGTTCCAGATAGGCTCAATCTCTTCGGCTCTCTGCGCTTCGGGAGTCTCAAGTTTCAAACTCGAATGATTATACACTTGCGATATATGACGACCCACACTCTCTTGAATGATCTAACATATAGGGTTCACTCCAGATGATATGATGTCTCATATCTATCCTGTTGATCGAATGGTTGAGATTCTACTCTAGGATTCTGGACTTCAGGAATATCAAGTCTCAATCCCGATAGATTCTCTCTCCTCTATGCACGAAGTGCTAAGGCTCGTGCACTTCCTTCTGATCCAAGGAATTTTGATCTTCTTCCCTTTGATCCAACAATCACAGTCATTATTCCTCCTAAGATTCTGATATCTCCCCGACTTAAAAGATTTATCAGTTTTCAAAGGTCTTGAACCTTTTTTCCTTCTACGGATCTGACTCTGGGATCTCGTCAACACTTGTGAAGGTGCTACTGAGCTTCTATCCTTGAAAGGATTTTGATCTCCCATGCACACCTTGCGTTCTCAGGATTTCAAATAACTCAGTTTGAAGGATTTTATTCAAAATAAAATTCTTCTCACCCACCTGGAATTCTTCTGTGCTAGTTATTCGAATCTTGTTGGCTTCTTGACGATGTGCACACCTTGCACCTGGTCTGAGTTTCTCTAATTCTCTCTGAACTTCTCTGAGTCAATCTGAGACTTAGTCAATGCACTCCTTTCATTTGAGATGCACACCTTGCATACAAGTATCAAAATATAAATGATTGAAACTCATCCATCTTCGTCATGAACTCATACAGTTCATCTCTTGAACAATCATACATGAACAAAATAAAATAAATCATACACACATAAATCAACATTCATTCAATCACACATGAAATGAATAGAGTCCAAGGATTTGGGACAATTTATGTTTGTTCTATTCATTCAGGAAAAACAAGTTACATAGTGTTTCTTCTACTCTACTATGTTCTATTGATCTCTTTATTCTTCTCCCTATTCTATCTATATGTCTCAATACAACAATGAATAACTATCTAAGGACTGGCTCCACGAGCTCTCTCATCCTGTCTGCAGACTATCCTATAAAATTCAAAGTTGTTGCCTACTTTGTCCTATTGCAATAACTACAACTTATTGCCAGATAGAGTCAACACCCCATATCTGTAATCTCTTACATTCCTTCCCAACTTTACAAACAAGTTACATTTTTAAATTTTTGTTTACAAAATATCTCAACAACCGATTTAAATTCTGAAATTAATGTTTGATTTGAAAATCTGGCATTGTTGAGATTTCATTCGATTGCCTCCACGTGTGCGTTGTTGACTTTGAAGGTGATGATCCTTCATCACAACCCCTGTAGGAGAATCCAGTCTAGGTATGAGCTAGATTTTAAATCAATTAACTAGTTTATCTTTACAGGTTGAAGATATGAAAAAGGACAAAGGAAAGGAGAAAAGAGAAGATATATGGTGTATCAGATGTAAATCAGAGGGCCATGAAAAAGAGAACTGTCCTTTATTTAATGAATACTTGGCCTTTGGAGTGCCTAACCCCTTGAAGCAGGATAATCTACCATGGTGTGATGTATGTAGAAATAAACATCGCCCTGGTGAATGTTATTACATGCAGAAATATGTCCAGACACCTACCAATATTTACTACACATTATGTAAATATGTGGGGCATGATGAGAAGGACTGTAGGTTTTATGATCTCATGCATGAAAGTTCGAGGGATACATATAGAATTCAAAGATAAATGCAGTAAGAAGGAAACACTGCACAATTCAATTCCCCAAGAAGAGGAAACTTCAACCCTCAGGATGGATTCAGAGGAAGAGGACGATGAGGAGGAATGGGTCGAGGTTGAGGTCAGATCATTTTCTATAACTGTGCCCAACTAGGACATTTAGCAAGGCATTGTCACAACCCTTGTACTACTTGCAACTACTGTAATTCATTTGATCATGCCATTGAAGACTGTCCAGTATTGCTAGAAAAACTTCAGGAAAGATGAGGTAGAAACGAACAAGTACAACTAATATCAATTGAACCTTGCGGCGAGGATCCTATAGTCATTGTTATTACTCGAGGAGGCATTGTTATAGGAGAATATAGGGTGACTCTAGGAAATACTATAGATGTATCAGGGATCCGAATAGCTATAGAGAAGACACAATTGTTTGATCCAAGGAAAAAAAAGCATAGATTTGAAGAAGCAAGAAGAGAATTTGTAGGAGAACAAGCTTCTTCATCTAGAGCACAACCAAAAGTAAGGGAATGTGGAATTCCTCCAACATTCTTCAGTATGCCTTAGCTAGACAAGGAAAAGAGGTAAGAAATTTTATGGACTTCTTGTATACTTGCATCAATTTTATTAAAGATGAAAAAGTTGTGCAGGAACTACAACACTTAATAAGAAAGTATGAAGTTGGGAGAATAGATCCTCTATTAAGTAGAGTTGTGAATTAAGTATATAGGAAAATAAGGACAAGCAAGGAACTACACCTTAGTGCTCAGATTGGAGACTACAACATAGACTATATGGTCCTCTACTTGGGATCATAAGTAAATGTTATGACGAAGCAGACTTGGGCATTAATGGGAAAACCTAAGTTGATTTACTCTCCTATTAGGCTCAGGATGGCTAATCAGTAGGTGGTGAGCCCCTTTGGAAGACTAGAGCATGTCCCTATGGACATCAACAGAGTGATGAGATTTGCATATTTTGAAGTAATTGAGATTGTTGATGATAGCTTCCCTTACCCAACATTGTTGGGAATTGATTGGGTTTTAAACAATTCGACTGTTGTTGACCTAAAAAAGAGAATAATGGAATTTGAAGGTAATGGACTTAAGGTTATTGCACCCCTTGATCATGATGAAGGTCGTAGGTACACAGAAATGATAAGAAAAGAAGACCGTACCTATGAGATAGAAAATATCTATAAACTGATAGCAGGACAGCGCGATTATATCAATCCTACAACATATGGGAATCTAATTTGACGAAGTGAAAGTGCATGCTCATCAGATTCAGAGAAAGCATTGGAAAATTGGTAGAACATAATGTATGAAGTCTCCACACAAAGGTGTGCCATATTGACCAGAGCATTCCACTGGATTAGCACAGAAGTAAGTTATCTGCCTACATTTGATGGATTGAATCATTTAGAGACATTTCTCGTTGAATTTGAAGGAATTGTACCATTACAATAGAGGTTTTTATCACTGGATGAAGCCTTGAAAGCAATGCCAACTACATGGTGGGGAACACACAATAAGAACATCGTGGAGTGGGTACAATGTCGCACCTTGATGATAGTGTGCTTTTTAGACCAAGATGAAGGTTGCGAAGTTCGATACACAGGTCATAATTGTCCCAAGGACCATGTGCGAAGCTTTGAGGAAGCTTGGAACAACATTCCTAAACAACAGTGGGTACATAAGTTCATTAACACTTTGGATACTATGCCCATCAACTGGTGTCTTCAAGAAGAACCATGCCTCATCACTACAGATTGGTATGGAATCAATCAAAAATTTATAACTACATTCCTATTTGAAAGTCAATACACTACAATAGATCATGTTTTACAAATTGTAAGACAAAATCTCTTTGAAGAGGCACCTAACCTCCCTTTTTCACAAGAAGAAGATGAATGGACTGCACCTATTCAAAAGTTACAGGTTTGTTATAACATTAATGCTGATGACAACGATGACCCTAGGGATGCAAAAATTGCAGAAACTGAAGGTCAGAGAGACACTAAAGGGACAGGGATCGAATTACCTTTTATTGGATAGCCTATTAAAATTAAGAAGGTTAATATTGGAATGGAGAAAACCCCTAAGTTGGAAAATGTTGGAGATTATTAGGATGATGCTATTGTTGATAAGATTACAGAGCTATTGCATGAATATCAGGACTTGTTTCCAACCAAGTTTATAGACATGAAGGGAATTAAAGGGCCCATGGGAGAAATAAAGATCCCTTTGAGAGCAGATGCAAGACCTATTAAGTAGAAACCCTACAGACTGAATCCCAAGTACAAGAAGAAAATTAAGATTGAACTAGATAGAATGATGGAAGAAGGAATCATAGAACCAGTTGAAGAATCTAAATGGATTATCCCTATGGTGGCCCAAGATAAGAAGTCCGGAGAAATCATAATTTGTGTAGATCTAAGGAAACTGAATGATGCATGTTTAGATGATCCATTTCCTACACCTTTTACTGACGAGGTCCTAGATAATGTAGGAGGACAGGAAATGTATTCCTTTAACGATGGATTTTTAGGCTATCACTATATCATAATTTCTAAGGAGGATAGGCATAAGGCCACATTTGCAACAGAATGGGGTTCTTATCAGTACATTGTGATTCCTTGTGGGTTAAAGAATGCATCCGCCATTTTTTCCAGGGTGGTGGTCAAAGCATTTAAGGAGTTTTAACACAAGTTTTTAGAGGCATACTTTGATGATTGGACCATTTTTAGCCTACTAAAAAATCATATTAAATGTTTGAGATTAATGTTAGATAAGTGCATGCAATGTCAGATTTCCCTAAATCTGAAAAAGTGTATTTTCGTTTCACCTTTTGGAGTGTTGTTAGGACACATTTTATGTAAACAGGGGTTGTTGGTAGATCCGTCCAAGATTGTTATCATTGTTGATCTACCTCCCCCTACTTCAGTTAGACATCTGCACACTGCATTAGGACACACTAGATACTACAAAACTTTCATTAAGGGCTACGCACAGATAACAACACCTATGGAGAAGCTATTAAAAAAAGATAGTAAGTTTCAATGTACATAGGAATGTCAGTAGAGATTCGACACACTAAAGAAGAAAATGGTCACTGCGCCTATTTTGATTTTCCCAGATTGGAGTAAGGAATTCAATGTTCATGTCGATTCTTCATCCATTGCATTAGGAGCAGTTTTAGCATAGTCAGGTGCAGGAGATATTGACCACCCTATAGCCTTTGCGAGCATGAATATTTCTACATCTAAAATAAATTATACTACCACTGAAAGAGAAGGCTTAGCTATGGTATATGTGATGCAAAATTTTAGACACTACTTGTTGGGAGGAAATTTTAAGATGTTTATTGATCATTCTGCATTAAAGTACGTAGTCAACAAGCTAGTGTTTGGGGGAAGAATATGTAGATGGCTATTATTATTCCAAGAATATGATTTTGAGATTGTGGTCAAGCCAGGGAGAATGAATAAGGGACCTGGCCACTTAGCTAGGTTAGAACATGGAGAGGAACCTACCAGTTTGGATTATACACTACCAGATGCACAGTTATTGGCCATCAGGAAAGTCGATGATCACTTCGTTAAGATACTCTAGTTCCTGTCCACAGGTATGGCACCTCACGAATATATAGTTATTTAGAAAAAAACACTTGGTAGTCTATGCTGTAGATTTTAAACTTATAGATGGACAGTTATATAAGATGGGACCAGATGAGATCTTAAGGAGATGCATTATGGAGGCAGAAAGACCATTTATTTTAGCAGAAGCACATGAAGGCATCGCAGGAGGACATTATGCATGGAAATCAACAATGCATAAGGTTCTCAAAGCTGACCTCTGGTGGCCCACTTTACATAAGGATGCTAAGGAATACTACAGAGCCTGCAATGTATGCCAAAGGATAGGGACGCCTTCTAAAAGGGATGAAATTCCTTTAGCACCTCAACTAACTTTACACATCTTTGAGAAATGGGCTATTGACTTTGTGGGACCTATCAACCCACCAGGAAGGCGCACAAGAGCTCGATACATCATCACTGCTACAGAGTATTTGACCAGATAGGTGGAAGCAAGAGAAGTTAAAGATTGTAGTGCAACTATAGTTGTGCGATTCATCTTTGATGATATCATAACCAGATTTGGATGCTCGAAGATCATTATGAGTGATCAAGGTACACACTTCATTAAGAAAACCATTGAAGCCTTGAATCAGGAGTTAGAAGTTCAACATCAAAAGAGCACACCATACCACCCATAGGTGAATGGTATAGTTGAAGCTTTAAATAAGATCTTGGAGACGACACTAACCACGATTTGCAGTGTTAATAGAGATGATTGGGATTTAAGAATTCTAGTAGTGTTATGGGATTATCGAACTACCTACAACAAGTTAACAACATAGACTCCCTTCAAGTTAGTTTATGGCCTGGAAGCAGTGGTACCTATGGAATATTTGATTCCCGGCTTAAGAATTGCAGCATTTACAGGTATGGATGACATAGGCGTTGTTCAAGACAGGCTTGTGTAGTTGATCGAATTAGAGGAAGACAAGTTTATTGAAGGATTTCATCAACAGGTACAAAAAGAATGAGAAAAGGCTTACCATGAGCGACATATCAAGAGGAAAGCATTCAAGCAAGGAGATTTGGTATTGTTATATGACAACAAGTTCATGAAGCATCTAGGGAAGTTCATGACACATTGGGTTGAACTGTTCGAAGTTTCCTATGTAACAGAAGGTGGAGCTGCGCAGTTGAAGACACTTAATGGAGAATGGAAGGATGGTCTAGTAAATGGGAGTCAGTTGAAGTTGTATCATGACAACCAACTGCCTCACAACTCTCAGTAAAAGAAAGAGAAGAAGGGTCTAGGTACCAAGTGCAGTTGAAATTGGGTACCAGACACAAAAAATACAGTCTACACATGATAGGGAGGGAAAAAGCAGAAAGAACAGGTTGCTATGTGTAGTCTATAGTCGAAGTAAAGAAGAAGGCTCAATCTTGCAATGACTCAGGACGAGTCAGATGTGAGTGTTGGGGGCCTGTTGGCCCTTGGTTATGTACTAAGGAAGAAAGAGAATATTAAGGAAGAATAAAGACGAAGTACAAAGTGCGTGGAAGGCACATAAACTGAGGAAGGGTCGAAGTTGTTAAAGAAGAAGAAAAGAAGGAATGAAGTAAGGAAAAGCAAGATGTTGAAAGAGAATATCAAGGAAGATAAAGCATCAAAGAATATGGATCGTGGACAACTCAACAAGCGGAAGAAGACACCAACAGATGCTTTGGAGCACCTCGCAGAAAATAAGGAAGGACAGGCTGGAGAGACCCTGAAAATGCAGTTCAAGTGGACCTAGGGTTTTGGATCTAGGGTTTTGACACCTAGACTTCGGTCTAAGGTTGTCCGAGAGTCATGTAATGTATAAATAAAGGTCTAGAAGAGTTGAGAGGTGGTTGTTGTTCTTTTTGGTTACTATTGTTGTTGTTGAGAGCACTATTGAGAGAAGTGTTCTTTTGTTGTAAGAGCATTTTGTATTCTGGATCTTCAGCTGGGTGCAAAGATCAACCCTGCAGCTGGGTGCGCAGGGAGGGAAGGGAATGAGAAAGAGATCTGCAACTAAGTGCACAAGTAGAACTATATGTTTTCATCTAATATATCAAGAAACACAGTTCTGTGGACGTATCCCTAGGGAGAGGGTGAACCACGTAAATATTGTTGTTCTTTGTGGTTGATGTTGTGGTATTTGCTATCTATTATACTGTTATTGCATAGTTGTTTTCCCTTGTTAAAGATAAAGAGGTATAATCTAACTTAGCGAAGCTAAGTATAAGACTGTTAAGGGATATCTGGGTTATACTGCGTTATTGTTCTAGATTTACTTTGCATTTCCTCTGGTTGTAGACACCTGTGTCCTGCAACCCCCCTATTGCTACTCCGGGTGAGACTTCATCTGCTTCGCAGGTGTTTCCGAAAGGGCCAATTGTTAGGGCTTGTTGGTGCACTGTTAGAGTGAACCTTGGGTCTACCATTATGCCAAGAACCATCTAGGAGAATAATACCATGAATATGACCAGAAATATGGGTGACCTCCAACGAATAACCCATAGCATATATAGTTAAGACATATAAATAAAGGGACAAAGGACATCCCTGGAGAATAGTTTAGCATATAATCAAGATCTAAAACCCTAGTTAACCTAGTGACTCTCTCCATCTCTTTTCCTATATTTCCTCACACTAGGGTTTCTTAATTTTGTCCTAAAACTTAGTGGTGGCTCATTTCTCTTCTTCTCCTTATTATTGGTGTATGCAGTGGGGTATTCTTCCATCTCCACCATCACGCTATGTGTGGTAGCATGATTTCATTCATTCGCTAAAATAGATACATCAAAAGTTTTTAAATTTAGAATATTTAAAATTGTGTAATATGGTCACATTATAATCAATAAAATTGGCATGGAAAGGAGTTGTGAGCTATGATAAAATTAGCATGACAAGGAGTTGTGAACTATGATAATGATAATGATTACCATGAAGAAAATTTGACCTATTTGATTTTAAGAACTATTAATGATGACCTATTAATTCATTTTAACATGTTTTTATGATTAAATATGAATTTCATTGGTTAAAACTCTTTTAACATGGTAACCAAATGAGACGTCGAAAATATGTGATAACCAAAAACACATCATGTAATTAATATAATATCTACATAGAGAATGGTAAAAGTGAATTTACAAGATTCATTGTATAAAAAGTTTGGTAGAATTTTGATGCACCAATATTTTTTCTTGACGTGGAAAACATGTATCGTTGGATCAACGGCATACATCATAACATTGAAACTTCCCGAAAATCGGAGTCCACTAACATAATTTCAATCCAAATTATTGCACAATTATTGCAAAAGTTCTTAAATAACCTTGGTATTTTTTAATAATATTTAAATAGTCTAGCTAGATTTGGTATAGTAGTGAAGATTCGGTGCGTCTTAAAAGAAGACAAATTGAGTGCTTGATAATAGCGGGAGTGTTGTTGATTTATTGTGTTCATATACATATAAAAAGTTGTCTCTAGGTAAGTTTTATAAGTAAATTTTAAAATTTTGTTTTTTATTATAATATATTAAAAGTATTTATTTTGGTAAAAATATGTAATACATTTTTCCCACAACCTTTTGGGTAAAAATTTCATTTATGATTAGGGAAAGTAAGTGAGAAAATAATATAAAATTCACACTTTATTCATTATTAAATTTTTGGTTTTTTTAATGTTTGGTGTGAATGTTTCATTGATCATCTAATCATTACAACAAAATAAATAGAGAATTGACATTTCAATCACAAGGAGAGAGAAATAATATAATGATAGATAACATGTTTTCATTTCTTTATTTGTTCTTGAACTTTTCGAGCAAACACATCACCCATCATATTTTTCATTTTTTTATTTGTTCTCCAACTTTTCCAATGGACGCATTACTCATCATATTTTTTTAACTCTTCATGATATTTCTTAAGTTTTTTTCCCCAATATTTTAAGTAAACACTTCATCCTAATCACATTTCCTTAATTTTTTTCTTTTTTCAATTCTTCTTAAAACATTACAGTAAAAACTTAAGCCATCAATGACCATCAATGATCAACAATAATAGAATATTAATAATCTACAATTAACTCTTCACCTATAGTTATTTCTTTAGTTATTCTCCCTTAGTCAAAGTATCATTTGCAATTATTATTTTATCAATAGATCTCAAAATATTGAAGAAAATATATATTACACCATTTCCTTAAATTTTCTCTTTTTTTTAATTGTTCTTAAATACAGTAAAAACTTAAACAAGCAATGTAACAGTAATATACAATTAACTCTTCACTCATTGTTATTTCTTTAGTTATTGTCCCCTACAATGGTTAAGGGATGATTTCCCTATTATTTCACCAATTGTTCTCCCATGATGATGACTAAAGTTTTCATGTAAAATATTGAAGAAAACATATAATACACAATTTTATATTATTAGTTTTTTGGTGTTTTTCAGTATTTGGCGTGAATGTGTCACTGATCATTACAGGAGAACAAATAGAGAATTGACATTTCAACCACAAGGAGAGAGAAATAATGATAAATAACATATTCTCATTTATTTATTTGTTCTCCAACTTTTCAAGAGAACACATCACATCAGCCTTTATATTTCTCATCATATTTTTCATTTCTTTATTTGTTCTCCAACTTTTCCAATGAATGCATTACCCATCATATTTATCTAAGTGTTCATGATATTTCTTCCGTTTTTTTTTTCCAATATTTCAAGTAAACACTTCATCCAAATCACATTTCCTTAATTTTTTTCCTTTTTTCAATTCATCTTAAAACATAACAGTAAAAACTTAAACCATCAATGATCAACAAAAATCTACAATTAACTCTTCAACTATTGTTATTTCTCTAGTTGTTCTCACCTATAATGGTCAAAGTATCATTTTTCTATTATTTTATCAATAATTCTCAAAATATTGAAGAAAACATATATTACACCATTTCCTTAAACTTTTTTTTTATTGTTCTTAAAAAATTAAGATTAAAACTTAAACCAACAATGTAATAATAATAAACAATTAACTCTTCACTCATTGTTATTTCTTTACTTATTGTCCCTATAATGGTTAAAAGATCATTTCCCTATTATTTCACCCATTATTTTCCCATGATGACGACTAAAGTTTTCATGTAAAATATTGAAGAAAACATGTATCACACAATTTTATAAAAAAACATATATCTTACAATACCATAAAAACATTAGGGAAGAATAGAGACTAGATGGATAAGTGGGTCTGTATATACATAACATAGTTCATATTTATAAATTATGAATAGAGACACTTCTATATTACTTCTATTTTAAAATATGGAGGCCATGATTTTTGGTATTTATTTAACAATATTCATTTTTTTTTAAGTTCATAACGTTGGAATAATAATTTTGATAGGCTGAATCAAATAATATTTTTTCCACTAGAGGGGCTTTCTACATAGATGTGTAATTTTTTGCTTATTGTGAAGTTAACACATGTCATTTAAAAATAATTATGAATAGAAAAAATATATTTCAATGTCACCCATAAATTTATGAAAGGTTAAAGCATACATTTCTCTAGTGTTCCATTCACATATTAGGGAAGGGGTGAGCTAGTCAAATTTATTGGGCGAGGTAAAGTTAGATGAATTTCCATAAATCTAGGCCATCAACTTAAGAAGAGAACTACTATTGGAGCAATGTTAACCATTTATTTGAGGTTAAAAGATCAATTAATATGTGGAAAGTTAATTGTAAACTTACTTCTATAACTATGATGTTTTAGTAGATGTATTTATATCAAGTCATGCATATAAATTCATTTATATATTCACATGGTTGATTCACTAAGGAAATTTATAAAACTGTTGAAATGTCCACTTCATCCATTTAAATACAATTTGAATTCCTCCTAGTAATAATCACAAAACATTCTCTTCACGACTATTGCATTTTGTTCTCTGCTCTTTGATTTCAAGTTTCTTATGACATGGATCAACAACCAAGAAAGTTAGTTGGGAATCCCAACATTGTATTT
>ML799298.1:98598-135083 GCA_009831015.1 Picea engelmannii
ATTAGGTTACGTATCCCACAAGGGATAACATATTAAATACATTAGGATAAAGTAATAAAGGAGGGATAAGGGTATTAACGACGGGAGGATAAGGGGTAATAAAGAAGTTAGGTAGGGAGTTAATGGGGGAGGAGTGGCGGTGAAGGAGGGATAAGGAGGGATAAGGAGTTGGGGGGAGGATCATTCGGGGGGGAGGAGTGGAGAAGGATTTTGGGAGCTCTGAGTATTGCAGGGAGAGTGAGACTTTGAGAGTTTGGATTGTAGCAGTGTACCAGGGTTGCTGGGGGTTTTGGGCACGGAGGGCTAGGATATCCGTTGATATCCTAGGGCTAGGAGCTAACTAGTCGGCAGGGAGGTCGGTTTTGGGGAGTGTTCTAAGGAAGTGGGAAGGAAGCAAGCTGCGGACAACAGGAAGGATTTTTAGCATCAGAGTTAAGGTATTTAATTCAAATTTATGCATTGTTTTAATTAGATTTATTACTCATTGATAAATTTTACTTACGTAAGTGTTGAGAAAATTTGGAATTATTCTTCTTCTATAAACCTAGTAGAAATTACTGTACATTTGGTAGATTTACTAGAGGTTAATTTAAAATCGGTCTTTACAAAAGAGGTGGAACCTCACAGCGAGGGCAACATGCTGAGAAAAGAGAACAGCATACTGAGCAGAAAGGAGGGTATGCCGATAATAACATGTTTTCTCGTACCAGAGGTAGGGGAAGAGGAAGAGGTGGATTAATCACTTGCTTCACATGTGGGAAAAATGGGCACAAGTCATTTGAGTTTCCAGAGAAAAATAAGGACATTGGGGAAGCTCACATCACCGAAGCACAGAAGCGGGATGTTGAGGCAGAAGATGCAGAAGTTGGAAGGTCATTGATGATGCGAAAAATCCTTTTGACATCTGAGAGAGAGGTGGAAAGTTCATTCCAAAGGACCAGCCTTTCAGAATAGCTTGCAAGACCAAGGACAGGGTATGCAAGGTTATCGTGGATAGCGGTAGCACAGATAATCTCATTTCAACTGAGATGGTGGAAAAACTGGAACTGGAGACAACTGATCACCCGAATCCATACAAGGTTTCATGGCTACAAAAGGGACATCAGGTGAGTGTCACTAAACAATGTTTAGTTGAATTCAAAATAGGAGGGTATAATGATAAATTACTATGTGATGTCATTCCTATGGATGTTTGTCATTTATTACTGGGTAGGCCATGGAAATATGACAGAAATGTGGTTCATGATGGGAGAATGAACACATATACTTTAGAGAAAAATGGGAGGACACACATGTTGCTTCCAATAAAGGATAAGGAGCTGAAACTGGAAGTAACCAACACTGTACTTCTCATGAGTGGGAAGGAACTTCTTACAAAGGTGAAGAAGAAAGAAGATCCACAATTCTTTGTGGTTAGAAAACCAAGAATTGTTCTGACTAGCACAAGAGTGGATGATCTACTAGATGAGGTTCAGGAACTGCTGGAAGAGTTCACTGACATCATGGTGGACGAATTACCTCATTCATTGCCACCGATGAGGAGTGTGAGCCATCATATAGACCTCATACTAGGGGCTAGTTTGTTGAACAAATCCACGTACAGGTTGACGCCGCAAGAAAATGAGGAGGTTAAAAGGAAGGTCCAGGAGTTGTTGGACAAGGGATTAGTCAGGGAAAGCTTGAGTCCATGTGTCATTCCAACGGTACTCAGTCCAAAAAAGGATGGAGGTTGGACAATGTGTACCGACTCAAGGGAAATCAACAAGATAACCATTAGGTACAGGTTTCCATTGCCAAGAATGGATGATTTAATGGATTTCTTGAGCAGAGCCAAACATTTTTCAAAGATTGATCTAAAAAGAGGATACCACCAGATTCGCATGAAAGAAGGTGATGAGTGGAAAACAACATTCAAAACCAACGAAGGGTTATATGAATGGCTAGTCATGCCATTTGGTTTGATGAATGCGCCAAGTACCTTTATGAGATTGATGAATGAAGTCCTGAGGGAATTCATCGGAAAGTTTGTCATTGTGTATCTGGATGATATATTGATTTTCAGTAAGACAGAGGCTGAGCATCTGAAGAATTTGGCTATAGTGATGAAGAAGCTACAACAGGAGAAGTTGTTGATAAACATGAAGAAGTCCTCATTTATGAAGACAAAACTCGTTTATCTAGGTTTTGTTATATCCAAAAATGAGTTGAGGATGGATCCAGATAAGGTAGGAATTATCAAGAATTGGCCATCACCGAGGAATATATTTGAGGTGAGACGTTTTCATGGTTTGGCTAGTTTCTACCGAAAATTCATCAGGAAATTCAGTGGAATTAGTGCAGCGATGATGGATACAGTGAAGAAGTAGCATAAGTCTTTTCACTGGACAACATAGGCTGAGAAGAGATTCAATCTGTTGAAGCGGAAGATCACAGAACAACTGGTTTTGTTGTTATCGAATTTCCAGAAGACATTTCAAGTGAAATGTGATGCAAGCGGGTTTTCCATAGGAGTGGTCTTGAGTCAGGAGGACAAACCAATTGCATATTTCAGCGAGAAGCTGAATGAGGAAAAATTGAAATACTCCACGTATGATAAGGAATTTTATGCTATCATACAAGCACTAAAGAAGTGGAGGAATTACTTGATCCCGAAATAATTTGTTTTATATAGTGATAACCATGCATTACAGTCTGTGATTCACCAGGAAAAGTTGAATCAGATACATGTAGTAGAGTATATGCAGAATTTCACATTTTTGATTAAACACATTTCGGGTACTACTAACAAAGTGGTTGATGCTTTGAGCAGGAAGTGTTTTTTGATGCAGGAGTTCAAAGTCAGGACGTTAGGTTTTGATGAACTCAGGGACATGTATGCAGGTGATGCAAAATTTGGAGAGGCATATGAAGCAGCTGAGAATTCAGTTCTCAGAGACAAAAGCCCGTGGATGGATTATATGATCCAGGATGGATTATTGTTCATAGGAAATCAGTTGTGTATTCCAAATTTCTCCATGAGGGAGAATCTTTTGAAGGAGAAACATAGTGGTGGATTAGCAGGACACTTCGGTCATGAAAAAACGTTCACGAAGCTGAGCGAGTCATAATTTTGGCTAGGGATGTGGTCAGAGGTCAAGCGGTTTGTAGACAGATGCAGGATTTGCCAGCATTCAAAAGGAAGGAAACAAAATGTGGGATTTTATAAACCATTTCCCATACCAGACAAGCCGTGGGAGGTGATAAGTATGGATTTTGTATTGGGGTTACCAAAGACACAAAGGGGTGTTGACTCCATCTTTGTGGTAGTGGATAGGTTTTCCAAGATGGCACACCTCATCCCATTCCATAAGACCAGTGATGCGACTCACATCGTAAATCTTTTCTTCAAGGAGGTCGTTCGAATTCATGGGTTGCCGAAAAGCATAGTTTCAGACAGCGACACTAAATTCATAGGGAATTTATGGAGGACATTATGGAAGAAGCTAGGAACTAATTTGATGTTTAGTTATGCTTATCATCCTCAGATGGATGGACAGACAGAAGTGGTCAACAAAAGTCTGGGAGACTTGTTGAGAAGCTTGGTGACAGAGCACCATAGCAGCTGGGATAGCATATTGCCGCAAGCAAAGTTCGCATACAATGATTCAGTAAATCGAAGCACAGTCAGAAGTCCATTTCAGATTGTATATGGAATGCATCCGAGAGGGGTTTCTGAATTAAGGGATGCAGAACAAACTGAGACTAGTAGCGCTAGTGCAGAAGAATTTGCTGAAGCGATGAAAGAACTTCACAGCAGGGTGAAGGAGCGATTGCTGAAATCAAGCCAGGAGTACAAGCGCAAAACAGATCAGCATCGGAGACAACTTTGGTTTGAAGTTGGTGATCTAATTCTGGCACATTTGAGAAAATAAAGGTTCCTGAAGGGAACATACAATAAGTTGAAAAAGAAGAAAATTGGACCATGTAAGGTCTTGAAAAAATTCAGGGAAAATGCTTATAAGATCGAATTACCCGATGGGATCAGAATATCTCCGATATTCAATGTTGCAGATTTATACTCATACAGGGTTGGAGAAGCAGAGACTGGATATGAACAACCATTGATCCAATGGATGAAACAATTTCCAGTTGCAGAGAAGCCACAGATGGAATACATACTGGACAAAAGAGTGAGTAAGAGGACCAAAAGGAAAGAATACTATGAGTATCTGGTCAAGTGGAAGAACCATCCAGTTAAAGATGACAGCTAGGAGACTGAAGCAGAGATACAAAAGCATGGACAGACCATGCTGGAACTCATGGACAGGAGCCCATGAAAGTTTTCAAGACGGGGAGTATGATGCAGGAGCATCACCGACTCATCAAGCGAGCTAGCGCGAAAGCGGAATACAGCTGGACAAGCAGCACAAATTTTGAAAATGCTTTGGGACTATTGCGCAAATCTTAAATGAGTCATTTAAGAAGAGGCACCTTTTTATATTAAATGGACCTTGAGCAGATAGCTCTCGTCCTTTAATAGATAGACGACATTTAAGATAGTTAATGTTGGTAGATAGGATTTTAATTGATAGATTAGACAGTTTTAGAAGGAAGAGGAAAAATGGATATAGACACCCTCATTATATCATTGTATTATTATCAATCCAGGAAGAGCAAGAGAAAGCGGAGAGATGTGCAAGAACACCCATGTACAAACATTTGAATAAATAGAAGAGTTCTGATTCAAATTCATGGTTTTGTGTTGTTCTTTGTGCATTTGATGTTTATACGCTCATGAATGTTTTCTTCCTGTCATATATTTGCTTTTATATGTTGCATATGTGATTTCATGTATGAATTGAAGTCTGAGAGAAGGAAGGAATGAGTTTCAATTGTTTCTCCATTTCAGCCAAGAGATTCCTGCAAGGAGTGCAGTCGAATGGTCCACAAGGAGTGCGTTGACAGAGGGCTCAGATAGAGGTAACTTTTGTCTCATTCATCCCAAAGGTGCAGTTGGGCATAGGAGCCGTGCAAGGAGTGTGCAGGATAGTGAAGCTTTAGGTTTGCGAACCTGAGGAAATTGTTGAGAGACTACTGCTGCAGGTGTGCACAGAGTCTAAGACTTCAACACTTAGCCGTGATTGAAGGTTTGCTGCAAGAAGTGCGAGCAAGGAGTTTCCTTTTTGAGAACTTAAGGAAGTGGGAAAAACTCAGGAAGGATAGGCTTTTGAGTTGTTGAGGAACAACGCAGACAAGTTGCGACTTGAAGTTGCAAGGGTGTCGCAGGGTGGTGCACAGGTGAATTAATCTTCGTGGAGGAAGGAATAGATAGACGAAATTTCTGAGGAGATTTCACGAATCACTGTGATCTGTTGGATCTAGCGGAGGTGCAGAGAAGTTACAGTGAAAGTGTGGAAAGGATCGAAGCTCAGGAGAGGCGGAGCCATTGATCAGAACCACAGGGGGCCGTCGGATTTGCACGTGAGATCGTGTATCGGGGTTTCGTGAGTCGAAGCTCCAAAAGATTGCATTAGGAATTGCGATATCAAGATCTGTGATATCCCGACGAACTGAAAACCATCCTTTATTTGGGACGTGTGTCATAAGATCCAGAGAAGTCTGGGTTCGAAGTATCGGTAGTTTCAAGGGCAGAGTATTCTTGCAGCTTGGAATCGTGATCCACGATATCCCGACGATGACGTAAACAGTGTGGGACCGCCGGAGTTAGTGGAGGACAGGTGGCACACCATATCAACGTTCGGGGAAATTCAAGACCCAAAACCTTGGGCATTAGGATTCGTGATCCCGCGAAGTCCGAAATCCCAATAAGGTGACGAGACCATTGAATAGTCAAACCGCGGGTGCATCGGAGTATTGGCACATCAGGGTTCATAGTTTGGAAATTCCATTTGCTGACATGGCGAGTGGAGAAATTGCGATAGGAGGAACCTCGATAGAAAGGGAAAAGGTCAACGTTGACTCACGTCGAATTTCAGGGAATTGTGAGGCATAACACATGCGACCACAGAATTCGTGAAATCGTGAATTCTGATTTCCCTACCGTTAAGGGAGATCTTTTGAAGAGTTGTTGTGGGTAAGGAAAATTCCCGATAGGGAATTAGAAGAACATTTGAGTTCTTCGTCCGTGTGAAGAGAAAGATCCTGTGTGAGCGGATGTGCTTGCGTGACGCAAATGCGCCACCCAGGCCACGTCCTCTCCCACCAGGAACTTCTTTTCCTTCGACCCGAAGAGGTGAAATACTCTTCAATCCCTTATCGGGACATTCCTACACCCACAGAACTCACCTTATTATCTCCCTTTGCCCTATCGGGAAATCAGACCTCGTGCGATCGCGAGTCCTGCACTCACAGGCTCGGGTCTCCCAATTCCCCGAAACCTGATGAAATATTCACCCACGTGTTCCTTGCTTCCATTAGGAATGTCCCCATTGGGAAATCGGTACTTACGAGGTCGCAAATCGCTCACCTCATGGATCCCCGATTCCCGATTTGCGATGGATCTCTCTGCACCCCTTAGCTTCCTCCGGCTAACTCTTTCTCATGTGACCTGCTAGTCCACAAGACCACGGTCCTTCCCCTATCGGAGTTTCGGAATTCATGAGATTGAAATGCGTAGAACTTACATTCTCAGGATCTCCAATTCTCCGATCCCCGATGCCACCTGGCGTTGATCCACTACAAAGCTTGACCTTCCAACACCGGTCCTATGCTCTGGCACCTATGGCCCACACTCCAGTGGTGATCGGGAAATCGCATATCGAAATATCGCGATTTCCGTTGCAACAATTCTCTTGTATTTGGAAACTCCAAAATGTCGAACCCCGACTCCTTGGGATCCTCTGACGCGTGTCCCCCAAAACGAACGGTTCAGATCTTGTCGGGAAATCACGGATCGTGATTCCAACATGCGAGAGTTCTATGTCCTCAGAAACCCCGATTCTCCGATGAGCTGAACCCCGACTCTTCTCCGGATGTCTGACACGTGTCTAGTCAAGATCAATGGCTGAGATCCTTTCTCGGGATTTCGAGAACTACAAGGTCTTGATTCTTTTATTCTGTAAAACCCCGATGACCCTGATATCCCGATAACTCGTCCGGGACTCCTCCTCTGCTCGCCGGGACTTAAACCCTGCGCAACTTTCCCATATCTAATGGATGAAGGGATTTCATCGATCTCCTCTATGAATCCTGATCGTCGATTCCTATCCTCCCTTCTTAAGGGCTTCCTGGCATGGAAATATCCTGTGCTCTACGTTAATGATATCACAAAGGTGCTATACCTCCCGAGCTCTTCCACTCTAATTCTTCAGAGGAACTTGCATGCACTCCTTGCACTCAACATTCAACAACTTCCCAAGTGTTGAATCCTTCCAACTCTGCACACTTCCTGCAACAACAATCTTTGATCTCCTTTTGCTCTGATTCAGAACTGAGACTTCTTCTTCAGCCCGCGCACTCCTAGCACGGCTTCAACAACCCAATCCACTTCTGGGTGAATGAGAACAAGAGTTAGACTACCTGAGCCTTCATCAACGCACTCCTTGCGGATGGTTTCGACTGCACACTTTGCAGGAATCTCCTGGCTCAGATAGAGAAACAATTGGAACTCACTCTCTCTCCCTTCCAGACTTCAGTTTGAAACACGAAATCACATGCACAACATATACAAAGCAAATGAATAACAAGAAAGCAAACATTCATGAGCACAACATCAATAGACAGAGAAAACAAAAAAAACCATGAGCTTGAATCAAAGCTTCCTTCTATTAATTCAAATGTCTATACATGGGTGTTCTTCATACAATATTCTATGTTTTCTCTTCTCTTCTCCTGAATTCTCCTCTATTCTTTACTACTATCCTCCTGTTACAATGGTACAATGAGGGTGTCTATATCTGTTTTCCCTCTCAGACTCTAAACTATCAAATCTAGACTTAAAATCCTATCTACCAACATTAAATCTATTAAATGCCTCCTATCTACCAAAGGACAAGAGCTTAAGGCTCAAGGTCCAATACAATATACAAATGTGCCTCCATGAATGGTTCATTAAAGACTTGCACTACAATCCCAAAGCACTTCAAAAATTTGGGTTTGTTTATCCAGCTGGTCTCCGCTTGATGTACTGGCTCGCTTGATGAGTTGGCAATGCTCCTGCATCACTGCGGGTGTGGGTGCGTCAATTAGTCTAAGGTAAATCTAGCTTACCCTATCATATGCTTTGGAAAGATCCATTTTAACCACCATCAATATTTGATCCCTAGATTTCATTGAGTGGAGTTCTTCTTGAAGGATCCCTACTACCTCGTGATTTTTCCTTCCTTTTAGAAAACCAAACTATTCACTAGAAATTTTCTTTGACAAAATGCCTTTAAGTATTGTAACAACTACATTTGAGATGATTTTATATATGAAGTTGTATAAAGAGAATGGCATGAATTTTTAAGAGTTTGTTTGGTTATCATATTTGGGAATCAATGTTACAAAAGTTATGCTAAAGGCTCCAAGGGTTTTACCTATAGTTACTCTAGCCTCAACAACCCTTATTAAATATTCTTCTATAAAATCATAACAACCTAATAAAAATTCCACAAGAAGGCTATCTGGACCCTGGACTTTTTTCCTTTTGAAAAATATATAATATTAAAGGAAATATTTCTTTCAAAACTTCCTCCATCAAGGACCGATTTTCGTCATGAATGAAAATAATTGGAAAGGAATTGGAGAGAAAAAATACCTCTACTATTGTGGCTCGAGAATCCTATTTGAAAAGGGATGTGAGGTAATTAAACCATTCTATAACTATATCCTTAAAATTTGATGCTGATAAGTCATCTCTCTTCTCAATTTTCCATGTTGATTTTATGGTCTTCCTACAATTTGCATATCTATGGAAGAAATTTGTGTTTTCATCACCTTCCTAGAGCGATAAAGACTTTCCTTTGAGCCTCCATTATTTCCTTTTTTCCAGGAAGATATATATATATATATATTCAAGAAAAAATTCTTTTGATTTACATTTCTTAGTCATATAACCAAAACCCTCAATACTATAATGAGATGCTAAGGCTTCCTCCACTTTCCTAATGGCTTTATCATCTTTCTTCCTTTTTTCTTTTTCCTATTGTGCTACTACCTTTTTGTTGTTGATGTTTCTCCAATTAGCAACATCGGGAGGACATTCTCCCAGATTGGTCATGCTAATTTGACAAAGGGAAATGACTCATTCACTTATGAAGATTTGTTAGTGGTGAATGGCCCAGGAGTAGTCTTTCTCCTAAAGAGGAGTGAATAGACTCAAGGTTCTCTCACATTGCCTTCTCTGGGATGGAGTGATATATATTAATTATATGTGCATGTGAGGAAATAATCATCAACGTAAATATAATTTATAAATAATATATTTATAATATAATGTATAAAACATATAATTAATTAATGAAAAGACAATAATGGAAAATACGTGTCCATTAATGAAAGGGCACTCCTCCCAAATATATATATATATATATATATATATATATATATATATATATATATATATATATATATATATATATATATATATATATATGTATGTATGTATGTGGGTCCTCAATTGTAATATATCATCTCATATAATATTTACTCACAATAACCTATAATCATGTTCACTAACTCTTGTTGAGATTGTCAGTGTGTAATTATTCTACGATAACAATAGCATTTAAATCATGAGGAAATAATTATCAGATATGAAAAATCAGAAAATTCAACATGGTATCAAAGCTAGTTAAAAACTTTCAGTGCCAGAGCTAGTATAAGTATTTTTTGAAGCTAGTTAAAATCTTCCAATGCCAGACATGATAGATTTGCTTAAGATCTTTTACTTTTTGAAATTGTACGATTGTGGTCACGAGCGTCCTATGCACACAGGGTGACCACATTCCATTTGGTTTTGATTTTCCTAATTACAGGGCACGACCTCCTTAAGGATTGCACTACATAGCATGACCAACTCTTTTTTGTCACTCTTTGTTTCTCTACAAGATGGTGTCCAGTCTTAGAGTAGAAGATAGGTTGGATGGTGATAACAATTTCAAATCATGGAAGAATAGGATACTCTTCATCCTAGATGAAAATGAGATTCAAAATTATATAAAACAAAATTTCTTAGAACCATAAATTGCTGAAGAGAAATCCAGGCACAAGAAGAATGAAACGAAGAATAAAAGGATCTTGATATATTCTGTAAAATATCATTCGATTCCACACATTATTGAGTTAAAAACTTCCAAATAAATGTTTGATTCCTTGGTGGGATTGTTCGAGAGCAAGAACAATGGCAGGAAATTAGCTTTGAGAAATCAACTTCGATGTATCATGATGACCTCAGAAATTCTCGAGTTATTTGGAATTGATGAGTCACATCATTGATTTGGAACCTTCCTTTTATGAGTAGGCAACATGCCAACAAGTTTGCAGAGATTTCATGATGGAGGAATATCATTCCATCATGAAGAATGATGTGTGGGATATTGTTTCGATACCTGAGGGGAAGTCAGTGGTGACTTCCAAGTAGATCTACAAGATCAATCATGTTGCATATGGCAGCATTGAAAAGTGCAAAGCGAGGTTTGTGGCAAGAGGGTTCTCCAAGAAAGAGGGAGTGGACTATGAGGAGACATTTTCTCCAGTTTCCAGGTACACTTCCATAAAGATCATTATTTCCATTGCAGCAATCATGGATTGGATATTACATTAGATTGATGTAAAGACTGCATTCCTCAGTGGTGTGATTGAGGAGGAAGTGTACATAAAACAACCTCAAGGATTTGAGGTACATGAGAGTGATTCTCATGTTTGCAGGCTAAAGAATACCTTTTACGGAGTCAAGCAGGCATCCAGGGCATGGTACTCCAAGATTGATGGATACTTGATGAGTTTGGGCTTAACCAAGAGTGCAGAAGATCCAAACCTTTACTAGAAGTTGTTGATGGTGATTCTTTGATCTTCATGTTATATGTTGATGACTTGTTCCTTACGGGAGTAAACCGACTCATCAATTAGTGCAATAGGGAGTTGGCCTCTAAGTTTGAGATAAAGTATTTTGGCTTGATGCATTATTTCTTGGGATGGGAGTTGTGCCAAAGACTAGGTGAGATCTTCCTCAAACAAGGGAAGTACATAGTGGATATCTTGAGAAAATTCGGTATGATGGACTGCAAGTGCATGAATAGACCTATGATAATAAATATGAAGAAGCTGAGTGATTATTATTGAGATTCATATTTGGTGGATCTCACTATGTACAAGAAACTGATTGGATCCTTGATGTATCTAGTTAACACCATGCTAGATATGTTATTTGCAATGAACACCCTGGACTAGTTTATGGTTGAACTGAGGCACTTACATAGGGTTGAATCAAAGAATGTGTTGAGGTACCTACATGGTACAGTTGGATATGGTCTGAGATATGACTCAGGTGGTGAAGTGAGGCTACAGGGATATATTGATTCTAATTAAGAAGGGAATGTAGTGGATAGAAAGAAGACTTTTGTAGAACTTAGTACAACATAAGTGGAGTAAATCACATCCAATGTCGCAAGTCACAAAACAATATGGATTTAGAAACTTCTTGCAGGACTATTTGATCAAGAGCTAGAGACAACCTTAATATATTGTGATAATCAAAGTTGTGTCAATCTTTTAGAAAATCCAATATTTCATGACAAGTCGAAGAACAATGATATGAAATATCACTTCATATGAGACATGGTACATAAGGGGGAAATAAATCTCTAGTACATATCCAAAAATGGTAAAATTGTGGACATTCTTACCAAGGATCTATCTAATAAAAAGTTTTTATACTTCAGAGACAAGCTTGGCATGATGCAAAATGTCTCCCTCGATGAGAGGGAGTGTTGATGTTTCTCCAGTTATCTGCATCAGGAAAACATTATCTTAGATTGGTCACGCTGAATTCACCAAGGGAAATGACTCATTCACTCACAAAGATTTTTATTCATATTATTTTCAGAATGAAATGAAAGAAGAGATATTACAATGAAACACTCGTGAAAATTACCAGAAATAGAGAAATACATCAATACTTGATTTCTATTAATGAAAGAATTGTAAAGAGACTGTAAAACTACAAAGTGCAAGACTCTCTAGAATGGTGGTATATTTATCTATGAGAAGATATGTGACAGCTATGCTCATTCTCCATAACATGATTACAATGAGGCTCTGAAGGCATTTTTATGATAAACAGGAATGCCAAAACCCTAGACATCCAAAAACCTAACCCTAGGAGATGAAACACCAAAATTCATTGGAACCCCATTTGGGTAAGTTAGTACATTAACTTATCGGGGTTGTAAATTTTACATATGATCTTTGTTTTAAGTGCATGATAGCCCATTGGAAAGGTATTTTCAAGAACTATGCATTATGCCATCAAACTCTGACCTCGTCTATAGTTTCACTGTGGTGAGACAAAAATAACATTGTTTAGGATCACAAAATGAACCTGGAAGTACAACAAGATGTGCTAACATGAAAACATACAAAATAATCCAGTTGGATTAGGTGGGAGGCCACCAGTATCCACCTGCAAGTAGTGTAGGGCTTCAGACATCCCCATAAGTGTAGAACACACCATTACAAAGAAGTAAAAAAGAACGTGTTGTACTAAAAACTGACAAGAGGATCTAGTTGGAATAGGTTGGTGGCCACCAATATCCTCCTAGATCAATCCTACCCCCTTAGGAAGAAATGGTATCCATTGCGTTGAGTGCCCAGGGAAGAGGGGAAAGAATTTTATAAATTTGAATCTTGGTGAGCTACGTTCTTTGTTGGAGAAGTTGTGTTGCTTTTTTTGTGGAAGACTATCACATGCCTTTTGCTAGCAGGGTTGAATATGCTCCACCAATATGTTGTCTCTAGGTTTGATGTGGCATTGTGTAGGCACCATTGTAGGTGAAGAAACATTTTTTTTGTTGTTGGATATAAGGTATTGAGGCTGCAATGGTTGTAGTGGTCTTCTATGCATCCTTTGAACAGACTATGAAGAGGATGAATTTTGTAGTATGAGAGATTACCTTGCAACACTATTTTGGTGGAGAAGTAGTGAGAACTACCTCTGGTATCCTATAGAGATAACCTTCCAAAGTAATAATGACACTACATGGTCTAGATTCATAGACAACATAACGTCTCCACATATATGGTTTTCCAAAAGCAACATCATAGATAACAAAAGGGGTAACATCACACACTACCTCATCCTTGAAGGGATGGATGCCATAGGATAGCCGACATTGTTGGCTGACATGAAGATCTCATCCCTGGTGAAGCCACTCGATGTTATATGGCTACCTGTGTGGTGTTGCTGACAAACCCAACTATTTGAAGGACTTAGTGGAGATGAGGTTCTTCTGGCTGTCGTTATCAATAATGAAATGCAATGGTCTCCCCTTCACCCACATGTGTGAATGGAAGAGGTGCTCCCCTTCTTTAGGATTTACTAATTCTTCTAGTTGAATTGTTATGGTCACGATAGTAGTAGTGGGGTCTATGTCAATGATATGTTTGTTTTCAATATTTTTTGGATCGGATTCTGAATCACAGTTTGAATCTATGTTTTTGACCTCGACCACCAATGACAATTTCTAGGGACATTCATTGGTGTTGTGCCAGGGGGTTTTGTGTAAGTCACACCACTTTCTGGTGTCATTCTTTGTCTTCCCTTTACCCTTTTTTTCCTGTGTCTTGGACTGGTTTTATAGAATATTTTGGTTAGGGCCATCTTTACCATTCTTTTGTTGTGGTAGATTTGTGGACCCAAATTTCCATTTGTTCTGATGCCTAAATTTCATCTCAATTTTGACATCATATTGATAAGCAACTCACAATGATGATATGTTTAGGAAATCCATTTCAGTTTGGATGTGCCTATGCAGAGCCCCATGGTATTTCCTAACTAGATGTCGCTCAGAGTCTTCGATAACCATCTTGGTGCACAATGTATGGAAAGTATTTGTGAACTATGACAGTGTTTAGCTCTTCTCTTGCTTCAGTGTGGTCCATTTCATGTACTGGTCTTCATAGCTATCAATAGGATAGTACTGTTCTTTAACCGCATCCACAAAAAAATCCCAAGTGGGATCGACCACATATATTCTAGATTCCTCCGTGGAACTTTTCTCCCAGTAAGTTTCCGACCAATGTTTGACATGGGGGAGAGCCTTGAGGAGTGAGAAGGAGATCGTTTCCCCGTCAAAAAAATATTGAATAGAGAAATAACCTTGTAATAGATTTAACCATTTTTCTAGGGCATATGCATCTATCTAACCTTGAAATATGAGAATATCAAAATTAACTTGTACCTTGAAGGGAGAGCTTCCTCCAAAATGGTCGCTTGATGAAGATGTGCTTGTTGCTATTGGCAGACGTTGAACAATGTGTGCAAAATTCTCCATCATTTCATCCCTATGTCACGTGGGAGATTGGTCAAGCAATAGGTTAATAGAATATTCTTCTCCATCATCTTTCTTTAATGCCGCCATAGAGGGTTTCTTGGGTGTGAGAGGGTGTTTTTCGTCAAGAGAGAAAAATGCAAGACCCAACTAGATATACTTGGACCTCATCAATGACATGCACTGAAAAATGATCAAGAGTAGCCTGCTCTGATACGACCGATTCAGATTTTTTTCAGAATGAAATGAAAGAAGATATATTACAATGAAACACTCATGAAAATTTCCAGAAATAGAGAAATACAAAAATACTTGATTTATATTAATGAAAGAATTGTAAAGAGACTATAAAAATACAGAGTGCAATACTCGCTAGAATGGTGGAAACTTCATCTCTAAGAATAAATGTGGCAGCCACACTCATTCGCCAGAAGATGATTACAATGAGGCTCTGAAGGCCCTTTTATGATAAAAAGGAATGCCAAAAACCTAACCCTAGGAGATGAAACACCAAAAGTCATGTGGGCCACGTTTGGGTAAGTTAATACATTAAATTCACAAGGTCATAACATTTGCATACGATCTTCGTTTTAGGTGCGTGATAGCCCATTGGAAAGGTCTTTTCAAGAACTATGCATTACACCATCAAAATTTGACTCTATCTATAGGTTGATTGTGGCAAGCCAAAAAAACATTGTTTAGGGGCCCAAAATGACCTCAGAAGTTCAACAAGATGTGTTGATATGAAAACATACAAAATAATCCAGTTGGATTAGGTGGGAGGCCACTAGTATCCACCTAGAAGATGTGTAGGGCTTTAGATAGCCCTAAAAGTGTAGAACCCACAAGTACAACGAAGTACAAAATAACGTATTGTACTAAAAACTGACAAGAGGATCCAGTTGGAATAGGTGGGTGGCCACCAATATCCACTTGGATCAGATTTGGTAGTGGTGAATGGCCCAAGCATAATATTTCTCATGATGAGGAGTGGATAGACTTGAGGTGCTCTCATATTGACGTCTCTAGGATGGAGGGATCTATATTAATTAGGCGTGCATGTGAGGAAATAATCATCAACATAAATATAACTTATAAATAATATATTTATAATATAGTGTATAAATATATATAAATAATCAATAATTTATAATAAATTAATTACTGAAAATACAATAACAAAAGATACATGTCCCTTAATGAAAGGGCAGTGTGCCCAAGTATATATATTGGGGCCCTCAATTGTAATATATTATCTCATATAATATTTACTTACAATAATGATCTAGATTTCTGAGCGGAACATAATGAATAATAGACTGAATACAATAACATAAAGATTCGAAGAACAACAATAGATATCCAATGAAAAATAACTTCTATTGAATAAATAAAATAATTTGATATTGTAAAACTACATAATTGAAAACAACTCGCTCGAATGGTGGTAGTTATCTCTTAGAAGAGATGTGGCTGCTACTCACATACGTATGAGAAAAATGATTACAATCAGGCTCCAGAGGCATTTTTAACATTACTTGTGAATACCAAAACCATAGAAATCCAAAAACCTAACCCTAGGAGATGAAACATTGAAAATTATGTGGGCTTGATGGGTAAGTTGGTACCTCAACTTTCAGGGTTCATAATGTTTGCATACGACCTCCATTTTAGGCGCGTGATAGCTCGTTGGAAAGGTATTTTAAAGAAGTACACATTATGTTGTCAAACTTTGACTCCATATATAGTTTGACTATGGAAATATAAAAAAACACTATTGAGGGCCCAAAAATGAACCTAGAAGTACTGAAAGATGTACTCACATGAAAACTTCCAAAATAAGTCAGTTGGATTCGATGGGAGGCCACCAATATCCACCTGGAAGTTGTGTATGGATTTATACAACCCTATAAGTGTAGAATTATTGTGGGTGGGAAATCCCTCCTATGAACTAGCATTATGGGTTTTATCATGCATGTAGAAATGACCTAAAGTCTCTTACTTTCTACCAACATCTCAAGCATAACTCCCATTACTCATATGCAAATACAAGGCTAAAGAGATCTGGAAAATATACCTTAGTTTCCGTGTTTGATGTTGATCCCTTTAATGCTTGGTCGCTCCTTGAATGCAACTCTCCTCCCAACTCTGACCTGCATTCATAAAATACAAACAAATAAATTCACATGCATATAACCTATAAACTAATGGGTTAGATATTCTATCAAAATATAATCAAATTTAAATATTGGCAATCTCGTATGGAGGGACAGGAAAAGTACTTCTTTTATTAATCTCACAAAAGTAACCTTTCAATGGTGAGATCGGCTACTGCTCCTCAAATCTAGTCCTGGGCTCCTCTTCAACTGTTCTCCAACTATTTCTGTATATGCTTCTCTTCACACAATAGTTGTAAAATTTTGGGGCAAGGGGAATACTAAATTGGGTATATTTTCTTTGTTATGACTTTCCTCCTTCCAAATGGGACCCCTACCCATTCTTCTATAGGCTAGAAAGGGCTAGGTATTTGGTCGAGTGACCGACTATGGACGGTTAGTCATTTTAGTTAACTTACCTAAAACTATGTGTTTTGTCTGCAACTTTCCAAATTTTCATGCTTTTTAGGTATACATGGGATGTAGTGGGTCAGCCAGCGTACACATGCATGCAGTAGTGGAGCAGGGCATGTATGCCTTAAAAAAGAGTGTTTGTTAAGAAGTTGTTCAGTAGTGGCCTGGAAAAGAAGTCAAATGAGATGGCTTGATTCCATGTAAGCATGTCTGGTGCAATTTAGGGTTATAAAATATGCCCCCTAATGTGTGAGGTTAGAAGAGAATCTGATGGCTAAAATACATTATCAATATTGACCAATGTACCAAACAAGTGAGCCCAAGGACCAAAATTCGAGAGGTGCCATATGGAAAATAAAAATTCTCTCACCAAGACAGGCATACCCATGCTTAGAATGAAATAAAATCATGGCTACCAATCAAATACACTCTAGATCCATGTCATATAACTATATAAAGTGTATCCATGAGAAATATACAACGGATCTACATCTCGAAATCAAAAAGATATACATGTATATTATCCATCTTCAAGAAGTGAATAAGGCTTGATGGATATAGATGAGGCCTTCAAAGCTTGAGTAACAACTTCAAAATGTTCACAACTTGGGTGGGAGTGTAATATGAGTGTAGAAATTCACTACCCAGAGGTCTTCGACGACTAGTCAGAAATGGACTAGAGGATTTTGATGATCAGGTTGAGGGATTCATGGATTTCGAACGAATACTTGATTGGGATTTTAGGATGATCGAGCATGAGGGTAAGAGACAATATATAGAGGGGGCTGACTCAAGCTTGGTAATAAATTCCTTGGACAATAGCACGACATAATATGAGAATCGGGAAACATGATATTTTGACATAAGTTCACGATGCAGGAGGCACTGCAAACTCTCCATATGTTTGGGAGAGTAACCAAATGGAGGAGGACACAAATCTATGTAGTGAGAACAACTTCCTAAGTTCATATTAAATCCCAGGGCTTGACAAACAAATAGAAGGATGTGCTTTGTCCAAGGGAGACTCATTGTGTTGCCAATAAAAGGAAAATACTTTTCCCTTCCTCCTTTTGGGGTATATTTGATTTTTTTTGTCTTTTTCAATAATTTTGGAAATATTGAAAAAGAATAAAAGAATGATACGTTACAAAGGAGGATCGAGTGTCGCAAACATACTAGTCCCAAGCACACGAAACACAGGGATGCTCAGGGCAAAGGGACATATGCAGGAAAAGGGCACTCAAGAAAAATCCTCCAGGGGCCAAAGGTATCAAGACGCAAAGACAAACTACTACAGGCCTTGCATATAAGGCATGCTTCAGATGGTTCAGTTGAGAGAAACATGGAGCGGGCATTAGACCAAGGATGCAGGTATGCAAACGTGGTTAATAAGACACACGATGGTTACGTCCTTAGATGTAATTTTAACAAGCCCAAAGAAGGTAAGCTCGATGGTTTTTCATATTTAGAGAGTCTGAAAAAACATAAAATCAGACTTCATTGTGGGTACCCTTTTTGAATATAGTCTAGTCGGTTCGAAAAAGGGGTAAATTAGCACCGAAAAGACGTCTATTCAAAACCATTTTAATGAGTGTGAATAAAGACAAGATCACTCTGCATTTTTTTCATTTTTAAGAGTTTGAAAAAAGATTAACTATGGACTCCGTCAAGAATGTTCTTCTGGATCAATTTAATGAGTGTGAAAGAATAAGGTCACTCGACGATATTTTCAATTTTAGGGAGTCTGAAAAGAGCTTAATTATGGACTTCGTGGGGGTTCCTTTTTTGTGAATTTAGTCCCTCGTGCCTAAAAAAGGGTTAAAATCATACTTGAGAATACTCCTCTAGGGAACTGAGGCTCCTAGAGTATACCTTCGTTCGTACAGTTGACCATCTGGATCGAAAAAGGGGTAAACTAACGTCGAATAGATGTGGCTTCAATTTCAGTTTAGTGAACGTGAAGATCAACAAGATCTCTCGACAATCTTTTCAGTTTTAGAGGGTCTAAAAAGGGCTTAAAAGAAGATTCGTTATGTTTTGAGAGTCCTGAGGGTGAGGTCAAGAGTGATAATGCATCATGAAAATGAAGCTCAAAATCGTAATCAGGATAAAATAATAAGGACTCCTGAGCCTATGGTCATTAGTGATGACATGGACACCAAAATGCAGCCAGGATCTACCTAGGGCACGCATGTTAAGGTAGGATTTATCACTAAAATATGACACTTCTAAAGTAGCAATGATGGTTCCATGTCGCAAATTGGTGGGATCGATCCTATGGCGTACTGATAAAAACAACATGCTGAAAGTAGGGCTGGAATCCTAACTTAAATGCAATAAGTTGGAAAAAAATGACTTTTTACCAAAGGACCTTTTTAAAAAAACACAAATCTCAAAAAATTCCCCAATACCCAAAGTAACAATTATCGTAACAATCCATATAAATCTCCTGAACCATACTAAATGATTTTCAATTTAGAAAAAATGACAAAAGGGTCCAAAAAATGACAAAAAGTGGCCAAAAAGGTCTATAAATAGAAGTTGACAGCTCATTATCACTATTGCAAATTGAGAAATTGACTAAAAGCCAAAAATACCCCTTTATGAAAATAATTGATTCCGGGAGCTTTAGTGGACGAAACGAACTTCCACTTGGACCAAGTAGGTACATACTAACCCCCTTTGCATTTCCATTCTTCCTTTATGCACTTTATTTTGTTTTTTTTTAGGGGGCGTTGACCGTAAAAAGCTCGGCCCTACTTATACGTGGGTTGTCTTAGGAAATCACGTGTGTGCATGCATGAAGAGAAAATACTGCACGTGTGCACATGCAACTATGTGCATTACAACCCACGTGCACCCTCTAAGATGTGGAAAAAATAAAAAAGATGCAAGGGCTAATTTTTCCAAAACTTGAAAATTGCAGGATGTATGTTCACTGGAGAGAAAAGGAGCATGAGGACATTGATATTTTGGTCGACGAGGATCCTAATTCTCTTTCCGCATCAACACAATGTTGTTTGATCAATTTTTTCTATTGTCCTTTCATGCAGTAACAACCTAGGCTACTGAATGCCTTAATTGGCTATTAGAACCCTGACGCAGAGGCCTTCATGCTTGAGGCTCAATCGTTGACTCCAACGACCGAGGACATATACTTTTTGACTGGCCTCTCAAGGAGAGGGGAACCAGTCAATTTCCACACTCTTCCTTCTGGGCCTCTCAATATAGTGGAGTTGATTGGACTTCAATGTGAAGCCAGTACTGACAAGATGGGCACGTAGGTTCCAATAAGCAAGATCTTGGACCTATCATTAAAAGTGATAGTTTTTCTTATTGGGTGGATCACTTGATCTATGGCTCTACATCAGGCCTCCCGGGCATACATGAACTGTGTGATTCATTGCTTAAACACACAAATGTTTGACTGGAGTACCACATTGTTAGACTGCATGAAGAGACAATTGACAGAGCGTCGTATGCGGAGGCACATGAACTTTGGATTTGGGACAATCCTTTGTGCTTTCTTATTTGAGAGAGTACCAATTATTAGTCCTAGAGAGACAATCCGAAGGCATGAGGCCTCTCACCCCGCACTATGCAAATGGGCAGCGTTGTTGCCACGACAGGGGTGGGGAAGGACCATTGAGGTCTTTGATGACAAATTTTTTTCTTGGTGGGCATGATATATTATGTTTATAGAGGACTACCCCTATGCCAAGATAAACTTCTTGAGAGATCCTGAGATTTCGGTACCTTCCGGAGAGCAGCGAGGAGAGATGGGTAAGTTTTCTTTATGTTTTTCTTTTTTTTTCAAATTTATTTAATTTTTATGTTGTTTCTATATATATGATTTTTTTGTATATACCATAGTATCTGATAATTAAGTATGTGTTATGTGTAGATGTGGGGCCAGTGCATCCAGTGGACTTTGCGAGGAACAGGTGACGTCCACAACTAGAGGCAGGACCAACTGCAGCTGGTGGACCAGTAGCAGTAGGGGGACCTCCAGTCGGTGAGGCTGAGATATTTTTGAGATGGGTAGAGAATAACTTTACCTCGCTTACTCACACAGTCCCCATGGTAGAGATAGAGGATCTACTACCATCCATGTAGCCTCATGTAGTGGGGGCACCACGGACATGGTTCTGACTTTTTTGGTGTTTGGAAAACATTGTAGATCATTATAACAGGGCCAACAAGCCCCATCCTTAGTTTTGTTGGACATCTTATGTGCCGAGGGCACTACTTGTATATATTTTTGAGGGAATAAGCTCTGTGACTTTCTAATGGACGTATTTTTGAGGTTCTTGCACCCACCCATGTACTCTAATATTTTTGATATTATATATGGATTTTTATGTCTTTTTATGTCTTATGGATTACATCTAGTTTACAAAAGTATCTACATGTGAATGTGTGTGTCTTTATTCCATGTGTGCAAGATGCCAATCTAATATTTGATTAGCTAGAGTATCTATAACCTAATTTAATCTCCTAGGAATATGAAAATATGTAATATAATCAAAGCTTCGTTCTAAGAGATGCACCCTAAGGAATCGTCGATGTAGAGTAGGGTCATGAAAACGGTAAAATCCATTTAACTGAGTCACAACCAGTTGAGCATCTAAATAGACCCGGAGGTGAGAGATACCAAGTGACAAAGTGTCACGAAGTAACTCAATAACTACGCCACATTCAACGACATTGTTTGTGGTGTCACCTAAACATATACCTCCTGAAGATAGAAACTGGCCCTTAGGTGTGAAAATTACCCAAGTTGTCGAGGCAAGCCTCCGAGTGTGCTAGCTAGCACCATCTGGGAATCCAACAAACACCTCTGATTCACTTGACATCTTCCACAGTGAAGAATATGACATCAAAAAATGACACGTCCATAAAACCAAAAACCCAAAAAGTAATAGTACAAATACTATACATATATTACAAAAAGTCATCCAAGGTGACCCACCTATGAGTAATACTTCTTGAGGTAGATCCCATTTATAGGCTCCACCAAAACATTTCCCTCAAATTCCAACAGACGATAAGCGCCCTTCTGTTGTACTTCTTTCACAATGAAGGGTTCAAAGAAAATGGGTTTGAACTTTCCTTCCCCTATGGGGTCCTTATCTTGGTCATAGACCAGGACAAGGTTGCCTTCAGAGAAAATCTGAGGATGAACAAACTGATCATACTGACATTTGACTTTTTGTTTTTGAGCCTCATTAGACAAGGTCGCATCATGACATTGTTCATTGAGTTGTTCAAGGTATAGTAACCATTATTCAAGAGGTGAAGTATCTGGAAATAACTGTACGGACAACTTTAATGATGGGATTTGGCATTCTATAAGCAAGATTTCTTCTAGCTCGTAAATGAGTTGAAAAGGTGAGAAACCAGTTGTAGTCTTAACAGACATTCGGTAAGCCCATAATGTCGAATACAACATCAAATGCCAATTTGACTTGGTTGAATTGATCGTTCGTTGTAGAATGTGTTTAAGAGATTTATTTACAACTTCCACCTGACCATTCACTTGGGGGTAATAAGGTGATGAATGTTCTTTCCTCAACCTAAGCTTTGATTTTAACTCGGTCATCATTTTGTTTTGAAAGTGACAACCATGGTCAGTGACAATCTCTCTCAGGACGTCGAACCTTGCGATTATCTATTTGAACAAAAAGAGAGCGGTTGTCTCCCCATCATATTTGAACATTGGCATATCTTTGACCCACTTGGTGAAGTAGTCTACTGCTACGATGATATAGCAGTGCCCCTTGTTGAAGGGGGATTGCATGTAGTGTAATAAATCCCCCATTTAGTGAAGGGACCAATGGTAATAATGGGAAACATGGGGACAGGTTGTGCCCTCATCTTCTGAGAGAAGATTTGACATGGGTGGCACTTCTTTACTGATTCAACACAATCTTTGATTAATGTTGGCCAGAAGTAACTAGCTCGTAGAATCTTTTGGTTTGTTGCCAACCTAGACAAATGACTGCCACATGCTCCAGTGTGGCAATCGTTAAGCACAATTTGTTCTTCTTCATGAGTGAGACATCAACGAAGGATGCAGTCTACACCTCGACGATACAATTTGTCTTCGAGTATGAGATAATTCTTAGCCTGATGGTGTATACGGTGACACTCATCATGAGAAGTTGAGGCATGACACTTCAAAGTATGGAGGTAGAAAAGAACATCTCCATACCAGGGGTTAGAAGATGGGATCAAAAACATGTCTCCTTTGATAGGCAACTCGTCGGGTATAACATCACCTAATTTGACTAGAAGTTTTGATATGAGTTCTGCGAAGACCATCGACTTTTTGAACTTTTCCGAAATGAATTCCAAGTCGAATTCCTAGAGGATAACTATCCATTTACTGATTTTTCCACGAATGACTCATCGTTTCAATACATATTAGAATGGATTTACGATGACAATGATGGTGGTCTTGCAAAACAAAATATAATGACGAAACCGTTGGACAGAATGAACTGTTGCCAATGCAAGTTTTTTGATATGGGAATAATTGAGTTCCAGTCCAACTAGGCCTCATCTGAGGTAATAAATCAAGTATTCTGAGAGTAACTCATCCTCCTGAACTAAGACCATACTGATGGATGACTCTGTAGTGACCAAGTATAATAGGAAATCTTTATTATAATTGGGTGGCCGAAGCAAAGGGGTTGATATGAGGGTTCTTTTCAATGCTACGAAAGATCATTGAGTGGATTCGTCCCAATGAAAAGGAATGTCCTTCTTCAATAAATGCATAAAACCCTTTGTGATCTTGGCATAGTTTCTGATGAAACACCGTAGAAAATTCACCTTTCCTTGTAGACTCTGAAGCTAAGGTATGGTGCACGAGGGAGGCAATTGAACTATTGCCTCAACCTTGAGAGGATCGACCACAATCCCTATTGTTGAAATGATGAAACCTAACAAATGGCTGGATGTGACGCAAAAACTACACTTATTTGGATTCAAGTGGGTTTAGTAGTAGAGACATCGTTCAAGAATAAGTCAGAGGTGGTTTAGATGATCATCTCTCTTGTGATATCGTGATGCTAAATCATCGAGGTAAGCCTCGACTATGTGTTTAAGGTCATGGAAATCAAAAGAAATTTCTCCCTGAAATGTAGCTCCAACATTTTTCAGACCAAAAGGCATCTTACAATAAGCGAATGTACCCCATGGATATATGAAAGCAGTTTTTTGTTGGTATTCAGGTTTGATTTGTATCTGATTGTATCCCCAAAAACCATCCATGAACGAAAAGGCCTCGTATCCTACGTATTCATAGACTATCTGGTCAATAAATGGCATGGGGAAATTATCTTTTTGGTAGGACTTGTTTAGATAACGAAAGTTCATGCATACGCAAATCGTACCCTATTTTTTATTGATTGGCATGGGATTTGACACCCATTGAGTCAATTGGATGGGGTAGATGAAACCAACTTTAAGCAATTTCTCTACTTCAACCTTGATAACTGTTGCTTTCCTAGGATTGAGAGGACGAAGCTTCTGTCGGACTGGATTGATGTCAAGATAAGTCATGATTTCATGTTCAACAATTCTTGGGTCTATGACTGGAATTTCCCCGTAAGACCAGGCAAGAACGTCACAAAAGTATTTAAATAAATATGTGTAGATTTGAATTTCCTCAGCCTTCAGGGGAGAATTACACTCCAATGAAGATATTCTCCATGATTCTAGGGGTTCTAGACATGTCAATAGGTATCGTCTCGCTATTGTGGCCATATTTCCTTCAGTGTAAATTTCATGTGTTGCCAAAGGATTGATAGGACAATCTTTATCTCCTTTCATGGTCAGAGTGAATTATCCTGCTTCAATTTGTCTTAACTCTGGGAGGAAGTAGGATATATGATGAAGATAATCCCAAGGTCTATCTGGACTAGTCATTGCCTCAATAAATTCTTCATATGAAGGAAATACTAAGTCTAAATAATCTATATCAACAAGGGAACCTTGAGCCGAAATATGCTTAAGAACTGGATCTAAATCTTGTGTTGGAGTCGGATCGGGGTCGGTAGAAGCTCACTGAATGATCGAGTATGAAACTTTTTTCATGGACAAAGGCATGGCCATTCCATGGTTCTCTTTGCCTTCCATCGTAGTGGATGGGGAAGGACGGGTCCATGGATCGTGAAAGTACGTCGTGCGAAACGACGAGAGTTGAAAAATTTCATCCCGTGGCTGGTCAGGGACAACCATCATATAATGGACATTGTCGGTTGGAGGTGGGTAATAGAAATTAACCATCAATGATGGGAACAAACCCACCCCTACATTGAATATGCCAGGCTGGGGGTTATCAATCATCGGGACTATGGATACTCTCGATGAAGGATCAGGACGGGAGAAGGATAACTGATAAATGGTCACAATTCAGCCCTCATGAGGAAACAACAAGACCTGGAACACTTCCTGCATACTGTAGGTCCAATTTCTACCTAACAAAACATTTTAGTCGAGGGACGCATCGACCACTTCAACTTTGACACACACGGTCTTTCCCCCCAACTGCACGGGGAAAGAGGGGATGATCCCATGTGGTTGGAAAGAATGACCATCAAAAGATATAAGTAGAGTAAATGAAGGAGACAAAATGAGTTGGCTGATGGCCTTCCAACATGCCAAAGACATCACGCATGTTGAGACACTCTCATCCACCACTGTACTAAAAATATTCTAGGAAAACATTTTCATGGGATAAGCCACTACTATCTGAAAAGAGACATGGTAAGGAAGACAAGGTTTTAAGTTGGAGGTATCAAGCATGATCGTTCCTGAATTACAAGTCTCAACAAAGCCTAGGGCAGCTAACATGGACTTTCTCTGGGAAGGGAAACTCTAGAGGACTTCCAAAGTAGACATCACACAAGGGGTTTGTGATAAATCCTCCACCACAGAGTAGTTCTGGGCGACCCTTGCATTTGGGTTGTAAGAATATTTTTTTAATGCACTTTTGGGATGAGTGTCATTGTTTCACCCAACGTCTTCTCTATATGAAGAGGAAGAGGTGGGTTTTCATCGTATTTACCCTTCTCATAGGTGCCTGGATTTCCATAATCATGTGCTCTAGTCATTATATAAGCATCACCTTTCATCATATAGACGTTTGCGGACAAAGGATTACTTGAAGACGGAGGGGGTCCTTGACTACCCCCTTCTGTGCTCGAGGAGGCCTGAGTTAGATTTTTCCTGTGTGGGAATGATTTTGTTAACACATAAAGCTGTTGCTATGCTAATAAGTTATAGGCCTCCGTAAGGTGAGGGCACTAATGGGTCGGGTGGTCTTCCTTGCAAATATTACAAGGATACTTTGAATTCTTCTTTTCAGTGTCGCCTCGGCCAACATTATCAATGGGTTTCTTATCCCCTTTACCCTTTTTCCTTTGTTTCTTCTTTCCATCAGGCTATTGGGTGGCCTTTGGGTTGGTCGTTTGCACACTGTGTACATCCAACTTTTGGGTATGGGGAGCAGCCGAACCAATAGTTTGGTTGGCCATTGTCTTTTGTATCGATGATTGTTTCAATTGATTTAACAATGGATCAGCGGGCTTGGTTTTTGTTGAACCAATAATTCCATCAGCATGTGGTCCAGACCTTTCTTGGTTTCGTCAAGGATTGACCTCGATGCATCTAGAAAAATCTCATAGAGTAAACCATATTGAGAGTAAATTAGCTCTAGTTATTACGTTCTCATTATCATGTCTTCCTCAGAAAACACTCCAGACATTGCGACGTCTTTAGATAACTAGGGTATCAAAGACTAGCACTTTGATCAAACTCTTTCCGTGTCTCCATTCTCATATATGATTTGAGATATGGTGCGCTTTTGTCTGCTCGAAATTGGCCAGCAATTCTGTGTCGACGTTGTATCTCACAAGTAATTGGAAATGGTTCAGGAAGGCCATTGCTAGTTCTCCGAACGAAGAGTATCATGAGCAGTCGAGCTCAACGTACCATTTCACAACACTCCCTATGAGAGTGAGTTGAAAAAATCACAATTGAACGAAGTCGTCTCTTAATGAGTTGGACGGGCACCATAAGTGGAAGGTAGTCATGTGATCACTAGGATCTTCATTAGGCTTGGCCTCAAAATTTGGAATGTTCAAAAGAAACTTGGTAGGCATGAGAGGCCAACTCAGATCATGACAGATGGGTTCATTTAAGAGTCTTATCAAATCTGGCAAGTGTAAGGTTGCCAGAAACGGTAGTTTGGGTTGTGGGTTGTAGCCGGGGAAAAAGGAGACTGGGGTTTGACTGGCACCAGGTTGCCAGGAAAAGTTAGGTTGTTGGCTAAGGATCTGGTAATAACCATGACCATGACCATTGTACAGATTGGGTTCTTTTTGAGACATAATCTGCTGGTTCCCGTAATAAGACATAAAGGGTTGAGTTTGCGTCGCATTCCAAGGATTTTGGGAGGGGTTTCCACCTGTCGATCCGGCAGGCATAGGCATTGGGCCTTACCTAGAGTTCCACTGGGTATGGAAAGGGTTTCCCTTGATCAGTATCCTTGGAAAGGGGACTGGTCCCTACCATGGATTCCAAGATCCTTGTGAGGAAGGAATTCCTAAGTGTGCCCCCTGTGCAAGAATAGTACCCTGTACAGGATGTGGTTGTCCATAACTGGGGCTTCCCCCAGTCGAAATAGAAGCCGATGAGAAAGAGTTGTTACCAAACGCATCAAATAAAGAGAAAGGTTTCAAACCAAATGACATATTATAAGGATGGAGTGCTTGACTACCTACTCCAAACAATTTTATGTTAGGCCCAATGGAGTGTTGAGGAACATCGTTGAGCGAGGGGGATGAAGGGGGTATATGACCCCCACCATAAGGGAAAGCGATAAAGGGAGAGGAAGTGCCCCCAATAGATCCTTGCAAAGGAGTGTTGGATCTCCCTGCCCCCAGAACCAAAGTTTGTAGCATGGAGGAGGAAAGTACAATACCCATACCGAAGCCAAACATCCTGTATGAGAAAGAAGAGCCAGTCGTGTTCTGAGAAACGGGAGAAGTGATCACCGCCGTAGATGGAATTGGACCGCTGCCCGAGGTAGAAGCAATCAAGACCACGGTGGCTTAGACCAAATACAGTTGGTTAGGAGGTGGAACACCCCCATTAGTGACAATCGTGAAGGAAATATCAGTATTCCCTGAAGAAATGGTAGCATGTGCTTCCATTGTTCTTGGTGACACTACCGGACGCTCGTAAGGTAGAACCTGTATGATGATGGGCACTGGTAGATTAGTGATGGGAGGGTTGTAAGGACCAAGATCCTTTTCTCTGAGGTAAAAAATGATTGGCTCCTCCAGAATCAAATTTTCTTCTCTCGAAGATGGGATGGGCACAGTTTCCTGTAACCCGGTTGTCTCAAAAGACCCTTCCTAGTCTAATTTTCGCCTTAGTAGTGGTGGGGGGGGTTCAAGGTTAACCGAAAGTAGGCCCAGAAGCCTCTGTGACCAGTGGAACTTCTGATCCTCCACTGTGTGAGAATATCAAAGACACACTATGGAAATCTATAATCGTTTGAAAACCAACACGCACTAAAAAGTACCTATGAGATAAAACAAGCAGTCACTAACTAGTTGGAAGAACAGTTACAACAACCAACACTGTAACAACTTACCAGGGAAAGTGAAACTCGAATATGTAAGCACCCTCCAGGTATACTCTCCAAATAATGGCTCTATGTCTGTCCTAGGTACCATGGTATACCCCCACAGTCACCTGTGTAAGTCACTAGAAAGATAGGCAACTAGGTTTCTAGCATGCAAACAATCATCAGGCGGGTGGACCGCAATGAGAAGGGTATGAAGCCTGAAACCTATCAAGGGTATTGAAAGAAAGTGTTCTGGAAGATGACCGAGGAACTCAAATGTATTCTATAGCTACAAATCTCCATGGTAAATGCAATCAACAGAATCCCAAGACAAGCCCTCTATATGTGTTCCCTACTATGTTTGGTCTGGCTTTGGAGGGGTTATCTGTGCTACCTTTCCTTACGCGACCTCATGTTTATCCCCTGTGTTAGAGGGGGGTCCCAGATAACTTTTACGATACTGGAATTTTGACACTCCCTAGCATAGACTCTTATGTTTGTTTTTCAGCCTTGAAGAGTTTCCTCTCCAATCCTAAATCAAGGCTCTAGCCTAGACTAGTTGATGTACCCTACAAAACATAAAGTCTAGTTGATTTTTAATTAATCGTTAATTTTTATGGGCTTGTCTTAAGTCAAAGGTTATGAAAGTGAAACTAGTGATGTTTTGAGAGACGAAAGAGAAGATAAACAACAATCTTAAAACAAAATAACTTCTTCTTGACACCTTCGGATTTTCCCTTTGTTTTTTTTTTTTAAACCAACTTTTCAAACTTTATTTTTTCAAGATATTTTAATTGAAAAATCAAACAAGATTTAACTCGACTAAAAGATACTTATTGTCCTAATTCAATCAACTAAGAACTTATGAAAACAATATTGTTTCTATGGATTAATGCAAACAACCAACTCTTTAACCAAACCAAGAAGTAAAAATTTTCAACATGCTTCAAAATACTAGAATTGAAAAATGGATTCCTTTTCTTTCTTCTAAAGAAAGCAAAATGATAAAGTGATGATCTGTAAACGGGTCGATTATTACTCTCCCAAATGTTTACAATGTGAGGATCTTTTAAATTGACTATGGCTTATACAGGTTTTATTGAGCATATTAGTTCATTTATCATAATGCATTACAAGCATAAACATAATACAAATGAACATTAAGGAGTATAAAACACATGAAGGCAAATAAGAGAGAGACAACTGATGTTGATAACAGAGTTCACCCCTCCACCTCTGGGGATATGTCTCCGGACCTGCTCCAACTGGAATGTAGATCTTCTATATTCCTTCTTCAAAGTGAGCTCTCAAAAACTCTCTTACATTCAAGGACTATGGCTCTTCATTAGCTCAACACTATGGCTTTCAATAGCTAAGAACTCTCTCCTCTCTTCTCCTTTTTCAACATGGCTCACATAAGGAATATATATAGTTTTTCCTTACTCACTCTCCAACTAAGAGCATTAATTACAAGATCCACAATTGTAGGATCTGATTACAAAGAAGGAAAAACAAGATCCTTAAAAGTGGGATCTTCAACCATCTTAGGCTCAAAAATGGAAAAATCTCAAAACTACCCAAAGACTTTCCAACCATGCCCTTGATTCTCTCAACCTACAATTGAGAAAAAATGGCAAATTGGTGTGAGGTGGTTTCTCACATGAAAACCAATTTCCATAATTAATAAATGAATAATATGTGAGACAAATTTTCTCTCACAAATATTAATCATTTTAATTACAAGTGAATAATAATAATGCATGAGTTATTAAATATCATAAAATGCATAATTAAATGCATGAGCACTTCATAAAGCATTAATCAAACTAATATGAAAAATGCATGAAGTATTTTTCCCACAGATGCATAATTAAATGCGTGAGAAATAAAAATCAAGAAAGAATCATTTAAATCCACTTAAACACTTTTGTCGCCACCTTGAAATAAACATGGTGCTAAGCTCTTTCACATGCAGAGATCCATTTGGATCACACCTCCCCACAAAAGAAACTTTTGGTCTCCAAAAGTATCAGCTTCAATCCATCATCAAGTGCATGCAAATGTCTTTGAAAGGCACGTTCCATTAAGACTCCTTCACCCCTGTTCTTCGGAATCAGAATGCAAATGCCCACATCTGCAACTGCTGCAATGCAAATTCCTGAAAAAGGCACATCCCCTCAAGACTCCTTCACCTATGTTCTTTGGAATCATAATGCAAATGCCCACATATGCAACTGTTGCAACCTGTAATTGATGCTAACCTAGATATATGACTGATCATACCTGTTTACATTTTGTTTTGAAATGCTTGCCAAGAGTTTATAACCACACTCAGTGGCCAAGTTTACATGAAAATGCTAGAAATAGGCTTAGGAAAAAATGCCTCAATCAACTTTTACAAAGAAGCCAACAAGGCTTAATGCGCAAAAATACGCCTCTCACTCTTCCTCATGTAAGAGTGTCTAAACAAGCCTTTTCCAATTCTTCATAATCAAGTAATTATGGCCTCTACATGGAATTTGAAACAATTTACATGCCAATTTTGAAATGCCAAATGGAAATTACATGATAATTCAATGTGCCAATAATATGCATAAGATGGAAAAACCATACCCTCTCTGCGCTCGGCTTTCATGGTTTTTCTGTGCTCGATTTCCAAGATATTTTATCAGCAATTTCTCCAGAAACAATAACTTCAGATCTGAGCTATACAATCCTCCAAAGTGCGGGAAATGATGGAGAAATAGTCCAAAGTCTTGGCTCTTAATTCTTTTTCTATGTAATGGCCCGTGTGACCTGCAACAACCAAGTCTCAATGCTTAAAGAAATTCAAGTAATAAGTCTTGGCTCTATGGAGACTTCCCATCAATCAATTCACCACCTCGTGGCACTTTACTGGGAGTCCCAGGAAATGAGAAACATATTTTCCTATCTTGCAGTGCCTGTGACATCCCCAGATGCTACAATAGTATCATCCTTTTTCCAAGAAGTTTCAGATTGCCAATTAGAGAGATTAGAAAGTGATTTGCAAGATTGGATATTGTGGATGGTGCCACAGAGAGGAAACCCCAATCTCAGATGGAATCAAATTCGATCCATTGATATATCGAGATGAAAAATATGAAGGGTTATACTACCATTTCCATCGTCACTATCAGAATTAGAATATCTATGTATGGTACCCACATAATATTGTTTTCCTCATCCTTCTCATTGACCATAGCGCCAACTGTCTCAAAAATCTCTTCGAGCTATAATGCTGACAAATTGCAATTCCTTTGCAACTTCACAAATCTGGAGATAGCAATAATGATGAAATAACACATCTCACAACATCGTAGAAAATAAATGATCGTTTGCATGACTTTAAGCGACAAGGGGGACGAATTTGAAGCCCAATTCCTGCTAGTCCATATAAGTCGGGGGAAATCACATTTGAGTTGCTAGCATGGAGAAAGTGGAATCCGGTTACTGTGTTTCGTAATGCATGGTCATATCATGCTTTACAATGAATAAAAGGGTTTCCACCTCGAGTACATATACGACTATTATTTCCAGTGCCTTGAGGCAGTAGACGATAATGTCGAGGCCGAAAAGGATGTCGAGAGAAGGCCGACAATGTAAATGCTCGAATATTGTGCAGAAACATTAATCTGGCCTCCAAATGTTGAATTAAAATCTTATTATGGTAGTGGATGTCCACAGTATTTGGCTTCAGTTTGAGCGCCATGAATTTCAAATACTCGACCTTTATGACGGGGGCAACATAATTGCCAAATTTTTAACCCCATAGCCTTCATGCATAGACGTTATCCTTTCTATGGATTTTCTGCTCCTCCAAATATGTTGTCTAACAGTTCCCGAATAAATAGAGATCTCATCCTTGATCATTGCATTGACGCTAGCCACCATTAATTAACAAGTTGTTAACAACAACGAAACTTCCTTCTTCTTATATTACGTCAGAAACGACCTTCAAATAGAGATCCTCATCTGAAACAACATCCATTTCATCCATCAGTTCACGCCACTCACATTTTGGTGCAAATGGAGGCCGCATTCCATGCTCAAGAGTGGCAGCAGTAAATCGTTGGAGAGTTTTTTCCCTAGTATAATCCTTCCCACCGAGGGCAAGGCAAGAAGAGAAATGGCGACCAGGGGTAGTTGGGAGGAAGATAAGGAAGGTTGTGCTCATCGACCATATCCAAGATAAGAGGAAACTTTCTCATCCAAAGTCCGTTTGGTGCGATTTTCATGCCGTTGGATTTCTCTCATCCAACCCTTCGCAATGACGCCATTACTTCTCGATTCCGAGTCGAATTTTTTTTGAGTGTTTTCCATCAAAATGGAGATAACTGCCCCCATAAAACTCAAAATTTTGCAACATAGCAGAAATAAAACTTGCAGAAACATTATGAACTGCTTACTGAACCAACACCAAGCACTTTCATCTCACAATCATTCTTTTCCAATTGTGGATGGAGCCTCCTTCTTCATAGGCTCTTTTACATTCTGCTTGTTTGACTTTTGGTGAATTTCAGGGTGCAATTTCTAGCACTTTTTCTCCCAATGGCCACTGATTTTGCAGAAATTGTAGAAATTCCTTCGTCTTCCATTCAGCTATACATTCCTTGTAGGAGGATACGAAAGTTTCTTATTTTTCTTGGTCTCACTTCTCATGGAAACATCCGTCTTCTTAACCCACATTTTCTTTGTTTGATGCTTAACTACATCACAGTTAGAATATATATGGAAGCAATCATTTCTCTTATATGCAAAAGAAAAACTTGAATGATTGTTATACCTTCCTGACTTGCCCTTGAACTGATGAGGACTAACTGTCTTGATTCCCTTCTTGGAATCCGGTGGTGAAGAGATGGCTTTCGCTTCAACAATTTTCAAGCATTCTCCTTTCTCTTCATGTCCATAACCCAAGCCTGCAAATGGTTTTCTTGGTACAACCTCCAATGGTTGGGTGACTCCTTGACCATTAATGCCAAGTCCACCTCCTCTATACCCCATCTTCGTGAGGATCTTCATGCCAACATTAGTTTCATATGGAGAGAAAACAGAACATGAAAAAACATCATATACCTTAGTTTGAGATGCAGCATCCATCTTCTCAACCTTCTGTAACTTAGACAATAACTCGTGTTTGTATCGTAGCATCTCTTGAAGCTCCTGCTTCTCCTCTTCAGCTACTTGCAAAAGTCTTCTCAATTCTACATTGTGTCAGCGATATTTCTTGTTAGGGGGTTGAATTGCAAAAGAATGGGTCAAAACCCACTTATCCTAAGTTTTGGGCGCATGTGCATCTGCAGTAAATGAGAGTCACTTTTACACGACTGGATTTTGCACGCCAAGATCGACGGCGCACAGAAAATTCCAGACCCCCCTTGCCTTTCGACCTTTAAGCGGGGGGGGTCCAGAATTGGGGGTGCACCTCTCCGACGACTCAAATTGGCGCGCCCGGATCAACGATGATGAAAGCAATTCCGGACCCCCCCCCCCCGCCTTTCTATCTTTAAGCGGGGGGGGTCCGGAATCGTGGATGCAGTTTTCAGACGGTCATGATCGAGGAGCCCAGATCAATGGCTCAAGCACCGTCCCGACCTTCTCAGCTGCCCTGACAATAACCCGTGTGGGCCATATTTTCGTCACGACATCCCTGTCCACCTTTCCCTTGCTTCCATGTGTCACCATTCACCTCTCTCTCTCACACTTCCAAATGGCCTTTCCCTCATCTCATCATCCATTCATTACCTGCCATGAATCCTTGTCACTCCATGTCAGCCTTTTTACTGCATTAAGCTTGTCGCGTTTACGCTCTCACTGTCTCTGCGTATATCCCTTATGACTCATGTCATCCCCTTGCCACCTTTCTCACCCCTCATATTTCTTTTCCTTGTCCTTGCAATTGGGGCCCCGTCATTCCATGGCTAAGCCTCACTTTCCTGTGTCAGCCTCCATACCCGTCCTTCAATCCCTTCAGTTATTCCAGGTGGCAGCACGAGAATTCCTCCTTATCCCAAAATGCTGAGTTGGTCGGGCCGTTCTCAATCCCAAGAAGCAGTTATTGAAGTGGTTGGTGGTGGTTAGACATCATCTCCGCCATAATGGGGACGTCCTGCAATGAATTAAAGGCACATTGATTCACCGATGTAACTGCCAGAAGATCTATCACGTTTGCGACAAGTTGCACGATTATTCAAAGATTGCGGCTGCAGAGTGTCAGAAGCCATGCAGACGCAAAGCTTTCAATGCATTTTCTTGTTTCCGCTGCTGTTGTTGTTTTGAGTATATGAAGGCATTTTTGCCATTTTTGTATCTATCGATGGTAGAGCTAAGCTCCCAACTGTAAAGTTTCAGCAAACATTCTGGTCTCCTTGTTATGCCTCTGTGTTTGAGACTTCTTGGTTTATGACAAACAGTTCTCCTTTTTCCATCTTTGTTCTGTCTTGTGCTAGAGAGTTCGCAGTTGAATGATTCACGTGAACTTAACAATATTGTTATGATAAAGGATTTGTTGTGACATTGTTGTGATTTCTGGTATCCGTGTTTGAATGTGAAAGGATTTTGTGTTCGAATGCATTCTTCTTCAGTCTTTTACAAATCGGATATATGTGATAGACCCTTGCACTCTTCTCCCGGAAGTCTTCCCCCTACTCAACCCTTTACTGCAACTCACTGTTTGATGTTTATCAAGACCTCATTCATTCATACATGCCTGGTCTGGTTTCTGAGCTGATATAATACTGTTCTGAGCTTTCATCCATTTGATCACCCTTTAAACAAATCGTGACATTAAACTGATGGGCGTCGGGCTCTGCTCCTGCTAGCAATCCAGGAGTGACATCTGTCTCCAACATTTCTGGCGCCATTGCCGGGGACGAAGTTGAAGATTTTCCCTGGGAAGAACGACATTAAGCCTCTGATTCTGAAGGTGCATCAGACATCAGAGCCCTTAAAGATTGTTTCTGTGCACCTGGCGACTCCACTGTGGTGACTCCATTGTTTCCACATCACTGTTTCAGCTGTGACTACTGTCAGCATGCCTGGAAGCCGACCCTAAGGAGCTTTCTCGAGAAGGTTTCAGCAGCTGCTTTCTCAGTCTGAGAAGCTTCCTGGGGTAAAAACAATGTTAAGATTTGGCCTTTGATGGTGAACAAGGACTAGGCATATTTGAAGCTGCGCATATTTCACCTGGCGACTTCATGATTCAAGGATCGATTGGCGACTCCACTAGTTCGATATGGAGAAAATCCTTGCTCGCAGGTTTGCTCCTTTTAATTTCTCTGTTATTCCTGGTTTTCCTAATGTTGTCCCCTCTCTGGATGAATGGGGTGATTATTTTCCCATATTTGGAAAAGGTGAAGAGGACAACCCGGCTCAGCACCTCATTGAGTTTCATGAACTCATGCATTAGTAGGAGATACATCATGAGGATGTATTACTGAAAATGTTCATGTTCTCGTTAGTGGGGGATGCACGTAAATGGTATCGGTCTTTACCCCCGGCTACCATTTCTTCGCTTAGTGATTTTCATGTAGATTTCACCACCTATTGTCAGAGGTTGTATCCCCCTGAGTTAATTTTTCATAATTGTTGTGAGGGATACCACAACTCTATACAAGAGAAAGTTGTTTCTGACGAAAGTTGCGGGGAGGATCTTGATGACCTGGATCAGAACTCAGTCCCTTCTCCTCCCCATCCATCTACATCCGAGGCAGGTTATGAAAGTGATAAAGTTCCCAGGGAGGAGGATGGCGCCCTGAGTAAGCTGATAGAGCAGGTGAAATATCT
>ML799298.1:136876-151418 GCA_009831015.1 Picea engelmannii
CCGATGGCTTAGATTGGCGTGCCTAGATCAACGGTGATAAAAGCAATTTCGGACCCCCTCGCCTTTCTATATTTAACCGGGTGGGTGGGTCCGGAATCGTGGATGCATTTTTCCGACGGTCACGATCGAGGAACCCAGATCAACGGCTCAAGCGTCATCCCGACCTTCTCAGCTGCCCTGACAATAACCCGTGTGGGCCATATTTTCGTCACGACATCCCTGTCCACCTTTCCCTTGCTGCCATGTGTCACCATTCACCTCTCTCTCTCACACTTCCATATGGCCTTTCCCTCGTCTCATCATCCATTCATTACCTGCCACGAATCCTTGTCACTCCATGTCAGCCTTTTTACTGCATTAAGCTTGCCGCCTTTACGCTCTCACTATCTCTGCATATATCCCTTATGACTCATGTCATCCCCCCGCCACCTTTCTCACCCCTCATCGTTCTTTTCCTTGCCCTTGCGATTGGGGCCCCGTCATTCCATGGCTAAGCCTCACTTTCCTGTGTCGGCCTCCATACCTGTCCTTCAAGCCCTTCAGTTATTCCAGGTGGCAGCGCAAGAATTCCTCCTTATCCTGAAATGCTAAGTTGGCTGGGCTGTTCTCAATCCCAAGAAGCAGTCATTGAAGCGGTTGGTGGTGGTTAGACATCATCTCCGCCATAATGGGGACGTCCTGCAATGAATTAAAGGCACGTCAATTCACCGATGTAACTGTCAGAAGATATATCGTGTCTGCCACAAGTTGCATGATTATTCAAAGATTGCGGCTACAGAGTGTCAGAAGCCATGCAGACGCAAAGCTTTCAATGCATTTTCTTGGTTCCGCTGCTGTTGTTGTTTTGAGTATATGAAGGCATTTTTGCCATTTTTGTATCTATCGATGGTAGAGCTAAGCTCCTGACTGTAAAGTTTCAGCAAACATTCTGGTCTCCTTGTTATGCCTCTGTGTTTGAGACTTCTTGGTTTATGACAAACAGTTCTCCTTTTTCCATCTTGGTTCTGTCTTGTGCCGGAGAGTTCGCAATTGAATGATTCACGTGAACTTAACAATATTGTTATGATAAAGGATTTGTTGTGACATTTTTGTGATTTCTGGTATCCGTGTTTGAATGTGAAAGGATTTTGTGTTCGAATGCATTCTTCTCCAGTCTTTTACAAACCGGATGTATGTGATAGACCCTTTCACTCTTCTCCCGGAAGTCTTCCCCCTACTCACCCCTTTACTGCAACTCACTGTTTGAAGTTTATCAAGACCTCATTCGTTCATACATGCCTGGTCTGGTTTCTGAGCTGATATGATACTGTTATGAGATTTCATCCATTTGATCACCCTTTAAACAAATCGTGACATTAAACTGATGGGCGTCGGGCTCTGCTCCTGCTAGCAATCCAGGAGTGACTTCCAGCACCAACATTTCTGGTGCCATTGCCAGGGACGAAGTTGAAGATTTTCCCTGGGAAGAACGACATTGAGCCTTTGATTCTGAAGGTGCATCAGACATCAGATCCCTTAAATATTGTTGTTGTGCACCTGGTGAATCCACTGTGGTGACTCCATTGTTTCCACATCACTATTTCAGCTGTGACTACTGTCAGCATGCCTGGAAGCCGACCCTAAGGAGATTTCTCGAGAAGGTTTCAGCAGCTGCTTTCTCAGTCTGAGAATCTTCCTGGGGTAACGACAATGTTAAGATCTGGCCTTTGATGGTGAACAAGGACCAGGCATATTTGAAGCTGCGCATCTTTCACCTGGCGACTTCATGATTCAAGGATCGATTGGCGACTCCACTAGTTCGATATGGAGAAAATCCTTGCTCACAGGTTTGCTCCTTTTAATTTCTCTGTTATTCCTAGTTTTCCTAATGTTGTCCCCTCTCTGGATGAATGGGGCGATTATTTGCCCATATTTGGAAAAGGTGAAGAGGACAACCCGGCTCAGCACCTCATTGAGTTTCATGAACTCATGCATCAGTGGGAGATACATCATGAGGATGTATTACTGAAAATGTTCATGTTCTCGTTAGTGGGGGATGCACGTAAATGGTATCGTTGTTTACCCCCAGCTACCATTTCTTCGCTCAGTGATTTTCATGCAGCTTTCGCCACCTATTGTCAGAGGTTGTATCCCCCTGAGTTAATTTGTCATAATTGTTGTGAGGGATACCACAACTCTATACAAGAGAAAGTTGTTTATGACAAAAGTTGTGGGGAGGATCTTGATGACCTGGATCAGAACTCAGTCCTTTCTCCTCCCCATCCATCTGCATCCGAGGCAGGTTATGAAAGTGATAAAGTTCTCAGGGAGGAGGATGGCGCCCTGAGTAATCTAATAGAGCAGGTGAAATATCTCTCTACCCAATTAGAAGGGTTGAAACATGAAGACTGTGCAGAAGATTTTCCAGTCCTTGAGGCAGACACTCTGAGCAACTCTTTCAAAGAGATTGTTGAAGATTTATTAGATGATTTGGCATCTACCCCCGATGAGCTTGATGTCTCAGATCAAAGCAACAAAGAGGTAGTTGTGGAAGAGGATTGTTCTCTTTTCCTTCATGAGATTTCCCACGATGTGTTTAAATTCGGGGTTGAAACGGAGGAGCGGGGGATACTTCCATTTCTACAAGTTGAAGAAGCTTTGTCTCCCCCCGACTTCTATGATTATCTGGAAGAGGAGCAGCAGAGCCTGACATCACCTTTTTCTTGTCAGAGCAGCCAAACCACTTATGACAGTTATGAATCAAAGTCTGAGCTCGATATGCTGGGTTTCCAAGAGAAAGTCACAGAACCTTATCCTCTGCTTGCTAAAGAAAATTATCATGAGGAAATCATCCACCTAGGTCTTTCAGGAGACGCCGAGCAGTATGAGGAAGGGCAGAATTTACCCGGGGGACCTATTTACGATGGATACGGATCCGACCCTGGGGAGAGCCAAGAAGAGGAAAGAGAACTAGAGGAGTAGTCTGCCCTTTGTTCAGATCCAGTCAGCAAACAGATCCACCCCATGGTCCCTATTTATGATGAATACGAATCGGACCTGGGGGAGACCGAACCAGAGGAGCAGAATATTTCCTGTCCAGAGCCGGTCAGCAAGCAGCCACCGCCCGAGAACAATGAGCCTACATTAGCTGTCCACCACCAACCTGTGCTTATCATAGTTATTCAGCCACAGGTGAACAACTATGTAGCAGAGAACGCTGCCTGTCGCCAATTTTCTAGAATTGGCCACTCATTCTATGACCCTGTTAGCAAATACCTGGAGTGGCATTTCCTTCATGCCTTGGAGCTGCCCACCTTCATCGTCATGGCAGCCCTCAAACATGAATCAAAGGATGTAGCCATTCTGAGCTCCTGGTTACATCGACTGTTATCCATCATTAACAGAAGGAAGGAGCTTCTATTCAGGAAGCTGCTTGGATGGCTATGGGGGAAGTTTTCTTTCACCTAGCCCCATGTAAAATATTTTATTAGAATTAGGAGTGTATATAAATAATCTCTTTCGAGCATGTATTTTCTCTTGTTTGCATTTTTATTTTTTTGGACTAATAAATGACTCCATAGCCCAACATCAAAGGCACTAAGTCTACAGAAGAGTTCTTAGAGCATCACAGGGATGACTCTGTCCCCCATGGAGCCAAATGTTAGCGATATTTCTTGTTAGGGGGTTGAATTGCAAAAGAATGGGTTAAAACCCAATTATCCTATGTTTTGGGCGCAAGCGCATCTGCAGTAAATGAGAGTCACTTTTAGACGACTGGATTTTGCGCACCTAGATCGACAGCGCACAGCAAATTCCGGACCCCCCTTGCCTTTCGACCTTTAAGCAGGGGGGGGGGTCCGGAATCGAGGGCGCACCTCTCCGACGGCTCAGATTGGCACGCCCGGATCAACAGTGATGAAAGCAATTCCGGACCCCCCCCCGCCTTTCTATCTTTAAGCGCGTGGGGGGGGGGGGTCTGGAATCGTGGATGCAGTTTTCCGACAGTCACGATCGAGGAGCCCAGATCAGCGGCTCAAGTGCCATCCCGACCTTCTCATCTACCCTAACAATAACCCGTGTGGGCCATATTTTCGTCATGACATCCCTGTCCACCTTTCCCTTGCCGCCATGTGTCACCATTCACCTCTCTCTCTCACACTTCCATATGTCCTTTCCTTCGTCTCATCATCCATTCATTACCTGCCACGAATCCTTGTCACTCCATGTCAGCCTTTTTACTGCATTAATCTTGCCGAGTTTACGCTCTCACTGTCTCTGTGTATATCCCTTATGACTCATGTCATCCCCCCACCACCTTTCTCACCCCTCATCGTTCTTTTGCTTGTCCTTGCGATTGGGGCCCCGTCATTCCATGGCTAAGCCTCACTTTCCTGTGTCGGCCTCCATACCCGTCCTTCAAGCCCTTCAGTTATTCCAGGTGGCAGCACGAGAAGTCCTCCTTATCCCGAAATGCTGAGTTGGTCGGGCCGTTCTCAATCCCAAGAAGAAGTTATTCAAGTGGTTGGTGGTGGTTAGAAATAATCTCCACCATAATGGGGACGTCCTGCAATGAATTAAAGGCACGTCGATTCACCGATGTAACTATCAGAAGATCTATCGCGTCTGCCACAAGTTGCACGATTATTCAAAGATTGCGGCTGCAGAGTGTCAGAAGCCATGCAGACGCAAAGCTTTCAATGCATTTTCTTGGTTCCGCTACTGTTGTTGTTTTGAGTATATGAAGGCGTTGTTTCCATTTTTGTATCTATCGATGGTAGAGATAAGCTCCCGAATGTAAAGTTTCAGCAAACATTCTGGTCTCCTTGTTATGCCTCTGTGTTTGAGACTTCTTGGTTTATGACAAATAGTTCTCCTTTTTCCATCTTTGTTCTGTCTTGTGCCGGAGAGTTCGCAGTTGAATGATTCACGTGAACTTAACAATCTTGTTATGATAAAGGATTTGTTGTGACATTGTTGTGATTTCTGGTATCTGTGTTTGAATGTGAAAGGATTTTGTGTTCGAATGCATTCTTCTTCAGTCTGTTACAAACCAGATGTATGTGATAGACCCTTGCACTCTTCTCCTGGAAGTCTTCCCCCTACTCACCCCTTTACTGCAACTCATTGTTTGAAGTTTATCAAGACCTCATTCGTTCATACATGCCTGGTCTAGTTTCTGAGCTGATATGATACTATTATGAGCTTTCATCCATTTGATCACCCTTTAAACAAATCGTGACATTAAACTGATGGGCGTCGGGCTCTGCTCCTGCTAGCAATCCAGGAGTGACTTCCGGCTCCAACACATTGTCAACTTGAATGTTGTCATTGATCTCTTGCAACTCTTGCATTCTTTCAGTGTGCTTCGCTCCTCTGCCCATCCTGCAAAGCAGTCACCTGCTCTGATACCACTTGATCCGTAAACGGGTCGAGTATTACTCTCCCAAATGTTTACAATGTGAGGATCTTTTAAATTGACTATGGCTTATACATGTTTTATTGAGCATATTAGTTCATTTATCATAATGCATTACAAGCATAAACATAATACAAATGAACATTAAGGAGTATAAAACACATGAAGGCAAATAAGAGAGAGACAACCGATGTTGATAACGGACTTCACCCCTCCACCTTTGGGGATACATCTCCGGACCTGCTCCAACTGGAATCTAGATCTTCTATATTCCTTCTTCAAAGTGAGCTCTCAAAAACTCTCTTACATTCAAGGACTATGGCTCTTCATTAGCTCAGCACTATGGCTTTCAATAGATAAGCACTCTCTCCTCTCTTCTCCTTTTTCAACATGGCTCACATAAGGAATATATATAGTTTTTTCTTACTCACTCTCCAACTAAGAGAATTAGTTACAAGATCCACAATTGTAGGATCTGATTACAAAGAAGGAAAAACAAGATCCTTAAAAGTGGGATCTTCAACCATCTTAGGCTCAAAAATGGAAAAGTCTCAAAACTACCCAAAGACTTTCCAAACATGCCCTTGATTCTCTCAACCTACAATTGAGAAAAAATGGAAAATTGGTGTGAGGTGGTTTCTCACATGAAAACCAATTTCCATAATTAATAAATGAATAATATGTGAGACAAATTTTCTCTCACAAATATTAATCATTTTAATTACAAGTGAATAATAATAATTCATGAGTTATTAAAGCTCAGAAAATGCATAATTAAATGCATGAGCACTTCATAAAGCATTAATCAAACAAATATGAAAAATGCATGAAGTATTTTTCCCACAAATGCATAATTAAATGCGTGAGAAATAAAACTCAAGAAAGCATCATTTAAATCCACTTAAACACTTTTGTCTCCACCTTGAAATCAACATGGTGCTAAGCTCTTTCACTTGTGGAGATCCATTCAGATCAAGTGAAGACAAAACAGAAACCAAAAAGCACTTCTGGCCCTACTGCGGATCACAGGGAGTCACTTGACCAAAAACTCAAAAAGGGTTGATCTCAAAAAAAAAAGCTCACAGATTTTTCTAAGACTTTACTATAGAAAATTCAAGAAATCTAGTTGATGAAAATAAAAATATGCTATGGTCAAACTTAGGCTACCAACTGTGATCATAAAGACCACAGAAGAGACCAAAAAGACCCCTAAAAAGACTAGCTTCTGACAGATAAGAGGATGACTGCCTCTCTCTGTCAAAATATCTCCCCAACACAGATACGTGACTGTCACCATAGCAACTAGCATATATATGCGTGTTTTCCAAAGGCAGAGCCAATATGCACCCATGCAGAACTACTACAAGGCACGTATAGCTCTGTAAATTCTCAAAAGAAAAATGAAAAACATAATCCATCCTAGGCAGGGAGCACTGGTACTAAGAACCAGAGTCCCTTAGAGACAGAGAAAATAACTTTGGCAAATAAAATGCAAGAAAAATTTTGATCAAACAAAGCTAATCTGAGGCTATTCTTATGCTATAGACTACAACACAGAGACTATGGCCAAATATAGGAAACCCTTGAGAAGGATCACTCCTGATAGGGAAAGAGAATGACTGCCTCTAAAAAAACAATTCTGGACTTAACCACACAATTGACACTTCAGCATCTCAACGGATATACGCGGGTTGTCTAAAGGTAGGGTGTGTGTATACGTGGGAAGGGCTTCTGCATGCTGCATATACCTCTGTAAATTTTTGGGATGAAAATTAAATAGCCAAGCAATCATGCAGGGAGTACTGGTATGGGAAACTAGAATCCCTACAAGCTCAGACTCTTGCAAAAAACTTAGAAAAAAGGTAATAAACCAATTCTAAAATACCCAAAAAGTATCCCCAGAAAACCCTATAGATTTCCCCAACATGGTCACCAATTATGTTGTGGTTGGGAAATCCCTCCTACGGACTAGAATTAAGGGTTTTATCATGCATGTAGAAATGACCTAAAGTCTCCTACTTTCTACCAACATCCCAAGCATAACTCCCATTACTCATATGCAAATACAAGGCTAAAGAGATCTGGATATTGTACCTTAGTTTCTATGTTTGATGTCGATCCCTTTAATTCTTGGTTGCTCCTTGACTGCAAATCTCCTCCCAACGCTAACCTGCATTCATAAAAGACAAAAAAATAACTCCACATGCATATAACCTATAAACTAATGGGTTAGAGATTCTATCAAAATATAATCAAATTTAAATATTGGCAATCTCATATGGTGGGATGAGAAAAGTGCTTCTTTTATTAATCTCACAAAAGTAACCTTACAATGGTGAGATCGACCACTAATCCTCGAATTTGTTCCTAGGATCCTCTTCAACTATGCTCCAACTACTTCTGTATATGCTTTTCTTCACTCAATAGTTGCAAAATGTTGGGGCAAGGGGAATACAAAATCGGGTATAGTTTCTTTGCTATGATTTTTCTCCTTCCAAATGGGACCCCTACCCCTTCGTTTATAGGCTAGAAATGGATAGGTATTTGGTCGAGTGATCGACTATGGCCGGTTATTTGGTTTAGTTAACTTACCCAAAACTGTGTGTTCCGTCTGCAACTTTCCAATTTTTCATGCTTTTTAGGTATACATGGGTTGTAGTGGGTCAGCCCGTGTACACACGCGTGCAGTAGTGGATAAGGGTGTGTATTCCTTCAAAAAGAGTGATTGTTAAGAATTTGTTTAGTAGTGGCTTGGAAAATAAGTCAAATGAGATGGTATGATGCCATGTAAGCATGTTTGGTGCAATTTAGGGTTATAACAAGAACCCACAATTACAAAGAATTATAGAAGAACACGTTGAACTAAAAATTGTCTAGAGGATCTAGTTGGAATAGGTGGGTGGCCCCTGGTATCCACTTGGATCAATCCTCCCCCCTTAGGAAGAAATGGTCTCCATTGCATTGAGTGACCCCATCAGGTGAGGAAATTTATGCTGAATTTGGCTCTAGGTGAGCCACTTGCCTTGGTACAGAAGTTGCCCTGCCTTGACAACCCAATAAAGTTGGATCCTCTACTGGCGAGTTCCCTTGACCTTTGTGTCCACTATCTGATCAGTGGATGATTGTTCCATGCAGTCAGTGTTGAGATCTATTGGTTTCAATTGTTCTTCGATATTCTAGGTGTCCAATAATGGTGGAAAATATGGTCGGAGGAGGTCCACATTGAACACTGGGTACAAGCCAAGGAAGGGGTGAGTGTTGAGCTCAAAAGAATTGTCATACACAACCTTGGTGATGGTGTAATTCCCATAAAGAAGTGGGTGCAACTTCCGATGGGGCCCTGTAAGGTGTTTTTTTTGAAAATTCAACTAGACCTTGTCTCCCACCTTAAATTCTCATAGACCTGTTGGTGGAAGTGTTGAATCCTCTCAATTAATTTGGTGGCTTTGTCAGCCTGATACTGAACATGGGAATAATATTTTTGTGTGGTTTCAAGGGGTAGTGAAACATCAATGGGATCCAAGATTTGGAATCCCAACCCCACCTGAAAGGGACTACGACCGATGGAGTTAGGGAGAGCTCTGTTGTAGATTTTATGAACATAGGGAAGACTCTCATCCCATGTACATGGACGCTTAGATTTATACATGCGTGGGATGTGAAAAATCATCCTATTGATGACCTATGTTTATCCATCGGTTTGAGGGTGGAAGGTAGTGGATTTAGTGAGCTTGGTGTTCATGACTGACTAGAGACTCGACCAAAATATGTGGAGGAACATGTTGTCTTGATCGAAGATGATGGTATTTGGTATCCCAAAATGGACCCACACTTGTTCAAATAAGATCTTGGAACTATCTTCAACTGTGATTCTCTTCGTGAAGGTTGTGAGAATGGCCATCTTTGAAAACCGATAAACTACCAAAAATATGCAATAATTTCCTTTCTTGGTGGATGGAAGGCTAGACATGTAATCCTTAGAGATGGATTTCCAAGGCCTCTTGGGAGTAGGAAAAGGGGTGTATAAACCTTGCTTCTTTATGGTTGGATTGGCAATGGAATAGGTAGTGAAAGATCTGATATACTTGATGACGTCATGTTGAAGTTTTGGCCAATAAATATTTTTCTGTATAACGACCACAGTTTTCTCCAGGCCAAAATTTCTTTCCATCTGACTGTAGTGATCCTCCGAAATCATCTTTTCACACTCAATTGTAGGAAACAAATACGGCTTAGATGGCATAACAGTCCATCCTGAATATGAAAATCGACGACATTTTTGCATGTACCCAAGAGCTGATAGGTAGTGGCGAAGTGAGGATATTGCTGACAAATTTGGGGCCATCATGATGCCTCATGCCCATAGGAATAGAGAACGATGTTGAGTGCAACCACAAGATGTTGACTGAGGAAGTCAATGACATGATTTGTGATCCATGTATTATACTTTATTTTGAGATGGAACTGTTGTAGGTATTTGGAACACTTTTGATGGCGTTCATTCTGCAACTTCTCTTGTGTCTATACGAACTTCAAAGTCTTGTGATCAGTGTGGATTATTGTCTCTTTTCCCAGAATGTAATGTTTCCATTGACGAAAGGCTTGCACAATATAATACATTTCCTTGTCATAGGTGGGGTAATTCTGGATGGTATCTGAGAGTGTCTCACTATGGTATGCTACTAGGTGACCGTGTTGAGTGAGAAATACACCTATAGCATAGTCAAATGCATTTGTCTCAATCTTGAATGGTTGTTGCAGATTGGGTAAGGAGAGTACTAGAGATGAGAAAAAGCAATGATTCATATCATCAAATGCTCATTGTTGTGCCTTCCCCTATGTGAATGTTTCCCTGCCACCACCCTTGGTCACTTGGCCAAGGGCCCATGAAATATGGGAGAATCCAAACATGAACTGTCGGTAGAATTTGGAAAGTCCCAATAATATATAAAGCTCAGTTAGTTTGGTTGGGTTTGTCCAATAACGAATGACTTGGATCTTAGCTGGATCCACATATACCCCATGCTCATAAAAAATGTAGTCTGAGTATTGGACTATGTTCATGCTAGAGGAGAATTTTACGAAGTTGGCATATAGCTTGTGTTACTGTTCCTGTAGAGTGCTCAAAACCTGTTGAACATGTTTCATGTACTCCTCTCAAGTTCAGTTGAAGATGAGGATGTCATCCAGATACACCACCACAAAAGAGTTGGTGAAGGGTCTTGATACATCATCCATCAGCCTCATGAAAGTGGATAGTGCATTTGTTAAGCCAAAGGGCATGACCATCCATTCAAAGAGACCTTCTTTAGATTTGAAAGTTGTCTTCCATACATAATTCAGGTTCAAGGGGAACTTGGTGGTAGCCATACTTTAGGTCAATCTTGCTGAAGAAATTTTCCCCCTTGAGTTGGTCAAGAAGATTATCAATTTGGGGAATTGGATACCGGTTTCTGAATATGATTTTGTTTAATGCTTTGTATTTAATGTAGATCCTCCATGTCCCATATTTCTTCTGCACCAGTACAATCGAGCTTCTACAAGGGGATTATTTGGGTGTGATGTGCCCCTTTTGAATAATATCTTGGATCTAATGCTTTATTTCACCATTTTCCATCAACGAGTGACGATAGACTAGTCCATTAGGAAGAGGTTCATCTAGCGTTAGATCAATTATACGCTTGACTTGGTAGTGTGAAGGTACTCTAATGAGTGATAATAAGATGTCTATGTAGTCTTCCACGATCCCATCCATTTGATTGTGCTGCAAAGAGAGGCTCTTTGTAGAGGAAAAAGATGCAGTGACGACATTCTGCTTACTTTGAGCTCGGATCACAAAGAAGATGAACTTCCCAGTCTTTGAAATGACCTTATTGCATTTCTTAGTAGAGATTAAAGAAATAACGGTAGGTGGTGCTACCTCTGGTATCCTGTACAATTTTCTACCCAAAGTAATAATAACATTGTGGGGTCTAGACTCATACACAACATGTCACCTTGACAAATATGTTTGTCCTAAAATAAAATCACAAACTTAAAGCAAAGAAATATCACACAATATCTCATATTTGAAGGTTTTGATGTTGTAGGGAAGATGACACTATTGGTTGACGCAAAGATCTCTTCCTTGGAGAATCCAGTAGATGGTTTATGTTATGTGTGCAGTGTGATGGATAGGTCCAAAAACTTGAAGACCTCTACTAATATTAGGTTCTTATGACTACCACTATTGACAATGAAATGAAGAGGATCCCCCTTTACCCACATCTATGAGTGAAAGAGGCACTCCCCTTCCTCTGGTTCTTATGGTTCTCTTAGTTGGATTTTGGTGGTAGCGACAATAGCGTTGGGTTCAACATTGATAATCCACTTCCCTCCTTATATATTTGGTTCAAAGTCAGAATCTTCCTTCAAATCATAAGCTTTCATCTCTGCCACCAGTGATATCTTGGAGAAACATTCTTCGATGTTGTGCCAAGGTATTTTATGGTATTCACACCACTTTCTTGTGTCCTTCTTTGACTTATCATTGCCCTTTTTGTGTTGCAGCTTGGATTGGTTGTCCTGAGAGTGGACATATTTTATCTATCCCTTGTTTTGTGGGTGGGGGATACCTTTTCCCTACTTCGGCTCTGAAGAGTTTGAAGATCCAAACTCTCTCCTCTTCAACTTAATTTTCTGCTCGATCTTGACAACATATCCATAAGCCACACCTAATGATGTGATGTCCAGAAAATACATTTCTATTTGAATGTATCTATGCATAAAACCATGATATTTGAGCACCGAATATAGTTCAGAGTATTTGTTACCCAATTTAGTCTGTAGGGTATGGAAAATATTTGTGAAATCTGGTACTACTTGGTCCCTTTCCTGACGCAGCGTGGTCCATCTTGTGTACTTGTATGCATAGATTCCATCAAGGTAGTAATGTTATTTAATTTCATCCTTGAAGGAATCCCATGTAGGAGAGAATGTAAATATTATAGATTCCTCTATGGCCCTTTTCTCAAAGTAAGTATCCCACTAGCCCTTAACATGGGGGACATGCTTGAGGAGTGAAAAAGTAATCTTTTCCCCATCGAAAAAATTGTGGACCGAAAAATACCCTTCGAGAAGATTAAACCATTTATCTAGAGAATTCTCATCTATCAGTCCTTCAAATAATGAAATATCAAAACTTTCTTGTACCCTGAAGGGGTTTGCATGGTCTCTTGATGAATATGTGTCTCATATGGGCAACCGTCGAAGGATTTGTGCATAGTTTTCCATCATTTCATTCCTTTGTTGTGCATGGGCTTCCTAGAGAAATTTTTTAAAAGGATCTCCTGCTCCATCATATTTCTTCTCGTCCCCCATGGATTTTTTTTGGCTCGATGTAGCCGATCTTGTAAAGGTTTTATTGTTTCGAGTCCCAACTTCTTGTACCTAGATCTTGTCAGGGACATGCATGAAAAAACAAATGAAGCGCATACCCCTCTGATACCACTGATCCATATTTATGAGTAGAAAAAAATAAATATCACACTGAATGCAATAACACATAGATACAGAGAATAACAACAGGTATCCAGTGAACAATAACTTCTATTGAATAAATAAAATAGGTTGAAACTGTAAAACTCCATAACTGAAAACAACTTGTTCGAATGGTGGTAGCTATCTCTAAGTAGAGATGTCGATGCTATGCACATTCATCTAATTAGAATGACTACAATGAGGCTTCAGATGCCTTTCTAACATTACTCTCCCAGATTCCTAAAAATTCATGCTATCCACACTCTTACCAGGTTCATTTTTCCAATGGGTGAATCCAATTTTTGGGTTGTTAAATTCTTTGGAGTTAAATTCAAGGTGGATCAACTGACTATCGAAGTCAAAGGTCAAGGAGGTTTCACTAGGTAAATATGAAGTCGAGGTGGATTGAAAAAATTCAAAGGCTGATGTTAGTGACCAAGTAAATTCGAATTCGAAGGTCGGGGTGGTTTGTCATGGTAAATACATCAAAAAAAATTCAAAGATATCAATTGACAAGAGGTTGACAGGTGGGTGTGTGGAAAATCATTGAAGACCAACTGAAGTTCAATTGGTAGTAAATGGGTAATACAACTTGGTAACGTTACACATACAAATTCCTCACTTTGATAATGTCACATTCTCATTTTCGTAAGTGTCATAATTGTCTCACTTTTGTCACAAGTGTCGTAAGTGACACATTCTCATCACGTAAGTGTCGCATCCTAAACGACACCATGAAAACACTTAATACAACCCCTAAATCATGTTAGAAGAAGAAGACCCATGATTTGACACTCAAAACAAAGTGTTTTTCTATGGGAATTGGTCATATTGGAACCTTTTGGAAGATCGATGTTCCCTTGATCATATGCAGGGAGTGCTATCACTCTTTGCATATCTAGCAAGGAGAAGTGTACAACTTTGTTACCCATTGTAAGGGAGCATCGAATTGGATGAAAAAATCTTAGAAGAAATCCCCTTTTTCTCTAAGGACATGTATGGATGGATTGTCTTGGTTTGGCTCGAATCTAACCCTCGGGATGCATCTAAGGTAGATATGACAAATGATGGAGTCATATCCTAAACTAATCCCAAATATAACCAAGGTGGTTGAGCCTATAAAATCCTATAAATGGAGGCATTTGCATCATGAACAAGGAGGAGAAATAATAATCAAAACATTATTATTATGATCATGGATCTTTCGATAAAGCGGTTGGACGAGGAGGACTTGGGGAGGCTACTGCAACATTGTCTGAAGATTGTAAGTGTCTCTTTCAAGTTCTCATCAATATACTTGACCTATTTCCTTCTAGTATGTGTCTACATGTACTTGTCTATGCTTTTTTTAATCCTTCATAGATTGATCGATTTTGTCTAACCCATTAGAGTAGGAGATAGTTGTTTGTCTCTTATCATCCATTGTAGGTATTATTCAAAACTCATAGATTCAAGTAGTGTGGACAAAATTTGAAAGTGAGGTACACCGTACTCTCCCTCCTTATCTCTTTTTTGATGGGAATAATTAATCTATAGGAATGGTAGTGTCCAAAGGTAGTTTTTTGTCTTGGTAGAGGGGTCTGTGCTCCAAGGGAAGATTCACCTCTCTGTAGGGGAATTATTCCATAA
>ML799298.1:151677-186980 GCA_009831015.1 Picea engelmannii
TCATTTTTCATTATTAGTGAAAGCATGAAGAATTAGACAAATTATTCAATTTACATTTGCAATTAGACAAAGAGATACTTGCATGCATTGGTTTTGAATATTGGAAAGGTTTTCTTTATAATTTGGAAAATTGTTTGAATTCTTGTTGAGAATGAAATTGTATAAAAGTTTTCATTCTTAAGTGCTTGTTAGTGAAAGAAAAGAAACTCTTCTCCTTCCCATAGCTAGAAGTTCATTGAAAATAAATTTTTCATCTCATTGTTTTCATCTTTTTGGATTCGAGTATCAAACATCATCATTTTCACTATCATTCACCTTTTTGTAATGAACAACCATGAAAATGAATGCTAAATAAAATCAATCTAGAAAATTTTAATTTAAGATCTTTACACCAACACTAGACTAGGACTAGAGATTTGGAATAGGATATGAGAATAAATCTCCAAAGCATTCAAGACAAACTCAGAATCTTGTGATAGGGAGAGTAAATCGAATTTTCGTATAAGCATAGATGGGATCCCCCTCTCACACATGAGTTACACATGAGGTCACATTCGTGAGAGAAAAGGAGATTATCCCTCTAAGGCTTAACCATTCATAGTAGTATGATTGTATATTAGGGGTTCTTCTTGAGGCTTAACTATTTTCATTTGGTCTCAGAGATTTGTGAATTCTGAATCCATTCGGGGTCCTCTTGAGTTTATTAATCCACTTGTCCTCAGTTCTCTTGAAGAATTTCAGACTTGATATCCTTCCCATAAATTCAGACTCGATTGTCGACTCTGCCCACCCAGAGGCTGACTATGATTTGGTATCCTTGGTATCCATAATATTTTGGGTCCTTTACATGAGGTGACAGTGAAGGGCAGTCCTTCTTGTACCTGGAACAAACATTGGTCAAAATCACTCAGGGTCCTTGGAGGGTAAACCCCGGTTAAAACCATGAGGAATCTTGCACCAAGGTTTAAGTGTGTTAAGAAGATCACCAAAATAACTGATCCACCCACTCATATCCTATTTCCTTATCACTTTGATCATGTAATGTTGGATTTCATCACCAACTAGTACGTTCATTGAGAGAAGGCATTATTTGCTTGTTGCTTTTCTATAGTTTTTAGAGAGTGTTGTTTATTTACTTTAAGTTCTATTAAAAATTAGCACTATGGCTGATAAAGGTCTTCGTAGATCATGTAGGATGCAAGGGTTTCATCCAGAAGGCTATGAACGCTTACCTCCTAACTCACCTAAACACACTTATTGTGAAGAGGTTAAGAACAATTCAGATATTGGGAGTACTACTACTCCTTTTCTAGTAAATCCTAAGAGAGCCTCAGTTACGGTTAAATAAGGTTCCACCAATTCCTGTCAACCTAGATTTGTCAGTTACTCTCGATCCACTCCTTGTTTGACTAGACTCCTCAGGTAACATTGTATTAGAGGATTACCCTCACCTACCATCAAGGCAATATAATCAATTAGATATGGAACCAATACAACTAAATTTTAATGAAGAATACACTACCCCTGTCTGTAATGCTAAAATGGTAGATCCACATCAAACTCTTGTTCATTCTATATGGAGAACTCCATTGGGACTAGACCTTTATGAAAAAAATAATTCTAGCGGGCCTCCTTTTGACTCTCCACATGCCTCTACCACCATCGGTGCAGAGACAGGATCGTCAGGTCAACCCATCATCTGTCCCGATGAACCAACAATCAATATTTCTACCATCGCAGGCCAGGTTCATAGAAAAACATGAATCGTCTTACCCAATCAGTTGCAAAGTACCTTGAGAGTTACACCTACTATCCCTCTTCAAGATACGAATTTGTATACTCCATAGAATCCTATTGGGAAATCTTCACATCCCATAATAAAAAACCCTTCCACACACCTCAACCCAACTGTGGGCGAAATCCCTACTAGGGGGAAACCGTCTTCCAACATGAAAATTATGACTAGGGGTGTTGTAGGAAAATCTCCCTGTGGATAGGTAGATCACCTCTAAGGCTTGACCTTAACCCTAGACAGAAAAATGCTTAACATGGACACTGACTTTCTTTCAAATCTATCTAAACTAATACACGAGAAGGAAGGATAACAAAAGTACCTCTTAATCGACGTTTGTCCCTGCACGCTCCGAGTTGCGCTCCAATCCTTTGCTCCTTGCTGAGCTCTGTGGACAAAACAAGATACGACCACTTCCTACTCTATTGATATTAGCTTGAAAATAGATCTATCAGTTAATGATAAGTTCATGAAACATCAGACACAAACTAGAAAGAAACAGGCCAAGTGTGTCATATTAATGAGAATAATGACAGCAGTGCTTACAATCATAGATGCGAATACGACAGCTTCGTCAAGTCTCCTTCGTCTAACCATTTCCTGAAAGATCCATGACCTGGATAACAACAACTTCACTGATCACTCTCCTTTGGCTGACTGTAAGTTTCCTCCAATATCATAAGTTTCATATGTTCATATCTCCCCCCTTTCCACCATCATAGAGCCTATTTATATAGGTTAAGAGGGGCTTAACCTCTTGAGTTATCTTTAGAACAAGTTGGGAACCTTCTCCTTAGGTCAGGGATCTCTTGATGAAAACAAGAATTCGAGCACAACTCCCTCCTAATTTCGAATGATCCTCCCCTTATTCTCCTCAACGGACCAACAACTAACCCAGATTAGGGAGCGCTCCCTCAGAAGGGGCATCAGAGCATTGTAGCGCTCCTTGGTAAGCCTTGGGGAAGCGATAGTGCTCTCAAGATGAGCAGCGCTCCTCCAAAAGGGGCTGGGGAGCGTTATAACGCTCCCTAAAGCATTAAAGGGGAGCGCCAACGCTTCTGGAGCTGAAGTAGGGGAGCGTTCCCCCTCCAAAACTTTGTTTCAGGGTTCCTTTCAGGTGTCAAGAGTTATTTTACTCTAGTGAATCAGTTCTCCTCCTTCAAATCAGTCATGTGAGATGTTATAAGTGGCTCCTTAGTGTCGTTATCATGGCATTATGTCTGAACATCATTTGCGACACTAGTGACCAACTTGCGACACTTGTGAAAGTTGTAGGGAAGATGCGACACTTACGACGATTGATAGGGACAATGTGACACTTATCCAGCTGAGCAATTTTGACATGTAACAGAATGCCCCCCAAAGTATGAAGTCAGAAGATGCGAATTGATGACTGAAATACTTTGTAGACGTTCAAGCAAGGGTTATAGACTCGAAGAACCTGACAGAAGCTACACACAAACATCCAACAAATATCATGACATATTTCAAGATCCAAGGCAGGCATACCTATGCTTGGATGATCAATATTTGAGATATGGCTGCCATAATATACACTGCAGATCCATAATTGTATTGATAAAAGGGTATAGCCACTGAATATACAATGTGGATCTATACTGTAATGACTCATACTGATCGTAGCCATGAAGAATACACAGTGGATCTACGAGATGACAAGGCATAGCCACGACCAATACAAAGTGGATCTATGCAACAATGCATGTGCTCTTCATCCAATAAAAAACTCCTTTGCAACCTGGGCAAAGCATATATCAAAGTGATTACTCAACCCAGGGTCTTCTTACCAATCCCAATACGGTACGAATCTGACCATGTGAATAGATGTCTTGATGTTGAACATGGCAGAAACCACTTGATTACCAGTCAATGAGGTAAACCGTTAACAAGTGCGAGGGAGATCACCATTAATGTCAATGATTCCCAAGGTACCTTATTACATTCCACCGAACATGAATAGATGAGATGAAGTCGAACATCCGTGGAATCATTCGATCAGAGGTCAATGATGTAAACCCATTGTCGAATGTGAGGAGGCCTGCCATTGAGGTATGCAGGTCCCAAAGTACTAATTAGTTTCTAAGTCTAATTCCCAGATAATGTGTTGAATTCGACAGGAATAGACTCATCGAGGGAGGGCCTTGATGTATCCCCCATCAACGACGCGAAACAAATGCAAAGATGTAATTGGTAGATCCAAATAACATGGACTGACGCGGGTTTTTAGACAGGATATTTGGGATGGTTGACTCTCGAGGTAGATACTTCCCTTGAACACTGAGGCACAACAGAAAAACATGAAATGGACCAAAACTGTGCAATGGATACTGTGACTTGCGTCGGGTGATCCACAGGAGTGAAAGAAACTCGAAGGATTGGCTCAGTGTAGAGGTTCAACGGGTTATGATATATGCAAAGTGACAAAGTGCCGTGTTCAAGGGCGACTCTAAGAAGTGCTAGATGATGTTCTCAAGAGACTGCTTGGCTTGTTCCTTTCAAATTTTCCCCCATCCAGATAGATGAGTACCTCTTTTTTATTTAATGAGCTCGAGGAGGATAACACATGCTCTATATAACTCACCTTCGGTAAGTTCCTCTTCCTTTGTTTAACGAACCAGAAGAAGTAAGGGTTCGATCCCATGTGGGCCTGTCGATGTGTGCTTTAACGAGTCCAAGGACAGAAAACTCGAAGGTTTTTCGGGATTATAGAGTTTGGAAAAAAAACTTAAAAGAGAACTCTTTCAGTTCCTTTTTCATATAGTAGTCCAACAAGACCGAAAAAGGGTTAAACTATCGCTCGAAAGACGCTCTTTCTAACCTTTTAACGAGCGTGAAAGGAAGCAAGGTCGCTCGACAATATTTTCATATTTAGAGAGTCTAAAAAGGGTTTAAAGGAGACTCCAGGGGGGTTCCTTTTTCGTGTGTTCGTATCCGCACGGGTCCGAAAAAGAGATAAAAGTTTACCCGGTTGCATTCTCATGTATTTACGAGCATGAGAAAGAACAAATACTAAGCTCGGTATGCCCCTGGCTTGAAAGTTGGTGGCTTAGCTCCAGAATGATCATCAAAGGCTGGAGACATGCCCCCCAAGCTGCAATTCATTCACCAACTTTGAGGTTGTCACCAATTTTTATGCTAGATGGAGAAAAAGGATACAAGTGGATGAAATGAAGGTTCAAAAATGAGACCTAACGAAAGACTCGACTCGACATCTACGATATCTGGCGAAAGAATCAACTTGAAGGGAGAGGTGATTGTTTCATTTTTTAATGATCTTGACACAGGAAAATAATTATGCTCAAGGTTCTGGGTTCGATCCCCAGATTGTTGTTTCATTTTTTAACGAGCTTTCCACAGAGAAGAAAACTATGCTCAAAGCCTCTGTTTCATTTTTTAATGAGCTTGCCACAGAGAAGGGAAACTATGCTCATGACCTCTGTTTCATTTTTTAACTAGCTTTCCACAGAGAAGAGAAACTATGCTTGTGATGCTTCTTGATCATGGCTTCCAAGAGGATAATTCTCTGGAAGGGTACCATGTCAAGGGACAAAACTCGGTCATGGCTTCCAAGAGATCTTCGTCGGATGGAAGAGAATCAATCTGGAAGTAACACATGTCGAGGGTCGTGACAGGGGTAAGGAGATCAGGCTCCAATAACCCTACCGAAGAGATCACCATGTCAACTACCGGATCCAAATCGTCGGAAGTTGAGGTCATGGGAGACAACGCCACAAAATTTACATGCGGCGGGGGTGATACTGTCTGCATATAAGAACCACTTAGGGAGGTAACCCAGTCGGGGCTGATGAATGAAAGTTGATCAATAGTCACAATTTTTCCATTGTGAGGGAACGACATCACATGGAAAAGGGTGGATACAAGAGCTTTCATAGCATAGACATAATCCCGCCCAAGGAGTAAAGAGAAATCCAAGGGGTCTCGGACTACCATAACATTGATAAAGACAGTTTTCCCTCCCAAAGTTACAGGAAACTGAGGGAGGATCCCTAAAGGTTGACTAGTTCTTCTGTTAAAATCCAACAGATTCTGTGTAACCGGTGCAAGCTACGGACAACCCAAAGCATACCAAGCAATAGAAGACAAAATACTAACGAACGCACCTTCATCTATCAACGTTTGAGGAACATCCCGACCACGAACCTGTACTGTAATTTGGAAAGGAATGTGGGAGGGAAGACGAGGTCCAGTTAGCGCACCCCAATCAAAAAGGATAGCTTCAGTACTTGGAGGGGGTTTCACATGAGAAGGAGGAATGCCCCCCGGTATGGTAGAGTCTGTATTAACAATAAAAACATGAGAAGTATCGGGTTTACTCTCTAGAAGGAGAGTAGGATCAACCGATGATTGGATCGGATTAACCAATGGTGGACTTGGATAGACCACTTTATCACTTTTCAGAGGAAGAGTTGGACTGACCGAGGAAGGGACTGGATTAGTCACTTTGGCATTCCTCAATGGAGGAATGGGATCGACCGATGGAAAAACTGCATCGAGCACTTCGACACTCTTCAGAGGAAGAGTGGGACTGACCAAGGAAGGGACTGGATCAGTCACTTTATCATTCCTCAATGGAGGAATGGGATCGATTGATGGTAGAACCATATCGACCACTTTGGTGTCACTCTTTTGATGAAGAGCGGGGCTAATCGACAAAGGAACTGGATCATCTACTTGGGTTTGTGGTACAATCGAGGAGGAAACTAGATTGACCACCTGATCAACTGGACTGATCGGGGATGGAACTGTATTGACCAGTCCATCAACCAATGATGGGTCGAAGGAAAGCTTATGATAACCTTTTGGAAGTTGAAGTTTTTCCAAAAGAGAAGAAGCCTCGTCCATGCGAGGACAAAGGTGAGAGTAATGATTACCCTTACATAACATGCAAGGGAACTTGACAGTTTTCTTCTTCTTACCAACCTGAACATCACTAGTTGATGGGGTATCATTGACATGACCGAGAGAGGCCGATGACGTGAAGGACCACATCTCTAAGACCTAGGTAAGACTGGGGCAATCCCTCAGAAAGTGGTCACCCTCACAAAGGTTGCAAGGGAATTTGGGTTTTGGATTCTTCCCTTTAATCTTGTTGACTTTATCAACACTCCCAGTACTATTAATAGTAACTGGTTTCTTAGAGCCAACATCTGATGTTGTTGGGGTCTTGGTCCTTTTCAGGCTCTTCTTCTTCTTCTCTTTCTGTTTCTTCTTCTTCTTATCAACCTGGCTACTTGCTTTAGAGCTTTCACTAGGCGAAGAAGGAGAAATGGAAGGAAACTTAATGGGAAAAGAAGGTGAAAATTCGACATGAGGTTGATGTGTGGGTGGTGTATTGACATCCAAAGTATTAGGTGCAACTGAAACATTAGGAGGATTCGGGATCACCGGAGTGGGGAACAACCAAACTGGTAATCCAATAGTGAGTCCTAGAAGACTCAGTGTGGCAATGTATGGAGGACGAAAGTTTCCAAATGAAGGAAAGGTATAAGGTTCCCCAAAAGAAGGGGTTCCTCCATTGGTACTCCCAGGATTGGATGCCATTAACACTGACTCAACCTAAGGTCCACTAAGTAAAAGAAACAGCATAGGCTAATAGAATCTAAGAATCACAACCAAGCAAACAGGACCTTCTTTCGATGACCATACTAGTTGGTGATGAAATCCAACGTCGCGTGATCAAGTCCAGAAGGGGTGGGGGTAGGTTGGAACAGTTACAATGGCGACCTGCTTAAAAGACTTACGCCTTGGTGCAAGCTTCCACACAATAATTGTGGATTTACCCTCCAAGGAGCCCGAGTGAGTTTGACCAATGTCTGTTCCAGGTACAGTGAGACTTCCCGTCACCATCACCTTGTGTAAGAACCTAAAGATTATGGCCACTAAGGTTACCAATTCGCAGTCAGCCCCTGGGCGGGAACATTCAACAGTTCGATCTGAACGTACGGGTAGGGTATCAAGCCCGAAATCAGCTAAGAGTCTTCCACGCAGTAATTGTGGATTTACCCCAAAGTGATCCCCATAATACGATCTGACCACCACAATCAGTTAAACCATGGAGGGTTAGTCCCCGTAGCTTACCCGAATGCAACCTCGTGCGTAACCCCTGTGTGAGAGGGGGATCCCAGAAATACTTATACTATAACTGGATTTACTCTCCCTAACTCAGGATGCTAATGTTTGTTTTGAAAACTTTGGAGAGTTATGCTCACAGCCTAATCCAAAGTACTACACCTATTCTACTGTTGGTGGAGGATCCTAGCAAAGAAAAATTTCTAGATAATTTTTAATTAGCGTTGATTTTTACGGCTGTTCTTTACACAAAAGGGGTGCATGGAAGTGAAACAAATGGAATTGTGACTCAGACCCAAAGAATGCATCGAACATGATAAGCAGTCATTTCCTTTCGATGAACGTCTAGTTAAGGGAGAGAGAGAGTTCTTTCACTAACCAACACAACTACAGAATGGCCTCAAACAATTCTTTTCTCAATCAAATCCTGATGTAATGCAAAACTTTTGAATGCCTTCTAATATGCTCAATCAATCATGAAGATATATTTTATTGTTTGTGTATGGATGATGATCAATACAACACAATGCTTATCTTTGCTAATTATCTTCTTGGTATGAATGAAAACCAAACTAGCATAAGCAAAAGTCACACAAACAATACACCCTTCGTAGCAATCAAAACGAAAAGCGAAAGAAAAGAAACAATCAAAGAAATAAGCAAACTTCACACCCAAAAGCAAGAGTTGAAGAACAATTGGCCTTGACCGAAATTAAGACAAAGAGGTCTGTAGGCCTTTGATGACCTTCACCAGGGTTTGTACTCAGTTGATGAGGAAAGAAAAACAATGCATGATTTCGAATTTCACTCAACAGGGAAAAACTCAATGAAAATGGAGAAGAAGGCTACAAGATCCAATCAACAAGGTATTTATCCTTCAAAAAGACAGATGTCAAGGTTGAAAAGGAAGAAAAATTGACTCACTAGATCACCCAGCAGAAGACACACAGAGGCAAACCCTGAAAAAGGCAGTTCTGGAGGGTTTTTGGGCCAAAAAGAGGTTGGCTCTTTGTTGCCAAGGGAAAGGAGCATTATAGCACTCTGTGCAAAGCCTTCAGGAGCGCTAGCACTCTATTAACACTAGGACAGGGGTGCCAGGGTCTAAAAGCCCCAGAAATGTCAAAAAATTTCAAAAATTGAGATTCAAGCTTGACAAGTATGCTGAATGTGACAAGGTAAGGAGCCAATCAGTTCACGAAACTAATAAAAGAGGGGTGAACTAGGTATGAAATAATCAAGGGACAGAACAAGGTCAATGAGGAGAAAAATCCAAACAATAGGTTTTGATTTGAGGCTATCTCCCCAGTGGAGTCGCCAATTTCTGTTGTAGGAAAATCTCCCTGCGGACAAGTAGATCACCTCTAAGGCTTGACCTTAACCCTAGATAGAAAAATGCTTAACGTAGACACTGAATTCCTTTCAAATCTATCTAAACTAATACACGAGAAGGAAGGATAACAAAAGTACCTCTCAATCGACGTTTGTCCCTGCACGCTCCGAGTTGCGCTCCAATCCTTTGCTCCTCGCTGAGCTCTGTGGACAAAACAAGATATGACCACTTCCTACTCTATTGATATTAGCTTGAAAATAGATCTATCAGTTAATGATAAGTTCATGCAACATCAGACACAAACTAGAAAGAAACAGGCCAAACGTGTCATATTAATGAGAATAACGACAATAGTGCTTACAATCATAGATGTGAATACGACAGCTTCGTCAAGTCCCCTTCGTCTAACCCTTTCCTGAAAGATCCACGACCTGGATAACAACAGCTTCACTGATCACTCTCCTTTGGCTGACTGTAAGTTTCCTCCAAGATCATAAGTTTCATATGTTCATATCCCCCCCCTTTCAACCATCATAGAGCCTATTTATATAGGTTAAGAGGGGCTTAACCTCTTGAGTTATCTTTAGAACAAGTTGGGAACCTTCTCCTTAGGTCAGGGATCTCTTGATGAAAACAATAATTTGAGCACAACTGCCTCCTAATTTTGAATGATCCTCCCCTTATTCTCCTCAACGAACCAACAACTGACCCAGATTAGGGAGCGCTCCCTCAGAAGGGGCATCAGAGCATTGTAGTGCTCCTTGGTAAGCCTTGGGGAAGCGCCAGCGCTCTCAAGATGAGCAGCGCTCCTCCAAAAGGGGTTGGGGAGTGTTATAACGCTCTCTAAAGCATTATAGGGGAGCGCCAGCACTTCTGGAGCTGAAGTAGGGGAGCGTTCCCCCTCGAAACCTTTGTTTCAGGGTTCCTTTCAGGTGTCAAGAGTTATTTTACTTCAGTGAATCAGTTCTCCTCCTTCAAATTAGTCATGTGAGATGTTATAAGTTCCTCCTTAGCGTTGTTATTATGGCATTATGTCTGAACATCGTTTGCGACACTAGTGACCAACTTGTGACACTTGCAAAAGTTGTAGGGAAGATGCAACACTTACGACGATTGATAGGGACAATGCGACACTTATCCAGCTGAGCAATTTTTATGTGTAACAAGGGGGAAACAAACCTTACTGGTCATATGATAATTTCTACCCAACCAATGGAAGGGGGACAATGTCAACCTTCATTCACTATAAACCCCCCGCAATATTGGGGACCAACCTAAGGAGTTCAATTCCATCAACCACATTAGGGTGGGCCATCAAACCCTATCCTACAAGGAGGAATCCCAAATTCCAATCCTTCTAGACTACATTATGGAAAACCTTTCCCGGGAGTCCCAAATCCCAGTTGGGGTCCTCAAGGTCAATCATATTTTCCTCCCTAAGGGACAAATCCTTACCCTCCTCAGGGTCAAACTAGTTATCCTCCTCAAGGGAAACCTAGTTACCCACCTATAGTGAACTATCCTCCCCTGGGTTATGTTGGTTATCCTCCCCAGGGGAAAATGGTTTTCCCCTCTCCTTTTATGCACATTCATCAACAAATAAATCCTACCTTTTTTGGTCAACAACAAGAACATATGGTAGGGCCTATTGGCTAAAAGTATCCACCTGAACCCATTTACAGCCTTACTGGTGTCCTTATGCCACACCAATATCTTCCACAAGTCAATCAACAACTACATTTCTTAGCTACTCTAGATATTTAGGATCTATCGAGATTAACTAATGATCCGATATTACATTCTCCCTTTTGGCCAATTATTCTTTCTAAATTGTCTTTCGATATTACAAAATTTGACAGTAAACTTGGTGAAGACCCCAGTAACAACGTTATGAATTTTCATCTATGGTGTTCATCAAATTCATCAATGGATGAATCTATCCAGTTACATCTTTTAAAGTGTACACTGACAGGTACAACAACTAAGTGGTACATTGAATTACAACACAAAACCTTTCAAGATTTTAACTAACTTTCCATGGCTTTCCTCAGGCACTTCCATTTACTTATCTACTACAAAACCAACATGGAAATTTTGACCTCCCTTCTTCAAACCAACTCCATACATATCATTTATCATATTCATGAGTGGAGATGAGGATGATGGTTAATCAATGAAACCATTCCTGACCAATTGTTGGTTGAATGGTTCACGAAATCACTTTTTCCTTCGATCACTCATGACATAGCCATGGGTTGTGTTGTTACAGAAGAGGAATCCATTTCTCATGCCAAGAATATGGACTCGGTTTATTATCAATATGGTATTTTGTATGAATTGATTCCAAACACTCCCCTTCCCTCAACCGATCCATCAAAACCATCCTCTACTACTCATGTGGATGGACTTATCGGTTCCGTCAAAACCCAATCCCGTGCATAATTGAACATGATGACCAATAATTTAGTTACTTCCCCCACTACTGGATTGAGTTCACTCTCATCAAACTCCCACCCCCCCCACCCCCGACTCAAATATTTGAGGTGAATGCAGTTCAATCTACTTCTCCAATACATTCAGAAGGGAATAAGAAAACTAAGAATAAACCTAAGAATATTAATAATCAAACCGAAAATGAAAAAACACAAATGCAACCACCTACTACTGAGAAACAACCCTAGCACAAACCGAAATTTCCATGTCTCATTTGTGTTGAAGATCACTATACATGAGATTTCCCTCATCGAGATGAAGTTGCCAAAATTTTAAAAGGAAATTCTAAACCCACTATATTGACACATCCTTTTCCACAGTAGCAGTCACTAGTTTCCCAATCTCTTGATAGGAGGTATCCCAAATCATTCTCCTAATGAGGAAGCTTCATCGATTGCACACATTTATATTTTTAATGGGATATATTTGACCTCTCATACTACGACATATGACACACCTCCAGGTAAACCTGATAAGGAGAAAGTAACTACTATTGCTACACTGGATCCATCACCTACTACAACTACCCTTCCATCTGTGCCACTCCATATTGAGAAACCTAACTTTGATTATATTCTATGCCCTCTCAAGAGAACAATTCGAAAGTTGACCTTTAATCCATACTCGCATGCTTCTTAAAACTACAACATCGTTGAATATTTGGCTCAAGAACCTTGCACTATATTAGCTCTTGAAGTTCTACGACACTTCCCTAGAAAACGTAGGACTCTCTTGGTAGCGATCAGAGCTATATATCTCGAGTCATCTAAAACTATCACGTTTAACCTGGATAATTTTAAATCATGACTCTCTCACCAACTCTCTTTCCATATCGATGTCATTTTCCATAATCAACATATTCATTGCATAATCTTGGACGAGGGGGAATCCACTTGTTTCATGTTCTTGGCTTTCTATAAAGGATTTAAATAGCATGTTCTCAATCAATCTAGCACCATGTTACGAGCACTTGATAGAACAGGTTTTCGACCTCATGGATTATTACAATCCTTAGTTGTTCAATTAGGAGGAAAAATGTTTTTTGTAGATGTTGAAGTAGACAATTCTCCCCTCGATTACAACTTGTTACTAGGGAGAAGTTGGTTCTACATTATGACTATCGTAGCTTCAATGGTTTTTTGATGCATTCAATTCCCTCATCAAGGTAAAATTGTAACCATCGATCAGTTAGATTACTGCACCCCCGACACTCACACTCAAATGACCAACAACATTCCTTTTCTAGGAGACTCAAAAATCACTTACGAAAGTGTTGGGTTAGGTCTCTTTAAATACCGTTCACTCATGGGTACCTTCCCTTCACCTCTCCCTCTTACTACGCAACACATTGCAACAATTAACATGATATCAACTATTACACATAAATACTTTGAATCATTTGATCTTTGGATCATTCCTAATCCTTTAGAATTCAATACACTAAGTGACAACATGCCACTTAGTCTTGTAGAGGATGAATATGACACCATCTAGTCTGCCTCTCCTTCATCGGATGACCAACATCTATTGGTGTCTATGGCTTACTCATTACCATCCTGGTTAGATTCTGTATCCTCTAATTTTTATTACATCCTACATGTTTTTCCATCAAATAAATCTATTATGGAAATACTTGGTATTGAGGAGGCACCATGGGATGACAACCACCATCCTTTGTCCTTTATTCCCAATTTGGATGACATAGAGAAAGATAATTCATCTATATTTCCTAACGATATCATCAAGTCCCTCTAATATCCAATATTCACTCAAGATACTATCTCCGAGGGGAATTTGGGAAATATATCTTCCACAATTACGGTTGACATATCCATTAAAGAAGGTATTGTGGAAAACATACAACTAGGTGCAAATTGTTCAGCTGAAGAAGTTGAAACTTATACCACCTTGTTTAAAGAATTTCATGACATCTTCACCTAGAGTTATGAATAAATGCCAGGGATAGATCCATCAATAGTTGCGCATGAAATAAAAACCTACCTAGGAGTTAAACCCATGAGACAAAAAATTCACCTGATCCATCCTAAGAAGACTGCAATAATCAAGGAAGAAGTAGAAAAACCTTTGAAATTTTGTTTTATTTACCCTATCCCTTTGATTGAATGTGTTTCCAACATCATCCTAGTCATCAAGAAATAAGGGACCATTCGTGTTTGTGTTGATTATTAAGATCTTAATAAGGATTGTCCCAAAGACAATTCACCTACACCCATTATCGACCAAATTATTGATAATTGTGCCATAAGTGTCATTTTATCTTTCCTGGATGGATTTTCTGGATATAACGAGATCTAAATTTTACCGTCTAATAAACATAAAACAACCTTAATCTTCCCTTGGACTTTAAATTATCGTAAATTGCCTATTGGTATTAAAAACAATGGAGCCACTTTTCAACGAGCCATCTCGTATGAATTCCATGATATCAAACATATTGTTGAACCTTACCTTGATGACTTACCCGCTCACTCGTCTCATTGACGAGACCACATTGGTCACATATGAGCCATCTTTATTCAATTTCAGTCTTACAACATACGTTTGAACCCCCATAAATTCATCTTCGTTGTTGAATCAAGGAGACTCCTCGGATTCATAGTCTCCAAATATGGGATTAGGGTGGATCCCTTAAAATTCAAATCCATTCTCACTTTACCTCCTCCAAAAAACCTCACTCAACTACAAATTTTTCAAGGGAAGGAAAACTTTCTTCATTGTTTCATTTGCAATTACACCGAAATCACTAAAGGATTCATGATATTGCTGCAGAAAGATTCCCCTTTCATCTGGGATGTCACCGCTCAGCATTTATTTGAAGCTCTTAAGCATGCCTTAATGAAAAAACCTCTTTTACATCCACCGAATTATGAAAAAGATTATATCCTTTATTTTTCTTCCTCCACTTCCACTATTTCTATGGTTTTACTACAAGAGGATGAACATGACACTGAACATGTGATCTACTATCTGAGTAAAACTATATCAAGTCTCGAACTTCGATATTCACATGTCGAAAAGTTGGATTTGGAAACATTTATTTTCATCCAAGTAATTTTCCATTACATTTTGTTACGCACTACCATGATCATCACAAACTCGAAACCCATGTACCACATCTTGAATCGTCAAGTACTTGGGGGAAAATATTCCAAATGGATTGTCATTCTCCAAGAATTTGATCTTGAGTTTTCCAAATCTAAGGTTAAGAAATTGTTGGTTTTTGTGAAATTAATTTGTGATCTTCCCCATACTGATGAGGATACTGAGTCCAATGATTCCCTTCATGAAAATTACATGTTTCTTATTCATATGTTTGATCCCCGGTATGGATATATTGTTCTCTATCTCGAAAACCAATGCTTTCAGCCTATCATTTCATGCGATGAATGACATTGCATCAGACACCACTCAAAATGATACCTTATCATTTGCGACACCTTATACCACCATGGCATTGATACTATATTATGGCATTGATTAACCCATGAAGAGAATGAAAAGGTTTTAAATGACTATCACCTTGAACCTTGTGGTAGTCATATTTTTTGGATGTCTATAGTTAAAAAGATTCTATGTGCTAGCTATTTTTGGCCTTCTATATTCAAAGATTGCATTGCGGTAGTTAAAAAATTCCCACCTTTTCAGATATTTCAGAGGAAATCACATACCCACCCAAATCCACTTCATCCCATTGTCGTCATCAACCCATTTGCAAAATGGGGCATCAATTTTATGCAATGTAAGCCTACCTCAGCTAGGGGTACGTTTATATCATCATTTTCATTGATTACTTCACTAAATGGGGCAAGGCTATGCCTACATTCCTTAACGATGTCTGCACTGCAACACTCTTTTTGTTTAACCACATCATCACTCGATCTGGTGAACCACAAGCTATTGTAACTGATCATGGATCACATTTCAAGAACCATATGATGGGTGAATTATGCACCAAGTTAGGTTTTATCCATGAAAACTCACCCCCCTACTATCCTAGGGAAAATGGACAAGTTGAAGGCATTAAATAAGTCCTGAATACCATGCTTCAATGCATGGTGGGAGTGAACAAAACCTCTTGGCACTTGAAACTCTTCTCATAAACCTAGACTTATCGAATGTTAGTTAAAACTGCAAATAGATTTACACCCTTCCAGTTGGTATACAGGATAGAAGAAGTATTACCAATCGAATGTGAGATTCCTTCATTGAAAATCATTGTAGAAATATTAACCCACAATTGTGATGAATATGAATGATTCTTATATCTTACCAAGTTGGATGAAACCCATTGCGATGATGCTCTTATCATTGAGACATATAAAAAATGCATGAAAAATAAATATGATAAAACCATCCAATCTCGCACTTTTGTAGAAGGAGATCTAGTCCTAGTCTATGATCAAGATCATCACAAACTAGGGGTAGGAATGTTAGAACCCATGTGGCACGGACGATACATCATAACATGTGTGTTACACAGAGGCACATGCGAGTTAGTAGACTACGATGGAATATCTCTCGGTGAACCCCGAAATGGGCTTTACCTCAAGAAGTAATATGCATATAATATATTGCATGTGTGCTTTGTACATCACTGTACGTTGGCCCTCGACCAAGTCTTGGAGAACCTTGGTCTTGTTTGACCATTTTGGGGACTTCGACAGGCTAGTCGAAGATGAAGTTCCAGGTGAAGTGGAGATTGAAGGATCTCACCCCCTTTTGTGGGATTTTTGGGATTAGGGTTTATGTAACAGGAATGGGATGCCATCCCATGGGTTTACACATGTTTAGGCCCCATTTTCAATGTATAAATAGATATCTAGGTGATGTAAGAAAGTAATAGTAGTGGATGTTTGTGTCTTAGTGCGGAGCTAGCGGGCTTGTGCATACTATGTCTTAAGACTTGCAAAGATACTTGCAAGTGATTGTAAGAAGCTTGTGTGCAGACTATGTAAGAAGGCTTTGTGTTGTGACCTAACTCAGGAAGGAGGATCTGGTGAGGTGCATGCAGATCTCTTTTCCTATGAGGAGTTGGTTTTGAGGCTCTATGCATGTAAGGAGATTGACAAAAGATAATAAAGAAGACGAAGAGTTGGTGGATGTAACCCCACATTGGGGATGAACCACATATATCATGTGTTATGATTTCTTTGTTTGATTGATGTGATTTATGCTTAGTGTTGTCATATTTGTGTATGTTATATGCATATGATATAATAGCTTAGTGTTTAGTAATGTGAATGAATGCTATATCTTCTCTATTTCTATGTGCTAAGTGCTTGGGTGTGTTATATCCTGTTGAATACTGCGATGTTCTATAATTAGGGTTTTACCTACAATGTGAATAAATGGTTAAATTATAATGAATGTTAACTGCTCAGTTCTCTGTTAAGTATTGTGATCACAGATCTGTGTCCCAGCTAGGTTGTAGACACTTGAGTCCTGCAACCCCCTCTGACTCTACCTCAGGTGAGACTTCATTGGCTTCCCAGATGTTGCCTAAAGGGACTGTAGTTAGGGTTTTTTTAGTGTGTTGTTGTAGTGTTGAACCCTAGGTCTTCCCCTGTGCCAAAAAATGGTTTCGTTGCTGGGACCTGAAAATGTGATTATTGGGAACTGAGGAAAAGAGAAAGATTTGTATGTAGATTTGTTGTTGTAGTGAGAAGTACTCTACTTGACTTGTGACGCTCTATGCTAAGAAAATAATTTTGATCTAAAGAAAAGAAGTAAGATATTAAATATGTACTCTGATAAAGGTAATATAAGTGGAAATGTTTTCTTCGAAAGAATGGATCTAGGTATGTTTGAGAAATTTAGTCCTAGTCTGAAAACTAGGGCACAAATCGAGGAAAGAAGATATGATATGAATAGATATAATAAAAATAGTGAAAGATATGTTATCCCTATGCATAGAAAGAATTGTTGGACTAACAAGTGGATGCAAGATCCTAGAAATAATTTTTTACAGGTCCATCACTGTGATCCCAGTGCGTAGTACAAGAAGGTTTGGGGATCATTTAAGAAAAAGAGATGATTGACGCTTTTTTATAATTGTAGAATACTGGGACATCTTGCTAAGGAATGCCCTGGTAGAATCCCTATTTTCCTTTGTTGTAAAGATACTGAACATGACGTTTTGGATTTCCCTAGAATGATTGCTAAAGTTGAAAAGATGAACATCAGACAAGAAGACCACGAGGAAGGTCAAGAGACTAAGAATATGCTAAAGAACCAGAAATAATAAGAGGCTATATTATTGCAGATGAAAGAAACACTGAATGATCACATAGAAATCAGTTTATCAGATATTTTAAAGAGAAATAGTGCGTAGAATAAAGAATAGGAGACTTCAACATAGACTGTGTATTGAATGTAGAAACACAGGTGAACATTATGACATAAAGTACTTGGGAAATTTTAGGAAAGTATGTTATGGTTCCTTAAGTAGGAGGCATAGGATTGTTTAAAGGAAATTTGATAACCCTATGTGGAATAATTTCCCATGTACCGATGATTTCTCACAAAACATCGACATAAGAAGAATTCGAGATCACTAAGTTTGCTGAGAACAATGCTCCCTTTGCACTTTTTTTAGGAAAGAATTGGATCGAAAGAGATCATATCTGATGGAGAAAAGAAGAGGAAGTTATAGAATAGCATGCTTCCTAGAAGAACAGGAGGACAAGTCAAAGCAACTGAGGACCAGAGACTTAGTCGTTGAATTTGAAAGAACACAGGAATTCTTAGAGAACCTATCCATACAGGAGAGTAGAGAATATACTCTATAAATAGTAAGAGAAGAAGTATTACCCTTGAACCCTATGAAATTCCCTCAACAGTGTGAAGTTAATATGCTAAGAGGAGATAAGAACAAAAATGGAAAGAGGATGATAAGTAATACTATAGAGCCTACAATGTATGCCAAAGGATAGGGAAGCCTCCTAGAAGGGATGAAATTCCTTTAGCACCTCAACAAACTTTATAAGCCTTTGATAAATGGGCTATTGACTTTGTGGGACCTATCAACCCACCAGGAAGGCACGCAAGAGCTCGATACATCATCACTGATACAGAGTATTTGACCATATGGGAAGAAGCAAGAGAATTTAAAGAATGTAGTGCAACTAAAGCTTCATGATTCATCTTTGATGATATCATAACCAGATTTGGATGCCTGAAGATCCTTATGAGTGATCAAGGTACACACTTCATTAACAAATTCATTAAAGCCTTGACTTAGGATTTCGAAGTTCACCATTAGAAGATCACACCATACCACCCACATGCGAATGGTATATTCGAAGCTTTCAATAATATCTTACATGTGAAAACTGTATTTTTTGTGTCTGGTACCCAATTTCAACTACACTTGGTACCTAGACCCTTATTTTCTTTCTTTTACTAAGAGCTATGAGGCAATTGGTTTTCACGATACAGCTTCAACTGACTCCCATTTACTAGACAATCCTTTGATTCTCCATTAAGTGTCTTCAAATGTGCATCTCCAACTTCTATTACATAGGAAACTTCGAACGGTCCAGAATGGTATATTCGAAGTTTTCAACTGGTACCAGACACAAAAAATACAATTTTCACAGGCTACTCTGTGTATTCTATAGCAAAGTAAAGAATAAGGCTCAGTCTTCTAGTGACTCAAGATGAGTCACATGTGAGTGTTGGGGGCCTATTGGCTCTTGGTTACGTACTAAGGAATAAAGAGAATATTAAGGAAGAATAAATATGAAGTACGAAGTGTGTGGAAGGCACATAAACTGAGGAAGGGTGGAAGTTGTTAAAGAATAAGAAAAGAAGGAGTGAAGTAAGGAAAAGAAAGATGTTGAAAGAGAAGATCAAGGAAGATAAATCATCAAAGAATATTGATCGTGGAAAACTCAACAAGAGAAATAAGACACCAAGGGATGCTTTAGAGAACCTCACAAAAACGAAGGAAGGACAGGTTGGCGAAGCCCTAAAAAAGCAGTTCAAGTGGACCTGGGATTTTGGATTTAAGGTTCTGACACCTAGACTTTGGTCTAAGGTTGTCCGAGAGTCATGTAATCTATAAATAAAGGTCTAGAAGAGTTGAGAGGTGGTTGTTGGTATTTTTGGTTACTATTGTTGCTGTTGAGAGTGCTATTAAGAGAAGTGTTCTTTTATTGTAAGAGCATTTTGGATTTTGGATTTTCGGATGGGCGCGAAGATTAACCCTACAGTTGGGTGTGCAGGGAGGGAAGGTAAAGAGAGAGAGATATGTAGCTAAGTGTGTAGGTAGAATTATATGTTTTCATCTAATATATCAAGAAACACAGTTTTTTGGATGTATCCCTAGGGAGAGGGTGAACCACGTAAATATTGTTGTTCTTTGTGATTGATGTTGTGGTATTTTATATCTGTTATACTGTTATTGCATGGTTGTTTTCCCTTGTTGTTGTTCTAGATTCACTTTTCATTTCCTCTAGTTGTAGACACTTGTGTCCTGCAACCCCCCTATTGCTACTTCGAGTGAGACTTCATCTGCTTCACAGGTGTTGCCGAAAGGACCAGTAGTTAGTTCTTGTTGGTGCACTGTTAGAGTGAACCTTGGGTCTACCCCTGTGCCAACAAGCATCTAGGATAATAATACCATGAATATGACCAGAAATATGGGTGACCTACAACGAATAACCCATATAATATATAGTTAAGACATATAAATAAAGGGACAAAGGACATCCCTTGAGAATAGTTTAGCATATAATCAAGATCTAAAAACCAAGTTAACCTAGAAACTCTCTCCATCTCTTTTCCTATATTTCATCACACTAGGGTTTCTTAATTTTGTCCTAAAACTTAGTGGTGGCTCATTTCTCTTCTTCTCCTTATTATTGGTGTATGCAGTATGGTATTCTTCCATCTCCACCATCATGCTATGTGTAGTAGAATGATTCCATTCATTCGTTAAAATAGATACATCAAATTTTTTTAAATTTAGAGTATTTAAAATTGTGTAATATGGTCACATTATAATCAATTGTATAAAAAGTTTGGTAGAATTTTGATGCACCAATATTTTTTCTTGACATGGAAAACCTAAGTTTATTGTTGGATCAATGACATAAATCATAACATTGAAACTTCCAGAAAATAGGATTCCACTAACATAATTTCAATCCAAATTATAAACACACAATTATTGCAAAAGTTCTTAAATAACCTTGGTATTTTTTTAATAATATTTAAATAGTCTAGCTAAATTCAACAAATAGTAGGTGTGTGATATTGCAATATATTCCAATACTAATCCCTTTGAAACTACCATTATTAGAGGCCTCTTTTAAAGACCTACTCAAGACCTTGAAAATTAATCACAAAAGTAGAGAGGATAAATGACACTCCTATCTAAGTCATATCCATATCCCAAAGAAGGTAGATATTAACTCATTTATTAAAATAGAAAATGATACAGATGTAATGCAATTCATAACCCATAGAAAAAAATGATGAAAGAAAACCCAATGTATGAGAATTAGTCTAAGGTAAATCTAGCTTACCCTATCATATGCTTTGGAAAGATCCATTTTAACCACCATTAATATTTGATCCCTAGATTTCATTGAGTGGAGTTCTTCTTGAGGGATCCCTACTACCTCATGAGTTTTCCTTCCTTTTAGAAAACCAAACTATTCACTAGAAATTTTCTTTGACAAAACTCCTTTTAGTATTGTAACAACTACATTTTAGATGATTTTATATATGCAGTTGTATAAAGAGAATGGAATGAAATTTTTAGAGTTTGTTTGGTTATCATATTTGGGAATCAATGCTATTAAAGTTGTGTTTAAGGGTCCAAGGGTTTTACCTATAGTTATTCTAGCCTCAACAACCCTTATTAAATATTCTTCTATAAAATCATAACAACCTAAGAAAAATTCCACAAGAAGGCTATCTGGCCCCTGGACTTTTTTCCTTTTGAAAAATATATAATATTAAAGGAAATATTTTTTTCAAAACTTCCTCCATCAAGGACCGATTGTCGTCATGACTGAAAAAACTTGGAAAGTAATTGGAGAGACAAAATACATCTATTATTGTGGCTCGAGAATCCTATTTCAAAAGGGATGTGAGGTGATTAAATCCTTCTATAACTATATATCCTTAAAATTTGATGCTGACAAGTCATCTCTCTTCTCAATTTTCCATATTGATTTTATGTTCTTCCTACAATTTGCATATATATGGAAGAAATTTGTGTTTTCATCACCTTCCTGGAGCGATAAAGACTTTCCTTTGAGCCTCCATTATTTCTTTTTTTCCAGGAAGATATATATATTTTTTTTTCAAGAAAATTTTCTTTTGATTTACATTCCTTAGTCATATAACCAGAACCCTCAATACTGTAATGAGATGCTAAGTCTTCCTCCACTTTCCTAATGGTTTTATCATATTTCTTCCTTTTGTCTTTTTCCTATTGTGTTTCTATCTTTTTGTTGTTGATGTTTCTCTAGTTAGCAACATCGGGCGGACATTCTCCCAGATTGGTCATGCTAATTTGAAAAAGGGAAATGACTCATTCACTCACAAAGATTTGTTAGTGGTGAAAGGCCTAGGAGAAATCTTTATCCTAAATAGGTGTGAATAGACTCAAGGTGCTCTCACATTGCCTTCTCCGGGATGGAGTGATCTATATTAATTATACGTGCATGTGAGGAAATAATCATCAATGTAAATATAATTTATAAATATGTATAAAACATATAAATAATCAATAATTAATAATTAATAATTAATTAATTAATGAAAATACAATAATGGAAAAGACATGTCCATTAATGAAAGGGAACTCCTCCCAAATATATATATCTGGGCCCTCAATTGTAATGTATCATATCATATAATATTTACTCACAATAACCTATAATCATGTTCACTAAGTCTTGTTGAGATTGTTAGTGTGTAATTATTCTATGATAAAAATTGCATTTAAATCATGAGGCAATAATTATCAGATATGAAAAAACAGAAAATTCAACATTGTATGAGAGCTAGTTAAAAAATTTCAGTGCCAGAGCTAGTATAAGTATTTTATGAAGCTAGTTAAAATCTTCCAGTGCCAGATATGATAGATTTGCTTCAGATATTTTACTTTTTGCAATTGTATGATCATGGTCATGAGAGTCTTATGCACATAGAGTGATCACATTCCATTTGGTTTTGATTTTCCTAATTACAGGGCACGACCTCCTTAAAGATTGCACTACATAGTGCAACCAACTCTTTTTTTTACTCTGTGTTTATCTAGAAGATGGTGTCCAGTCTTAGAGTAGAAGATAGGTTGGATGGTGCTAACAATTTCAAATCATGGAAGAATAGGATACTCTTCATCCTAGATGAAAATGAGATTCAAAATTATATAAAACAAAATTTCTTGGAACCATAAAGTGTTGAAGAGAAATCCAGGCACAAGAAGAATGAAATGAAGGATAAAAGGATCTTGATAGATTCTGTTAAATATCATTCAATTCCACACATTTCCAAGTTAAAACATTCCAAATAAATGTTTGATTCCTTGGTGGGATTGTTTGAGACCAAGAACACTAGCAAGAAATTATCTTTGATAAATCAACTTCATTGTATCATGATGACCTCATAAATTATCGAGTTATTTGGAATTTATGAGTCACATCATTGATTTGGAACCTTCCTTTTATGAGGAGGCAACATGCCAACAAGTTTGGAGAGATTTTGTGATAGAGGAATATCATTCCATCATGAAGAGTGATGTATGGGATATTGTGTCGATACCTAAGGGGAAGTCAGTGGTGACTTTCAAGTATATCTACAAGATCAATCATGATGCATATGGTAGCATTGAAAATTACAAAGCGAGGTTTGTGGAAAGAGGGTTCTCCTAGAAAGAGGGAGTGGACTATGATGAGACATTTCCACTAGTTGCTAGGTACACTTCCATCAAGACCATTATTTCTGTTGCAGCAATAATGGATTGGATATTACACTAGATGGATGTAAAGACTACATTCCTCAATGGTGTGATTGAGGAGGAAGTGTACATAAAACAACCTAAAGGATTTGAGGTACATGAAAGCGATTCTCATGTTTGCATGTTGAAGAAGACCTTTTACGGACTCAAACAGGACCCAGGGCATGGTACTCAAAGATTGATGGATACTTGATGACTTTGGGCTTAACCAAGAGTGAATAAGATCCAAACCTTTACTAAAAGTTGTTGATTATGATTCTTTGATCTTCATGTTATATGTTGATGACTTGTTCCATACGGGAGTAGACCGAATCATCGATTAGTGCAACAAGGAGTTGGACTCTAAGTTCAAGATAAAGTATTTTGGCTTGATGAATTATTTCTTGGGATGGAAGTTGTGGAAAAAACTAAGTGAGATCTTCCTCAAACAAGGGAAGTACACAATGGATATCTTGAGAAAATTTGGTATGATGGACTGTAAGTGCATGACTAGACCTGTGATAAAAAATATGAAGAATCCGAGTGATTATGATTGAGATTCATATTTGGTGGATCCCACTATGTACAAAAAACTGATTGGATCCTTGATGTACCTCGTTAACACCATTCCATATATGTTATTTGTAGTGAACACCCTGGGCCAATTTATGGTTGAACCGAGGCACTTAAAATGGGTTGCATCAAAGCATGTGTTGAGGTACCTGCTTGGTACAATTGGATATTGTCTGATATATGACTCAGTTGGTGAAGTGAGGCTATAGGGATATACTAATTCTGATTGGGAATGGAGTGAAGTGGATAGAAAGACCACCTCGGGGTGCTACTTCAGCTTAGGATCAACTATGATATCTTGGTTTAGTAGGAAGAAGAATTTTGTAGAACTTAGTACAACATAAGTGGAGTAAATCACATCCAATGTCGCAAGTCACAAATAAATATGGATTCAAAAACTTCTTGTAGGACTATTTGATCAAGAGCTAGAGACAACCGTAATACATTGTGATAATCAAAGTTGTGTCAATCTTTTATAAAATCCTATATTTCAAGACAAGTCAAAGAACATTGATATTAAATATCACTTCATCCGAGACATGGTACAGAAGGGGGAAATAAATCTCCAGTACATATCCAAAAATGAGAAAATTGTGGACATTCGTACCAAGGATATGTCTAATAAAAAATCTGTATACTTCAGAGACAAGCTTCGCGTGATGTAGAATGTATCCCTCGCTGAGAGGGAGTGTTGATGTTTCTCCAGTTAGCTGCATCAGGAAAACATTATCCTAGATTGGTCATGTTGTTTTGACCAAGGGAAATGACTCATTCACTCAAAAAGATTTTGATTCGTATTATTTTCAGAATAAAATGAAAGAAGAGATATTACAATGAAACACTCATGAAAATTTCCAGAAATAGAGAAATACATCAATACTTGATTTCTATTAATGAAAGAATTGTAAAGAGACTGTAAAAATACAGAGTGCAAGACTCACTAGAATCATGGTATATTTATCTATGATAAGATATGTGATGGCTATGCTCATTCCACAGAACATGATTACAATGAGGCTCTGAAGGCCTTTTTATGATAAACAAGACTACCAAAACCCTAGAAATCCAAAAACCTAACCCTAGGAGATGAAACGCCAAAATTCATGTGGGCCCCATTTGGGTAAGCTAGTACATTAACTTCCTAGGGTCGTAAATTTTGCATATAATCTTTGTTTTAGGCGCGTGATAGAAAATTGGAAAGGTATTTTCGAGAACTACGCATTACAACATCAAAATATAACCTTGTTTACAATTTCACTGTGATGAGCCAAAAAAAAATTGTTTAGGGTCCCAAAACAAACCTGGGAGTAAAACAAGATGTGCTAACCTGGAAACATACAAAATAAGCCAGTTGGATTAGGTGGGAGGCCACCACTGTCCACCTGGAAGATCTGTAGGGCTTCAGACATCCCCAAAAGTGTAGAACCAACAATTACAAATAAGTATGGAAGAACATGTTGTACTAAAAACTGACAAGAGGAGTCAGTTGGAACAGGTGGGTGGCCACCAATATCCACCTGGATCAATCCTACCCCCTTAGGAAGAAATGGTATCCATTGTGTTGAGTGCCCAGGGAAGAGGGGAAAGAATTTTATGAATTTGAATCTTGGTGAGTTGTGTTATTTGTTGGAGAATTTGTGTTGCTTGTTCTGTGGAAGACTATCACATGCCTTTTGCTGGCAAGGTTGAATATGCTCCACCAATATGTTGTCTCTAGGTTTGACGTGGCATTGTGTAGGCACCATTGTAGGTGAAGAAACAATTTTTTTTTGTTGGATATAAGGTGTTGAGTATACAATGGTTGTAGCGGTCTTCTGTGCATCCTTTGAATGGACTATGAAGAGGATGAATTTTGCAGTATGAGAGATTACCTTGAAACACTGTTTTGGTGGAGCAATAGTCAGAACTACCTCCGGTATCCTATAGAGATGACCTTCCAAAGTAATAATGACACTACAGGGTATAGAATCATAGACAACATAATGTCTCCACATATATGGTTTTCCAAAAACAACACCATAGATAACAAGAGGGGAAACATCACACACTACCTCATCCTTGAAGGGATGGATGTCATAGGATAGGCAACACTGTTGGCTGACATGAAGATATCATCCCTCGTGAATCCATTCGATGTTATATGGATACGCGTGTGGTGTTGTTGACAACCCCACCTATTTGACGGACTTAGTGAAGATGAGGTTATTCTAGATGTCATTATCAATAATGAAATGAAATGGGGTCCCCTTCACCCACATCTGTGAATGGAAGAGGTGCTCCCCTTCTTTAGGATTTACTGATTCTTCTGGTAGAATTATTATGGTCATGATAGTAGCAGTGGGGTATGCATCGATGATATGTTTTTTTTCAATATTTTTTGTATCAGATTCTAAATCATGGTTTAAATCTATGTCTTTGACCTCGACCACCAATGACAATTTCCAGAGACATTCATCGGTGTTGTGCCAAGGGTTTTTGTGGAAGTCACACCACTTCCCAGTGTCATTCTTTGTCTTCCCTTTACCCTTTTTTCCTGTGTACTAGATTAGTTTTATAGAAGATGTTGGTTAGGGCCATATTTACCATTCTTTTATTGTGTTAGATTTTTGGACCCAAATTTCCATTTGTTTTGATGCCTAAATTTCTACTCGATTTTGACAACATATCGTTAAGAAACTCCCATTATGAGATGTTTAGGAAATCCATTTTGGTTTGGATGTACCTATGTAGAGCCCCACAATATTTCATAACAATATGTTGCTCGGAGTATTTGATACCCATCTTGGTGCACAAGGTATGGAAAGTATTTGTGAACTCCGACATTTTGGCTCTTCTCTTGCCTCAGTGTGGTCCATCTCATGTATTGGTATTCATAGCTATCAGTAGGAAAGTATTGTTCTTTAACCACATCCACAAAAAAATCCTAAGTGGGATCAGCCACATATATTCCATATTCCTCTGTGGAAATTTTCTCCCGGTAAGTTTCCCACCAATGTTTGACATGGGGGAGAGCCTTGAGGAGAGTGAAGGTGATCATTTCCTTGTCGGAAAAAAATTGAACAGAGAAACAACCTTCCAATATATTTAACCATTTTTATAGGGCATATGCATCTATCTGACCTTCAAATATGGGAATATACAAATTAACTTGTACCTTGAAGGGAGAGCTTCCTCCAAAATGGTTGCTTGACGAAGATGTGCTTGTTTCTATCGACAGACGTTGAACAATGTGTGCAAAATTATCCATCATTTCGTCCCAATTTTTCACGGGAGATTTCTCAAGCAATAGGTTAATAGAATATTCTTCTCCATCGTCTTTCTTTTATGCCACCATTGAGGGTTTCTTGGGCAAGTGAGGGTTTTTTTCCTCAAGAGAGAAAAACTTGAGACCCAACTGGTTATACTTAGACCTTGTTGAGGACATGCAATGAAAAATGATTAAGAACAACCTGCTCTAATACGACTGATTCAGATTATTTTTATAATGAAATGAAAGCAGATATATTACAATGAAACACTCATGAAAATCTCCAGAAATAGAGAAATACAAAAATACTTGATTTCTATTAATGAAAGAATTGTAAAGAGACTATAAAAATACAGAGTGCAATACTCGCTAGAATGGTGGAAACTTTATCTCTGATAAGAAATGTGACGACCACATTCATTCACCAGAAGATAATTACAATGAGGCTATGAAGGCCTTTTTATGATAAACAGGAATGCCAAAACCCTAGACATCTAAAAACCTAACCCTAGGAGATGAAACACCAAAATTCATGTGGGCCCCATTTGGGTAATTTAGAACATTAACTTCACGAGGTCATAAATTTTACATATGATATTCATTTTAGGTGTGTGATAGCTCATTGGAAAGGTATTTTCGTGAAATATGAATTACATTGTCAAACTTTGACTATGTCTACAGTTTGACTATGGCGAGCCAAAAAAACATTGTTTAGGGGCCCAAAACAACCTCGAAAGTACAACAAGATGTGTTGACATGAAAATATACAAAATAATCCATTTGGATTAGGTTGGAGGCCACCAATATCCACCTAGAAGATGTGTAGGGATTCAGACAGCCCTGAAAGTGTAGAACCCATAAGTACAAAGAAGTACAGAAGAACGTGTTATACTAAAAACTGACAAGAGGAGCCAGTTGGAAAATGTGGGTGGCCACCAATATCCACCTGGATCATATTTTCTAGTGGTGAATGGCCCAAGCATAGTCTTTCTCATTATGAGGAGTGGATAGACTCGAGGTGCTCTCACATTGCCTCCTCTAGGATGGAGGGATCTATATTAATTAGGCGTGCATGTGAGGAAATAATCATCAACATAAATATAATATATAAATAATATATTTATAATATAGTGTATAAATATATATAAATAATCAATAATTAATAATTAATTAATTAATGAAAGGAAAATAACGAAAAATACATGTCCATTAATGAAAGGGAAGTGCACCCAAGTATATATATATCGGGGCCCTTAATTGTAATATATTGTCTCATATAATATTTACTTTCAATAATGATCCATATTTATGAGCGGAATAGAAGGAATAAAAGACTGAATACAATAACATAGAGATATGAATAACAACAATAGATATCCAATGAAAAATAACTTCTATTGAATAAATAAAATAAGTTGATATTGTAAAACTGCAGAATTGAAAACAACTTGCTCGAATGGTGGTAGTTATATCTTAGAATAGATGTGGTTTCTACTCGCATCCGTCTGAGCAAAATGATTACAATGAGGCTCTAGAGGCATTTTTAACATTACTCATGAATGAAAAAAACATAGAAATCCAAAAACCTAACCCTAGGAGGTGAAACATTGAAAGTTATGTGGGCCCGATGGGTAAGTTGGTACCTCACTTCCAGGGTTCATAACTTTTTCATACGACCTCCATTTTAGGCACGTGATATCCTGTTGGAAAGGTATTTTCAATAACTACACATTATGCCATCAAAATTGGACTCCATCTATAGTTTGACCATGGAAAGCCAAAAGAACACTATTTAGGGCCCCAAAACAGACCTATAAGTACTGAAATATGTACTCACATGAAAACTTCCAAAGTAAGTCAGTCAGATTTAGTGGGAGGCCACCAATTTCCACCTGGAAGTTGTGTATGGATTTATACAACCCCAGAACTATAAAACCCACAATCAAAAAGAATTATAGAAGAACATGTTGAACTAAATTTTTTCAAGAGGATCTAGTTGTAATAGGTGGGTGGCCCCCAGTATCCACCTGGATCAATCCTTTCCCCTTAGGAAGAAATGGTATCCATTGCATTGAGTGCCCCCATCAGGTGAGGAAATTTATGTTGAATTTGGCGCCAGATGAGCCACATGCCTTGGTGCACGAGTTGCCTTGCTTTGACAACTCGATAAAGTTGGACCCTCTTCTATCAATTTCCCTTGAACTTTGTGTCCACTATATGATCAGTGGATGCTTGTTCCATGAACTTAGTGTTGATCTCTATTGGTGTCAATTGTTCTTCAATCTTCGAGGTGTCAAATAATGGTGGAAAATATGGTTGGAGGAGGTCCACATTGAACACTGGATACAATCCAAGGAAGGGGTGAGTGTTGAGATCAAAATAATTGTCATCCACAACCTTGGTGATGGTTTAATTACTATAGAGAAGTGGGTGCATCTTCTGATGGGGCCTTATAAGGCGTTGTTTATGAAAATTCAACCAGACCTTGTCTCCCACCTGAAACGTGTGCGATACTTGTACTTATCATTGGCTTTCTGCAAATTTTCATGGACCTATTGGTGGATGTGTTGAATCCTCTCAATTAATTTGGTGGCTTTGTCAGCCTCATACTAAACATGGGAAGAATATTTATGTGTGATTTCAAGAGGTAGTGCAACATCAATGGGACCCAAGAGTTGGAATCCTAGCCCCACTTGAAAGGGACTATGGCCGATGGATTTATGGAGAGATCTATTGTATATTTTATGAATATAGGGAAGAATATCATCCCATGTATGTGGATTCTTATACTTATACATGCGCAAGATGTGAAAAATCATCCGATTGATGACCTATGTTTAGCCATCAGTTTGAGGGTGGAAGGTGGTGGATTTAGTGAGCTTGGTGTCCAAGAGTGACTAGAGACTCGACCAAAATGTGCAAAGGAACCTGGTGTCCTGATTGAAGATGATGGTATTTGGTATCCAAAAATGGACCCACACTCATTCAAGGAAGAGCTTGGCACTATCTTCAACTATGATTCTCTTCTTGCAGGCTGTGAGAATGGCCATCTTCAAAAACTGATCAACTACCACAAATATGCAATCATTTCCTTTCTTGGTGGATGGAAGGCCATACATGTAATCCATAAAGATGAATTTCCAAGGACTCTTGGGAGTAGGAACAGGGGTGTATAAACCTTGCTTCTTTATGGCTAGATTGGGAATGGCATAGGTAGTGGAAGATCTAATATACTTGATGAAGTCATTTTTAAGTTTTGGCCAATAAATATTTTTTTGTAGAACGACCATAGTTTTCTCCATGCCAAAATGTCTTGCCATCCAACTATAGTGATCCTCCCAAATCATCTTTGCACGCTCAATTGTAGGAAAACAATTATGGCCCAGATGGAATAACAGTCCATCCTGAATATGAAAATCGACGACATTTTTTCATGTACCCAAGAGCTGATAGGTAGTGGCGAAGTGAGGATATCGCTGATAAAATTGGGGCCACTTTGATGCTTCATTACCATAGGAATAGAGAATGATGGTGAGTGCAACAACGGGAGGTTGACTAAGGAAGTCAATGACATGATTTGTGCTCCATGTCTTATACTTGATTTTGAGATGGAACTGTTGTAGGTATGTGGAACAATTTTGATGGAATTCATTTTGAAACTTCCCTTGTGTCTATATGAACTTCAAAGGCTTGTGATCAGTGTGGATGATTGTCTCCTTTCCCAAAATGTAATGTTTCCATTGATGAAAGGCTTGCACAATGGAATACATCTCCTTTTCATAGGTGGGGTACTTCTAGATGGTATCTAAGAGTGTCTCACTATGGTATGATACTAGATGACCATGTTGAGTGAGAAATACACCTATAGCATAGTCAGATGCATCTGTCTCAATCTCAAATGGTTGTTGTAGATCGGGTAAGGAGAGTACTAGATTTGAGAAAAAAGTGATGATTCAGATCATCAAATGCTCATTGTTGTGCCTTCCCCCATGTGAAGGTTTCCCTACCACCACCCTTGGTCACTTGGCTAAGGGCCCATGCAATATGGGAGAATCCCAACATGAACTGTCGGTAGAAGTTGGAAAGTCCCAATAAGTTCTGAAGCTCAGTTAGTGTGGTTGGGTTTGGCCAATAACGAATGAATTCGATATTAGTTGGATCCACATGTAGCCCATGCTCATAAAACATGTAGCCCGAGTATTGGAGTCTGTTCATGCCAAAGGAGAATTTTTTCAAGTTGGCATATAGATTTTGTTGTCGCAGAGTGCTCAAAACCTGTTGACTATGTTGCATGTGATCCTCCCAAGTTCGGTTGAATATGAAGATGTCATCTAGATACATTACCAAAAAAGATTTGTTGAAGGATCTTAATAAAGCATCCATCAGCCTCATGAAAGTGGCTGGTGCATTTGTTAATCCAAAGGGCATGACCAGCCATTCGAAGAGACCTTCTTTAGATTTGAAAGTTGTCTTCCATACATAATTCTGGTTCAAGAGGAACTTGGTGGTAGTCATAATTTAGGTCAATATTGCTGAAGAAATTTCCCCCTTGAGTTGGTCAAGAAGGTTATCAATTTGGGGAATTGGATAACGGTTCCTGAATATGATTTTGTTTAATTCTCTGTAATTAATGTAGAGCCTCAATGTCCCATCTTTCTTCTGCAACAATACAATCAGGCTTCCGCAAGGGGAGTAGTTGGGTCTGATGTGCCCCTTTTCAATAAGCTCTTGGATTTGATGCTTGATTTCACCATTTTCCATTAGTGAGTGACAATAGACTGGTCCATTAGGAAGAGGCTCAACTGGGGTTAGATCAATTGGATGCTTGACTTGGTAGTGCATCGCTACCCTAGTGAGTGAGGAGAAGATGTCTATGTACTCTTCCACGATCCCATCCACTTGCTTCTGCTACAAAGAGAGGCTCTGTGTAGAGGAAAAATATGTGGCGATGACCTTCTACTTAATTTGAACTTAGATCACAAAGAATATGAACTTCCTAGTCTTTGAAATGACCTTATTTCATTTCTTAGTAGAGATTAAAGAAATAGTGTTAGGCGGCGCTACCTCTGGTATCCTATACAATTTTCTACCTAAAGTTATAATAACATTGTGGGGTCTAGACTCATACACAACATGTCACATCCACAAATATTGTTGTCCTAAAAGAACATCACAAACTTCAATAGGATAAATATTACACAATACCTCATCTTTGAAGGTCTTGATTGCATAGGGAAGACGACACTATTGGTTGACGCAAAGATATCTTCCTTGGAGAATCTAGTATATGGTTTAGGGTTATAGGTGTGGTGTGATGGATAGGTCCAACCGCTTGATGACCTTTGTTGAGATTAGGTTCTTCTATATATCGCTATAGACAATGAAATGAAGAGGATCCCCCTTTACCCACATCTATGAGTAAACAAGTCACTCCCTTTCCTTTGGTTGTTCTTGTTCTCTTAGTTGGAATTTGGTGGTAGCAATAGTGGCGCTGGGTTCGACATTGATAATCCGCTTCCCTCCTTCTCGATTTGGTTCGAAGTCAAAATATTTATTTGAATCAGAATCTTTCAGCTTCGCCACCAGTGACAGCTTGGAGAAACATTCTTCGGTGTTGTGCCAAGTTATTTTATGGTATTCACACCACTTTCATGTGTCCTTCTTTGACTTATCATTACCCTTTTTGTGTTGCAGCTTGGATTGGTTGTCCTGAGAGTGGAAATATTTTCTCTATCCCTTGTTTTGTGGGTGGGGGATACCTTTTCCCTACTTCGGCTCTGAAGAGTTTGAAGATCCAAAATCTATCCTCTTCTACTTACATTTCTACTCAATATTGACAACATATCCATAAGACACACCTAATGATGCGATGTCCAGAAAATCCATTTCTATTTGAATGTATCTATGCATACAACCATGATATTTGAGAACCAGATATCGTTCATAGTATTTGATACCCAATTTGGTGCATAGGGTATGGAAAATATTTGTGAAATCTGGTATTGCCTGGTCCCTTTCTTGACGCGGTGTGGTCCATATTGTGTACTGGTACTCATAGCTTCCAACAAGGTAGTAATGCTCTTTAATTTCATCCTTGAAGGAATCCCATGTAGGGGAGACTGCAAATATTGCAGATTCCTCCATGGCCCTTTGCTCAAAGTAAGTATCTCACCAGTCCTTAACATGGGGGACGTGCTTGAGGAGTGAAAAAGTAATATTTTCCCTGTCGAAAAAATTGTGGACCAAAAAATACACTTCAAGAAGATTGAACCATTTATCTAGAGCATTCACATCTATCAGTCCTTCAAATAATGGAATATCAAAATTTACTTGTACCTTGAAGGGGGTTGCATGGTCTCTTGATGAAGATGTGTCTCATATGGGAAACTGTCGAAGGATCTGCGCATTGTTGTCCATCATTTCGTTCCTTTGTTGTGCATGGGCTTCCTTGAGAAAAATTTTAAAAGGATCTCTTGCTCCATCATAGTTCTTCTCATCCCCCGTGGATTTTGTTCGGGCTTGACGCAATCGATCTTGTAAAGGTTTGACTGGTTCAAGTCCCAACTTCTTGTACCTAGATCTTGTCGGGGACATGCATGAAAAACAAAATGAAAAGCAGACTGCTCCGATACCACCTATCCATATTTATAAGCGGAACGAAATGAATATCAGACTGAATATAATAACACATAGATACGGAGAACAACAATAGATATCCAGTGAACAGTAACTTCTATTGAATAAATAAAATAGGTCGAAACATTAAAACTACAGAACTAAAAACAACTTGCTCGAATTGTGGTAGCTATCTGTGAGAAGAGATGTGGATGATACACACATTAGTCTGAGAATAATGATTACAATGAGGCTCTATAGGAATTTTTAACATTACTCATGAATTCCAAAACCCTATACATCCAAAAAACTAACCATAAGATATGAAACGCCAAAAGTTATGTGGGCCTGATGGGTAAGTTGGTACCTCAACTTCTCGGGGTCGTAACTTTTGCATACGACCTCTGTTTGAGGTACGTGATAGCCCGTTGGAAAGGTCTTTTTGAGAAATACACATTATGTTGTCAAACTCTGACTCCTACAATTTGACTGTGGAAAGACAAAAAAACATTGTTTAGGGCCCCAAAATGGCCCTAGAAGTACAAAAATATGTACTAACATGAAAAATTCCAAAATAAGCCAGTTGGATTATGTGGGAAGCCACCAATCTCCACTTGGAAGTTGTGTAGGGATTCATATAGTCCCAAAAGTGTATAACCCACAATTACCAAGAATTATAGAAGAACGTGTTGAACTAAAAACAGTCAAGAGGATCCAACTGGAATAGGTGGGTGGCCCCCAATATCCACCTTTATCAAATAACCTCTCATCAAGTTCACTAAGTCTTTTTGAGATTTCCAGTGTGTAATTATTCTATGATAATAGTAGCATTTAAATAATAAGGCAATAATTATCAGATCTGAAAAATAAAAAAAATTCAACATTTACTTCTTTCTAATTTTGATGAAATCAAATAGAAGACTATCCTATTAAGATTCCATTAAGGTTTTTATTGAGCAGGGGATACTTCTAGGATTACTAGATTAAGGTCAGGATTCCCTCCCCCCCCAGGATACCCCTTGTTTTTCCCAAATTACTTCATCAAGGAATGATTTAAAGATCGGGAAAAAATCGAGCATCTTTGCAATATGAGCCTCTCCCGATATCTTATTCCTCTATGTTGGAGGAAGTTTGGTAGGTTAAATATATAGGAAGCCTACTTATT
>ML799298.1:187080-216947 GCA_009831015.1 Picea engelmannii
CCCCAAAAAAAAAATTCAAAGGATTTTATTTTAGTCGAGGAAGAAGAATTTAAGGACTTACACAATTGAGCCAAGAAATCCTTTGTCACTAGTTACTTCCATACTCAATTCCTTATTCTATCATATATCTAAGAGTTGTTTCTCATCTTCCAAAGGTACATTTTGAGAACAACTGGTTGCTACATTATCGCCTAAATTCTCCTTCAAATATAATTTTTTATTGTTTCCTATCAATATTCCTCCATCCCTCTCATATGCTTCTTCTGAGCCCACATATTTTTGTAACTTGGATAGGGGTATTTAACTACTAATTTTTCATAATTGTTTCATCAGACACAGTTGAATGGAATACCTTCACAGTCTAAGGTCAGGTGGAAAAATTAGAACGTCTTCGTATTTACATATTCTCTACCAGGCCCTTACTAATATCTCGACATACCAATATATGGTCCATACCCAAATCATGATAAGAAATATCATCTTTGTAAAATATTCCAAGGGAATTACCTATTTCCAAAAACATTTCTTTAGACCGTAGAACTAGAGGGAACTATGGAATTATAACCCATATTGAAAGGATATACAATCATGTAGAAATAAAATCTAAATTTAAATTCCCTTTTGTGAGAAAATGTGGTTGTGTTCCCCACTTCCCCCTTTCGTGTCTTATTTTTTCAACCTCTCCCATATTCCTAAAAATCCATGCTATCGACACTCTTACCAAGTTCATTTTTCCAATGGGTGAATCCAATTTTTGGGTTGTTAAATTCTTTGGAGTTAAATTCAAGGTGGATTGATTGACAGTGAAAGTTGAAGGTTAAGGCAGTTTGACTAGGTAAAGATGAAGTCGAGGTGGATCAAAAAAAATTCAAAGGTTGAGGTTAGTTGACCAACTAAATTCGAATTCGAAGGTCGAGGTTGCTTGACATGGTAAATACATCGACAAAAAGTCAAAGATATCAACTGACAATAGGTTGATAGGCGGGTGTGTGGTAACTAACTGAAGACCAAATAAAGGCCAATTGGTAGTCAATGGGTAATACGACTTGGTAGCATTACACATCAAAATTCCTCACTTCGATAATGTCACATTCTCATTTTTGTAAGTGTTGTAAGTGTATCACTTTTGTCACAAGTGTGACATTCTCATCACGTAAGTGTTGCATCCTGAACAAAACCATGAAAAAACTTGATACAACCCCTAAAGCATGTTAGAAGAAGAAGCCATGTGATTTGACACTCGAAACAAAGTGTTCTTCTATGGAAATTGGTCATCTTAGAAACTTTTGGAAGATTGACGCTCCCCTGATCATATGTAGGGAGTGCTAGCACTCTTTATCTATATATAAATGAGCATTGTAGAGCTTTGTTACCCATTGTAATTGAGCATCGAATTGGATGAGGAAATATTAGAAGAAATCCCCTTTTTCTCTAAGGACATCTATGGATGGATTGAGTTGGTTTGGCTTGAATCTAACCCTCAGTATGCATCTAAGGGAGATATGACAATAGATGGAGTCATATCCTCAACTAATCCCAAATATAACCAAGGTGGTTCAGCCTCTCAAAATCTATAAATGGAGGCATTCTCATCATGAACAAGGAGGAGAAATAATAAAAAAAACATTATTATTCTAATCGTGGATCTTTCGAGAAAGGGGATGGATGAGGAGGACTTGGGGAGGCTACTGCAACATCATCTGAAGATTGTAAGTGTCTCTTTAAAGTTCTCATCAATATACTTGACCTATTTCCTTCTATTATGTGTTTACATGTACTTGTCTATGCTTGTTTTAATCCTTCATAGATTGATTGATTTTGTATAATCCATTAGACTAGGAGATAGTTGGTTGTCTCTTATTATTCATTGCAAGTATTGTTCAGAACTCACAAATTGGAGGAGTGTGGAGAAAATTCAAAAGTGAGGTACATCATACTATCCGTCATCTCTTTTTCGATGGGAATAATTAATCTATAGGAATGGTAGTGTCCAAAGGTAGTTTTTTGTCTTGGTAGAGGGGTCTGTACTCCAAGGGAAGATTCACCTTTCCACAAGGGAGTTATTCCATAACAGAAATTGGCGACTCCACTAGGGATCAAACTTTCATTTTTTTGGTTCTTTCCATGGTTTTTCCTGGCATTTTGTCTATCTTTATATCTCACTTGCTAATTTAATCTATCCTTACATCTTTGCATCTTTTCTAAGTTGTATTACAGATTCTCTGATTGAATTTCCCTGATATTTTGATTTTTCTCGGTTTTTCTAAAACTTGCATCGGGACTAGTACCCTCTCTATTTTAAGTCAAAGCATTCATTGCTTGATCAGGGCTCCCCCAAAGTGTATTAGGGAGCATTGTAGCACTCTGGTGCCTTGATTACCAGAGCATTGATCTTTCTTGCTTTGAAAAATTGTTGATTGATTTCCTGATGGGCATAGTCCTTTGATCTTTCTCTCTAGATCAGATCTTATTCTAACAGATCTTATCTCTTGTTTGAATTAAAACTTGTTTATTTTCGTTCTTTTAGTATTGATTGGATTTTTTTTGTCTTTCCTTATTGCAAAATCAATTGTTTCTCTCAAATTTGGCTTCTGTTTTCTACCCTTTTCAATTATCTGATTGATTAGAGGTTTTCATAAGGAAATTCATTGATCTTAGTATTGTTTACTTTGTCTTTGATCCCTTACTCAATCCTGAAAGGCTACTAATTCAATTTTTTTTTCTTTTTGGTGTTTTTCTTTGAGGGAATAATTTGTTTTTTTTTTGGTTTCTTATTGATTGTTGAGAGTGTGTTTGTTTATGTGCTTTTTCTTCCTCTTTTAAAATCACAGTAGTGAATTCATTTTTCATTATTAGTGAAAGCATGAATAATTAGAGAAATTATTCAATTTACATTTGCAATCAAACAAAGAGATACTTGCATGCAATGGTTTTGAATATTGGAAGGGTTTTCTTTATAATTGGGAAAATTGTTTGAATTCTTGTTGAGAATGAAATTGTATAAAATTTTCAATTCTTAAGTGCTTGTTAGTGAAAGAAAAGAAACTCTTCTCCTTCCCATAGCTACAAGTTCATTGATAATAAATTTGCATCTTATTATTTTCATATTTTTGGATTCGAGTATCAAACATTATCAGTTTCACTATCATTCACCTTTGTGTAACGAACAACCATGAAAATGAACGCTAAATAAAATCAATCTAGAAAATTTTATTTTAATATCTTTACACCAACACTAGACTAGTACAAGAGCTTTGGAATAGGATATGAGAATAAATGTACAAAGAATTCAAGACAAACTCAGAATCTTGTGATAGGGAGAGTAAGTCCAATTTTTGTATAAGCATACATGGGATCCCCCTCTCACACAGGGGTTATGCATGAGGTCTTGTTCGTGAGAGAAAATGAGGTTATCCCTCTGAGGCTTAACCATTAATAGTAGTATGATTGTATATTGGGGGTTCTTCTTGAGGCTTAACTATTTTCATTTGGTCTCGGTGCTTCGGGAATTATGAATCCATTTAGGGTCCTCTTGATTTCATCGGTCCACCTGTCCTTAGTTCTCTTGAATAATTTCAAACTTGATATCCTTCCCATACATTCAGACTCGAATGTCGACTCTACCCACCCAGAGGATGACTGGGAGTTGATATCCTTGGTAGCCATAATATTTTGACCAAGGTGTAAGTCTGTTAAGAATATTGCCAACATAACTGATCCACCCACTCATATCCTATTGCCTTCTCACTTTGATCATGTAATGTTGGATTTCATCGCCAACTAGTACATTCATTGAGAGAAGACATTGTTTTCTTGTTGGTTTTCTATATTTTTTAGCGAGTGTTGTTTTCTTACTTTAATTTCTATTAAAAATTGGCACTGTGGCCGATAAAGGTCTTCGTAGATCATGTAGGATGTAAGGGTTTCCTTCAGAAGGCTATGAACCCTTGCCTCCTAACTCACCTAAACACACTTACCATGAAGAGGTTAAGAACCATTCATATGTTGGGAGTACTACTACTCCTTTTCTATCAAATCCTAAGAGAGCCTTAGTTACAGTGAAACAAAGTTCCACCATTCCTATCAACCCAGCTTTATCATTTCCTCTCGATCCACTCCTTGTTCAACTGGACTCCTTAGGTAACATTATATTAGAGGATTACCCTCACCTACCATCAAGGCCATATAATCAATTATATATGGAACCAATACAACCAAATTTTAATGAAGAATACACTACCCATGTCCGTTCTGCTAAAATGGTAGATCCACATCAAACTCTTGTTCATTCTATATGGAGAACTCCATCGGGATGCGACCTTTATGAAAAAAATAATTTTAGCTGACCACCTTTTGACCCTCCACATGACTCTACCACCATCTATGCAGAGGCAGGACCATCAGGTCAGCCCATCATCTGTCCCGATGAAACAACAGTCAATATTTCTACCATCGCAGGCCAAGTTCATAGCGAAACATGAATCTTCTTACCTAGTTAGTTGCAAAGTACCTTGAGAGTTACACCTACTATCCCTCTTCAATATATGACTTTATATACTCCATAAAATCCTATTGGGACATATTCACATACCATAATAAAAAACCCTTCCACACACCTCAACTCAACTACAGGAAAAATCCCTATTAGGGGGAAACCATCTTCCAACATGCAAATTATGACTATGGGGAAACAACCCCTTACCGGTCATACCCTAGTTTATTACCAACCAATGGCAGGGGGACAATGTCAACCTTCATTCACTGGAAACATCCCACAATATTGGGGACCACCCTAAGGAGTTCAGTTCCATAAACCACATCATGGACGACCATCAAACCCTAACCTGGAAGGAGGAATCCCAAATCCCAATCCTTCTAGACTACATTCTGGAAAACCTTTCCCGGGAGTCCCAAATCCCAGTTGGGGTCCTCAAGGTCAATCATATTTTCCTCCTGAAGGGCCAAATCCTTATGCTCCTCGGGGTAAAACTAATTATCCTCCTCAAGGGAAACCTAGTTACTCACCTCAAGTGAACTATCCTCCACCAGGTTACATTGGTTATCCTCCCCAGGGGAAAATGGGTTTCCCCTCTCCTTTTATGCACATTCATCAACAAATAAAGCCTACCTTTGTTGGTCAACAACAACAACATATGGTAGGGATTGTTGGCTAAAATTATCCACCTCAACCCGCTTACAGCCCTACTGGTGTCCCTATGCGACACCAGTATCATCCACAAGTCAATAAACGACTATATTTCTTAGCTACTCTAGATATACAAGATCTATTGATATTAACTAATGATCCCATATTACATTCTCCCTTTTGTCCAGTTATTCCTGCTGAATTTCCTTCTGATATTACAAAATTTGATAGTAAACCTGGTGAAGAACCTAATAACAACGTTATGAATTTTCATATATGGTATTCACAAAATTCATGAATGGATGACTCTATCTGGTTACGTATTTTAAAGTGTACAATGACAGGTACAACATCTAAGTGGCACATTGAATTACAATGCAAAACCTTTCAATATTTTAACTAACTTTCCATGGCTTTCCTCATGCACTTCCAATTACCTATCCACTATTAAACCAACACGGAAATTTTCACCTCCCTTCATCAAACCAACTCCATACATATCTCTGATCATATTCATGAGTGGATATGAGGACAACGGTTGATCAAAGAAACCATTCCTGACCAATTGTTGGTTGAATGGTTCACCAAATCTCTTTTTCCTCCGATCATGCATGATGTAGCCATGGGTTGTGTTGTTACAGAAGAGGAATCCATTTCTCATGACAAGTATATGGACTTGGTTTATTCCCAATCCAGTACTTTGTATGAATTGATTCCAAATGCTTGATCCATCAAAACCATCCTCTACCACTCACACAGATGGACTTATCATTTATGTCAAAACCCAGTCCCATGCATAGTCGAATAGGATGACCAATAATTTAGTTATTTCCATCACTACCAGATCAAATTCACTCTCATCANCCGACTCAAATATCCAAGTTGAATGCAGTTCAATCTTCTTCTCCTGACATTCAGAAGGTAATAAGAAAACTAAGACTAAACCCAAGAAAATTAATACTCAAACTGAAAAATGAAAAAAACACAAATGCAACCACCTACTACTGAGAAACAACCCCAGCAAAAACCAAAATTTCCATGTATCATTTGTGTTGAAGATCACTATACATGAGATTGTCCTCATCGAGGCGAAGTTGCCAAACATTTTAAAGGAAATTATCAACCCACTGTATTGACACATCCTTTTCCACAACAATAGACACTGGTTTCCCAATCTCTTGATAGGAGGTATCCAAAACCATCCTCCTAACGAGGAAGATTCATTGATCCCACACATTTATATGTTTAATGGCATATATTTGACCACTCATACTACAACATATGACACACCTCTAGGTAAACATGATAAGGGGAAAGTAACTACTAGTACTACACCAGATCCACCGCCTACTACAACTACCCTTCCATATATGCCACTCCATATTGAGAAACCTAACTTTGACTATATTCTATGCCCTCTCAAGAGAACAATTTAAATTCGACCTTTAATCCACACTCACATGCTTCTCAAAAGTACAACATCGTTGAAGATTTGGCTCAAGAACCTTGCGCTATATTATCTCTCAAAGTTATACAATTCTTCCCTAGAAAACGTAGGACTCTCTTGGTAGCCATTGGAGCTATATATCTTGAGTCATCTCAAACTATCATGTTTAACCTAGATAATTTTAAAACATGACTCTCTCACCAACTCTCTTTCCATATCAATGTCATTTTCCATAATCAACATATTCATTGCACGATCTTGGATGAGGGGGAATCCACATGTGTCATGTTCTTCTATTTATATAAAGACCTTAAATCACTTGTTCTCAATCAATATCCCACCATGTTACGAGCATTTGATAGAAGAGGTTTCCGACCTCATGGATTATTACAATCCTTAGTCGTTCAATTGGGAGGAAAAATGTTTTTTGTAGATGTTGAAGTAGTCGATGCTCCCCTCGATTACAACTTTTTGGTAGGGAGAATTTGGTTCTATGCTATGACTATCATCGCTTCAATGGTTTTTCAATGCATTTAATTCCCTCATCAAGGTAAAATTGTAACCATCGATCAGTTAGATTACTACACCCTCGATGCTCGCACTCAAATGACCAACAACATTCCTTTTCTAGGAGACTCAAAAATCACTTATGAAATTCTTGGGTTAGGTATCTTGAAAGACTCTTCACTCATGGGTACCTTCCCTACACCTCTCCCTCCCACTATGCAACACATTGCAATAGTTAACATGATCTCAACTATCACACATCAATACTTCCAATCATTTGATCCTTGGATCATGACTAATCCTTTAGAATTCGATACACTAAGTGAAAACATGCCACTTAGTCCTACAGAGGATGAATAAGGTGCCATCTAGTCATCCTCTCCTTCATCAGATGACCAACATCTATTGGCGTCTACGACTTACTCGTTACCATCTTGGTTAGTTTCCATATCCTCTACTTTTGATTACATCCTACATGTTTTTCCATCAGATGAATCTATTATGGAAATACTTGGTATCGAGGAGGCACCATGGGATGAAAACCACCATCGTTCATCCTTTTGTCCTAGTTTGAATGACATAGATAAAGATACTTCATCTATATTTCCTAGCGATATCATAGACTCCCTCCAATATGCAATATTCACTCAGGATACTATCTCCGAGGGGAATTTGGGAAACATATCTGCTAGGGATAGATCCATCAATCGTTGTGCATGAAATCAAAACCTACCCAGGAGTTAAACCTATGAGACAAAAACTTCACCTGATCCATCCTAAGAAGACTGCAGTAATCATGGAAGAAGTAGAAAACCTTTTGAAATTTGGTTTTATTTACCCTGTCCCTTTGACTAAATGTGTTTCCAACATCGTCCCAGTCACCAAGAAACAAGGGACCATTCATGTTTGTGTCTATTATCGGGATATTAATAAGTCTTGTCCCAAAGACAATTCACCTACACCCATTATCGACCAAATTATCGATAATTATGCCAGAAGTATCATTTTCTCTTTCATGGATGGATTTTTTGGATATAACTAGATCTACATTTTACCGTCTAATAAACATAAAACAACCTTAATCTTCCCCTGGGGGAATTTCGCTTATCCGAAATTACTTGTTGGTCTTAAAAACGATGGAGCCACTTTTCAATGAGCCATCTTGTATGAATTCCATGATATCAAGCATATTGTTGAACCTTACCTCGATGAGTTACCCGCTCACTCATCTCATCGACGAGACCACATTGGTCACCCATGAGCCATATTTATTCAATTTTGGTTTTACAACATACGTTTGAACCCCCATAAATCCATATTCATTGTTGAATCAAGGAGACTCCTCGGATTCATAGTCTCCAAATATGGTATTAGGGTGGATCGCTTAAAAGTCAAATCCATTCTTGCTTTACCTCCTCCCAAAAACCTCACTCAACTGCAAATTTTTCAAGGGAAGGAGAAATTTCTTCGTTGTTTCATTTGCACTTACACCAAAATCACTAAAGGATTCATGATATTGCTACAGAAATATGCCACTTTCATCTGGGATGCCACTGCTCAACGCTCATTTGATTCTCTTAAGCATGCTTTAATGAACAAACCTCTTTTGCATCCACCGAATTATGCAAAAGATTATATCCTTTATTTGGATTCCTCCAATTTCATTATCTCTATGGTTTTACTACAAGAGGATGAACATGGCACTAAACAGGTGATCTACTATCTGAGTAAAATCATATCAGGTCCCGAACTCTGATATTCACATGTTGAAAAGTTGTCTTTGGAAACATTTATTTTCGTCCAGAGATTTTTCCATCACATTTTGTTATGCACTACCATGATCATCACATACTCAAACCCCATGTACCACATCTTGAATCGTCAAGTACTTGGGGGAAAATATTCCAAATGGATCGTCATTCTCTAAGAATTCGATCTTGAGTTTCCCAAATCCAAGGTTAAAAAATCGTTGGTTTTTGTAGAATTAATTTGTGATATTCCCCATACTGATGAGGATATTGATCCCAATGATTCCCTTCCCAATGAATCCATGTTCCTTACTAGTATGTCCCATCCTTGGTATGGAGATATTCTTCTCTATCTCGAAAACCAATGCTTTCAACCTATCATATCACGTGATCAATGCCATTGCATCAGACACCACTAAAAATGATACCTTATCATTAACGACACCTTGTACCACCACGAAATTGATATTGTATTACGACATTGCATAACCCATGAAGAGGATGAATAAGTTTAAAAATGTTGTGACCTTGAACCTTGTGGAGGTCATCTTTCTAGGATGGATATAGCTAAAAACATTCTACGTGCTACTTATTTTTGGCCTTCTATATTCAAATATTTCATTGAGGTAGTTAAAAAATTCCCACGCTTTCAGATATTTCAGAGGAAAGAACATACCCACCCATATCCACTTCATCCCATTGTCATTGTCAACCCATTTTCAAAATGGGGCATCGATTTTATGCAATGTAAGCCTACCTCAGCTGGGGGTACGGTTATATCATCATTGTCATTGATTACTTCACTAAATCGGCTGAGGCTATGCCTACATTCCTTAACGATGTCCGCACTACAACACACTTTGTGTTTAACCACATCATCACTCGATTTGGTGTACCACAAGGTATTGTAACTGATCATGGATCACATTTCCAAAACCAAATGATGGGTGAATTATGCACCAAGTTAGGTTTTCTCCATGAAAACTCATCCCCCTACTATCCTAGGGAAAATGGACAAGTTGAAGCCATTAAATAAGCCCTGAATACCATGCTTCAACACATGGTTGGAGTGAACAAAACCTCTTGGCACTAGCAACTCTTGTCATAACTCTGCACTTATCAAACGTTAGTTGAAACCGCAAATAGATTTACACCCTTCCTATTAGTATACAGGATAGAACCAGTATTACCAATCGAATGCGAGATTCCTTCATTGAAAATCACCTTATAACTCTTACCCCACAGTTATGATGAATAGGAATGATTCTTATATCTGACCAAGTTGGATGAAACCCATCGTGATGCTTCTCTCATCAATGGGACATATCAAAAATGCATGAAAAATAAATATGATAAATCCATCCAACCTCGCACTTTCGTAGAAGGAGATCTAGTCCTAGTCTATGATCAAGATCATGAAAAACTGGGGGCAAGAAAGTTATAACCCATGTGGCACATTCCATACATCATAAAATGTGTGTTACACAGAGGCACCTGTGAGCTAGTAGACTACGATGGAATATCTCTCGGTGAACCCCGAAATGGGCTTTACCTCAAGAAGTACTATGCACAAAATATCTTGCATGTGTGCTTTGTACATTACTATACATTGGCCCTCGACCAAGTTTTGGATAACCTTGGACATGTTTGACCATTTTTGGGACTTCGATAGGTTGGTCAAATATGAACTGCCAGGTGAAGCTGAGATCGTAGGATCTCGGCCCCTTTTTTGGTATTTTTAGGATTAGGGTTTATGTAACGGGTATGGGATGTCAGCCCATGGGTTTACCCATGTTTAATCCCCATTTGAAATGTATAAATATATATCTAGGTGATGTAATAAATTAGTAGTGGTGGATTTTTGTGTCTTAGTGCAGAGCTAGAGGCTTTGTGCATACTATGTGTTAAGACTTGCAAAGCTAAGTGAAAGTGCTTGTAAGAATCTTATGTGCAGACTATGTGAGAAGGCTTGGTGTTGTGACCTAACTCAGGAAAGAGGATTTGGGTAGGTGCACGCATATATTATATCCTATGTGGAGTTGTTTTTGGGGCTCTATGCAGGTAAGGAGATTGACAAAAGATAATAAACAAGATGAAGAGTTGGTGGACGTAGCCCCACGCTGGGGGTGAACCACATATATCCTATGTTATGGTTTCTTTGTGCGATTGATGTGATTTATGCTTAGTGTTGTCATATTTATGTATGTTAGATGAATCATATAATAGCTTAGTTTTTAGTAATGTGAATGAATGATAGATATGATCTATTTCTATGTGCTAAGTTCTTGGGTGTGTTAGATATTGTTGAATACTGTGATGTTCTATAATTAGGGTATTACCTGCGATGTGAATAAAGGGTTAAATAATTAATGTTAACTGCTAAGTGCTAAGTGCTTTGTTAATTATTGTGATCACATATTTGTGTCCTAGCTAGGTTGTAGACGCTTGAGTCCTACAACCCCCTCTGCCTCTACCTCAGGTGAGACTTCATCTGCTTCACAGATGTTGCCAAAAGGGTTGGTAGCTAGGGTTTTGTTGGTGCATTTTTGTAGCGTTGAACCCTGGGTCTGCCCCTGTGCCCACAAATGGTTCCATTGATGAGACCTAAAACTATGATTGTTGGGAACTCAGGAAAAGAGAAAGCTTTGTGCGTACATCTTTTGTTGTAGTGCGTAGTACTCTACTTGACTTGTGAATCTCTGTGCTAAGAAAATAAGTCTTATCTAAATAAAAGAGGTAAGATATTAAATCTTTGTGCTCTGATAAAGGTAAGATAAGTGGAAAGTTTTTCTTCAAAAGAATGGATCTAGGTATGTTTGATAAATTTAGTCCTAGTCTGAAAACTAGGGCACAACTCGAAGAAATAAGATATGATATGAATAGATCTAATAGAAATAGTGAAATATATCTTATCCCTATGCATATAAAGAATTGTTGGACTAACAAGTGGATGCAGGATCCTAGAAAGATTTTTTTGTAGTTCCATCACTGTGATCCCAATGCGTAGTACAAGAAGGTTTGGGGATTGTTTAAGAAAAATAGAGGATTGACTCTTTGTTATAATTGTAGAAGACTGGGACATATTTCTAAGGAATGTCCTAGTAGAAGCCCTATTTTCCTTTGTTGTAAATCTACTGAACATGAAGTTTTTGATTTCCCTAGAATGATTGCTAAAGTTGAAAATATTAACATGAGACAAGAAGACCATGAGGAAGGTCAAGATGTTGGACACACCTACCACACTTAGAGGGGGGGTGAATGAGTGTGGGGCTCTTTTTTCAAAAACTTCCCTCTTGCACAAAACTCATCAATTAGCATTCAACATTTATTCATTACCCATTGTTGTCATTTATAACCAGTTAGATGTGAGAACATATCAACAACATATATCAGCAATATATCATCAACAAGTCATCATCACAATGAACACAAAGAACATAATATGTATGTACATTTTTCTTTTTATTACGGACTACAATCCTTGGGGTTTATCAGCAACAACTCAATAGAGTACAACTCTACAAGAGCACCAACTCTATATGCAAGACTCAACTTACATCTTCAGCACCAACTGAGATGAGGCAACAATCCTCAACAGATATCAATCTGTCGATAGGTACATGACCTGTCAGTAGTGAAGCCCGTGTGTGCACACGCTCTGGCTCATTACAGCCCACGTGTGAACGTGACCAGTGTATAATGTAACAAGCTTATGCTCTTGAGAACTAAGGGTTTTTCTTTTCTTCACATGCTTAGATCCTCTGCAACCTGCAATCACTTTCTCTTCTATCTTCTACTATCCAAACTGACCCACAACCAGTCACAATACATCCAAGCTCTCCAATAGCTTTCTCATGCTCCACAACAAATCAATATGAATGCTATCTCAATCATTTATAAAAAACTAGTGTACCATAGAAATCATGTCACTACATAATCACAAGAGTGTTGCTCATTCCATCCATCAAATCAACCAAATTGAGCCACATCATAGAATCCATACCAATAATGCCCTAAGCATTCACAACATATCAAACAATAACATCTATCAAGACAATAATGTAACCATACCAGTGTCTTAGTGATAGATCTGAGGCCATAGAATGTAGATCTGGAACCTGCCTTATCATCCAAGAGCTTGGCACCATCTCAAACACAAATCTCCATGAGGTTATTCAGTCCACGCTCCCTATACATAGTCAACCTGTGTGTACACTCACCCTATACACAACCAACCCATGTGTACACGCACCCTATACATAGACAACCCACGTGGGCATCAGAAAATAGGGTTTTTTGTGAATTCGAGACTTTTTCCATCAACATCTCTGACATTGTCGAAACTTTGATGTGTCCATGAGATCCTCCCCTCACTCTCTTCCTTAGAATGATCTTCGATAATGCTAAAGAGATCCACACCAATAAGATTCTCTCACAAGAATCTCACCATCAATACTCCAAAAGATATTACCAAGAATCTCTCCATTCATCCACAAAAGGATTCTTATCCAATGTACATTTTACAAGAGATCCTAGATTCTTATTTATACTTTCATCTTCTAGGTCACTTAACCCATTTTTAGGTTACTTAACCTATTTCTAGGTCACTTAACCTATTTTCCTTATTTTAGGGTTAACCACTTTCCATGAATAGAAAGTTCTCCAATACTTTAACATTTAAATATTCCTTCTTGATTTTGTCACTTTACTTTATCATTTAAATAATCCATCTTGATTTTGTCACTTTACTTTATCATTTAAAAAATGATTTCTTCTTTTCAAGCACTTTTACCTCTTTGACCTTTTGGGGCTTCAAGCCATCATATGGGGGTCCTCCAACTTCATAAGACCATAACTCTCAAACCGTGAGGAGTTATGTGACATTCCACATACCACCGGAAATGGCATGAAAAGCACTATCCATATAGGATAGTTTCACCAACAACTTCATTGATCTTCATCTCATTATTCCACATACAATCATGGGTCCTCCAACCATTCTTCTAGGATAACTCATTCCATAAAGCGTCTTTCCATGAGGGCTTTCACCATAAGGGGACCACTTTGGAGTTCATCCATTTGTGAACCTTATTAACCATGATAAGACAATAATGATTCATATTTGCATCAATTCACCATTGCATTATATATATCAACTATGCATCATGTATCAATGACAACTCATTGATCCATCTTCATCAATGCATCATAGCAATTATCCATCTTTATCGATTGGTTTCCACTTGGGCATATATCATTATCATAAAGGGCATCATATCAATCATTTACTTGACATCAATCAATGACATCAATCAAACCAAACCATTTACATATGATCCAACAATCTCCCAAATAATCAAACCATTGGCATCAATGAAAAACCATTGGCATCAATGACAACATGATCCAACACAAGAGACTAAGAATATGCTAAAAAAATAGAAAGAATCAGAGGCTATATTATTGCAAATCAAAGAAACACTTAATGATCATAGAGAAATGAGTTTATCAGAGATTTTAAAAGAGAAAGAGTGCATAGAATAAAGAATAGGAGACTTCGACATAGACTGTGTATTGGATGCAGAAACACAGGTGAACATTATGACATAAAGTACTTGGGAAATTTTAGGAAAGCCTGCTATCGTTCCTTCATTCGGATGCATAGAATTGTTTAAAATAAATTTGATAACCCTATGTGGAAGACTTTCCCATGTATCAATGAATTCTCACGAAACATCGAAAGAAGACGAATTTGATATCATTAAGTTTGCTGAGAACAAAGCTCCCTTTGCCCTTTTGTTAGGAAATACTTGGATCGAGAGAGATCAAATCTGAAGGAGAAAAGAAGAGGAAGCTATAGAACAAAAAAAGAAAGAATGAAGGGATTTCATGGCTAAGATAATAGCACGCTTCCTAGAAGATCAAGAGGACAAGTTGAAGCAACTGAGGACTAGAGACTTAGTTGTCGAAGTTGAAAGAACACAGGAAGGCTTAGAGAACCTATCCATACAAGAGAGTAGAGAATATACTCTAGAAATAGTAAGAGAATAAGTATTACCCTTGAACCCTATGAAAGTCCCTCAAAAGTATGAACTTAATATGCCAAGAGGAGATAAGAACAAGAATGGAAAGAGAAATCCAGAGACGCAGATTATAGGGAAAAAATCTAGAAAGCTCAGTAAGAATAAAGAAAAGATAGAAAAATTGCAAGAGGTTCCATAGACGACTTCATAGAAGGAAGGCTTGCAAAACTTGAACCTCTCCATAACAATAGAGTAGCGCAGATTGGCACTTCGCCACCATGAAGAAATATGACTGTTAGAGGCATCCTGACCGTTGGAACGACACTCCAGAATGGTTAGAAACATAGTTATTTATGGAACGTTCGCCATTGGACCGTTGAGACCATGCCAGAATGGATGGAATTTTATTGATTGAGGCATTCCTACCCATTGGAAGAATCTATTACGATGTTATCTATTTAACCAGTCGAATGTCTTACCCTGGAAATTTTTTCCAATTGTGATTATTTGAGCCCACAAAGAGTTGACTATTACCACACTATGCTTATTGAGACCTCTCCATATAATCTAATACTTTGATTATTCAGTCATCGACCTAAGATATCATATCTCAAGTATTTATTTTGGGTGACTTTAGTATAGTAGATAAATCTGTAGAAGATATTATGATAGACCTCATGGATGAGAAGGTGATGTCCCTGGCAGCACAAGCTTCATCGACAAAAAGAATGCAAGCATCCCCATCAACTTCATGTCAATCTAGGCCATCTCGAACTGCAACAGAGAAATGAACCAAGCATTGTAATGACTTGGAAAATGTGAATCTCATCCCATCAATCCTACCTGACTACATCCCACCTCTGGCTGGCACGGTGAGTTGTGATAGCGTCCCTAGGGACTTCGACTACACATTAATAATTGTGTACCTCCCGAAGGGGATACGCATTGTAGGACCACAGTTGGAGGGGATCGTGATTCTAGAGATCATTGAATTCATCTTAGGAGATCACAACAACTGTGGAATTCTCACACCACACAAGTATTTGACCAAGAAAATGGGGAAGAAGTCGAAAATAATCCCCCATCCATGGACTATGGACATTGCGAGGTCCGCCATTCTTAATGTAATGAAGTTACCACACTTCGTCTAAACACGTGCAATAAACTCCTACTGTCATGCTTCCATGAAAGTTACCTATGTTTGGATAGGCGCATCATAGTAGATCCAATGTTGAGCCACTGGATCACCGGATTGAGCATGCAAGGACCAAACCCACATGACTTTTATCCAGGGAAGGTTGTAGATCACACCCTAGCATAGAAAATAAAATATACATATGGAGATGTGGAGAAGGGGAAGTGGGGATATAAGGTAGCCTCCATCTAGAATGGCACAGTGTTCCTATCTTTCCAGTTGATCTCTGGTAAGCTCATTAGGAAGAATAGGCCAACATAGGTCACAGGGTTTTTCATTGACCTCGCAAGAAAATGCATTGAAGGGATGAAAATGAACTGGTCAAGATACCTCATTAACCAATTAGAGAAAGAATTTCGTGAAGCTCATAATCAGGGCTACGAGTTCCATTTTAGTTGGCTACTAATCCTCATTTGTTTCATTGCTTAGGAGATGTCGAAAGGAGCAAACTTCCATGAAATTGAGACGTTTGAACCACTAGCTGTGAAATTCACTATGCTATGGTATTCTAGCGACATGGAAAAATAATGACAGTCAAACATGGTGTTTCACACCTATTATCTGTAGCTAAAGAGGTCCATTGAATCTTTCCCTCGCATGACATCTAACACTCTGCACAAGTTCAGGCCACTTGTAAAGGTTCACACAGACATGCAATTCATCTATATCACTGCATGTGGAGATGAACACAAAGAAGAGATCTGGTCCTATTACAAACTCACAAAGGAGGATATGGAAGAAATAATGAAGGAATAGCCTACAGAGTTCCTTGTACCAGTTGACCAGGTAGAAATCTCTGACCCTGACCTCATTAGAATCCCTATGGTCACTCGTGAAGAATATGATACACCCAACAATAGCGGGAAGAAAAAGAAGGAAGAGGTATAGGAATTGAGAAACACATCAAAGGAAACTACACTAGATTCACCTAAAGGAGGAGGAGGTGACGAAGTAGACAAGGAAGAGGATGAAGGGGAAGAAGACAAGAAAAAGCAGGGCGAAGTAAAACTGCCTAAATATCCCCTGACAGAGACAGAAAAATCCAAGAAAATAAAGGGTTCCCCGAAGATGTAAATGCTAACCTTGTACAATATCTACTGCAAACTGATATTCAAAAAATAACAGAAAAGATACAATGGAAAATACAAACATTACACAGAGATTTTTCACTTGGAAACCCAAACCAGGAAAACCAGCATATATTATATTGATACACATTGTGTTACATTGTTTACAATACAATATACATATAGGAGCCAACGGCATCCAAAACCCTAACCCAATGACCTGGATTAGTCCAAAACCCTAATTCCTTAACCGGAAATAGAAAACCATCGGCAAAAACCATGTGCCGAAAACCACCTAATATCATGTGGTCTCGGAAATATGTCGGCCCAAAAAAAAATTTTGGGGGGCGCTGCCCCTGAACCCCTGCACCCCTCTTACCCCCCTGCGCGCCCGGCGCAGGTGCTCAGACACTACTACTCATGAAAATAATATAACACATACCCAACAGAAGAAACCTTCATCGTGAAAGAAGTCTAAAGACAATAAACCTCCATTCCACACTCTACTCACAATGGATTACATTGACCTTATCATTGCCCCTATATCATATGCCTAAAAAGATATCTTGTAGTGAAGCGAAGCCAAATGGGAGACAATGTTTGACAGGATCGAGGCAAAACTCAAAGGGGTGCAACAGGCTCTTTATTCTAGTCGCACAACTCCTACTGCACCATTGTTAATAGGGGACATAGAAGTAGGATATGAGCCTGCCCAGCTATGAAGAATAACAGACTTGAAAAAGGCTCTCCTTCGTCGTGTCTAGGAGGAAAAATAACATACCACCGAGGCCCTGAAACAAGAAAAAGAGGAAGCCATAAAAAAACGTTGGGTTGTGCAACAAGAAAAAGATGACCTCTAGGATAAGTTTGCAGAGGATAGAGCATAGATACAAAAGGAGAAAGAACAAGTGCTAGCAGAGCAGATGGGAGTTAAAGAAGCAGTCACTAGAGAACATTGCTCTGTGATGGGCCTAATATAGATGGAAGAAGAAACCAATAAGAGCCAGGTGGGGAAGCTCGTTGAAGCCATTCAGAAGCTCCAAGCACAAATAGCAGAACTGGAACTACAAGGAAACTACACTAGATTCACCTAAAGGAGGAGGAGGTGACGAAGTAGACAAGGAAGAGGATGAAGGGGAAGAAGACAAGAAAAAGCAGGGCAAAGTAAAACTGCCTAAATATCCCTTGACAGAGATAGAAAAATCCAAGAAAATAAAGGGTTCCCCGAAGAAATCTTCATCGTGAAAGAAGCCTAAAGACAATAAACCTCCATTCCACACTGTACTCACAGTGGATTACATTGACCTTATCATTTCCACTGTATCATATGCCTCAAAATATATCTTGTAGTGAAGCGAAGCCAAACGGGAGACAATGTTTGATAGGATCGAGGTAAAACTCAAAGGGGTGCAACAAGCTCTTTATTCTAGTCGCACAACTACTACTGCACCATTGTTAATAGGGGACATAGAAGTAGGATATGAGCCTGCCCAGCTATGCAGAATAACAAACTTGACAAAGGATCTCCTTCGTCATGTCTAGGAGGAAAAATAACATACCATCGAGGCCCCGAAACAAGAAAAAGAGGAAGCCATAAAGAAACATTGGGTTGTGCAATAAGAAAAAGACGACCTCCAAGAGAAGTTTGTAGAGGATAGAGCGTAGATCCAAAAGGAGAAAGAACAAGTGCTCGGAGAGCAGATGGGAGTTAAAGAAGCAATCACTAGAGCACTTTGCTCTGTGATGGGCCTAATATAGATGGAAGAAGAAACCAATAAGAGCTAGGTGGGGAAGCTCGTTGAAGCCATTCAGAAGCTCCAAGCGTAAATAGCAGAACTGGAACTACAAGTTGTGCCAAGAACTTCATAGGAAGTGCGAGATCAAAGAGAGGAAATGGCCAGGAGCAAAGTCGAAAGAATCAAGGAATTGGCCTTGAAATGCAAGCAAATCAGTAGTCGAAGTGTGCATACCTACGAGTGCCTTGTAGAGGACCCTGAGCTAAGAACATTGGAGTCATAGCTCCAGGAGCCAAATAAATAGGTAGCAACAGTGCAAGCACAGTTGAAGCTATTGTCACTAGTCGAGAGGATAAAAAGGTTGCAGGAACAGTGCATGGTTTAGCAACAGGTCCATGCCATCTAGAGTAAAGTCATGGAAGTGACCCAGAGGCTCCAGCCAGTGCAGGATGAAGCTTGCACACTTTTTGAGGAGATTGAAGGACAAGGTGCACAGCTAGAACAAGTAGTCACCATGGTAGAACATTTCTTGGAAGGATCTATGACTGAGAAAGTTATTCAAGAGTTTTCCAAGTAGGAGGCTTTGGCGAAGTAGCAGTTCAAGGTATCTTGAGCCAAGATCAAGGCCTTTGAGGCAAAGTTATCCAGATCATAGTGACCTGGGATGAGTCACAAGTGAGTGTTGGGGGCCTTTTGGCCCTCGACAAAATTTTGGAGAACCTTGGTCGTGTTTGACAATTTTTGGGACATCGACAGGCTGGTCAAAGACAAAGCACCAATTGAAGTGAAGATCATGGGATCTCACCTCCTTTTGTGGTTTTTTTGGATTAGGGTTTATGTAATGGGTATGGGATTTCAACCCATGGGTTTACCCATGTTTAGGCCCCATTTGCAGTGTATAAATATATATTTAGGCAATGTAATAAAGTAGTAGTAGTGTATGTTTGTGGATTAGTGTGGAGCTAGAGACTTTGTGCATTCTATGTGTTAATACTTGCAAAGCTAAGTGCAAGTGATTATAAGAAGCTTGTGTGAAGACTCTGTAAGAAGTCTTTGTGTTGTGACCTAAATCAGGAAGGAGGATCTCACGAGGTGTGCGTAGATATCCTGTCCTATGCGGAGTTGGTTTTGAGGCTCTGTGCATGTAAGGAGATTGACAGAAGATAATAAAGAAGACGAAGAGTTGGTGGATGTAGCCCCATGTGGGGGTGAACCACATATATCTTGTGTTATGGTTTCTTTGTGTGATTGATGTGATTTATTCTTAGTGTTTTCATATTTATGTATCTTAGATGCATCTCATATAGTAGCTTAGTTTTTAATAATGTGAATGAATGTTAGATATGATCTATTTCTATGTGCTAAGTTCATGGGTGTGTTAGATCTTGTTGAATACTGCATTGTTCTGTAATTAGTTTTTTACCTGCAAAGTGAATAAAGGGTTAAATGATAATGAATATTAACTGCTAAGTGCTCTGTTAAGTACTATGATCACAGATCTATGTCCTAGCTAGGTTGTAGAAAATTGAGTCCTACAACCCCCCCCCCACCTCTACCTCGGGTGACACTTCATCTGCTTCATAGGTGTTGCCTAAATGGGTCTTTATACTCTTCCATGATCCCATCCACTTTCGTCTTCTACAAAGAGAGGCTCTGTGTAGAGGCCAAAGATGTGGCCACAAACTTCTACTTACTTTGATCACAGATCACAAAGAATATGAACTTCTTGGTATTTGAAATGACCTTACTGCATTTCTTAGTAAAGATTAAAGAAATAGCGGTAGATGGCGCTGCCTTTGGTATCCTATACAATTTTCTACCCAAAGTACTAATAACATTGTGGGGTCTAGACTCATACACAACATGTTAATTCCACAAATATGGTTGTCCAAAAATAACATCACAAACTTCAAGGGGAGAAATATCACACAATACCTCATCTTTGAAGGTCTTGATGCCATAGAGAATAAGACACTATTGGTTGACGCGAAGATCTCTTCCTTGGAGAATCCATTAGATGGTGTAGGGTTATGGGTGTAGTGTGATGGACAGGTCTAACCACTTGACAAATTCTACTGATATTAGGTTATTCTGACTACTGCTATCGACAATGAAATGAAGAGGATCCCCCTTTACCCACATATGTAAGAGAAAGAGGTGTTTCCCTTCCTATGGTTCTTTTGGTTCTCTTAGCTAGACTTTGGTGGTAAAAAAGGTGGCGTTGGGTAGGACATCAATAATCCGCTTCCCTCATTCTAGATTTGGTTTGAAGTCAGAATCTTCCTTTGACTCAAAATATTTCAGCTTCACCACCAGTGACTGCTTGGAGCAACATTCTTCGGTGTTGTGCCAAGGGATGTTATTGGATTTATCTGTTAATGAAGACATAAACTGATCTCCCTAGGTCCACCTATATCTAGAACAAAACAAGACAGGACATGATGCTTTCCCTAATCTCTAATCATTGAATTTACTATCCGACAAGAGATGAGTGACATATCGTTTAAATATCACTTCCTTGTATATTTGTTGTCCTCGCTCTACTCCGGTGCTCCTGTGATATTACATCTACAAGGGAACACAAGCCAACCAAAGTGAAAGAAACAATAGTATATTCAATGAAGACTTATGCATGTGATCAAGGAATCATACAATAAAATGAGAATGGTTTTATGGGAAAGAAATATGCCACTGTATTATATTAAGCAAAAGTGGAAGATACAACCAAACAACCTTGATGTTGCAAGGTCCCCTTTCAGTGGCCCTTTTCTCCAACACACACACTTGCTCCAAAATTTCATGAAGAATATCCTCAATAACTTGATGAACTGAAATAAAGCCCTCAGGCATCAACTGAAGTATAATTCCTCACACAATTCTTAGCCTATTCAACCTTCATTAATCTCAATTCCATGCTTAACCTTTTCCATGAGAAATCTCTCCTTATATAGGGGAAACAGAGATGGTTAAAGAGATTAGTATGATCCCACAAAATTAGAGAAGCGAGTAGGATCCCAACCATATGGATGCCACCTCACCTTATAGAAGATTCCCTTCTATAACTTTCATGAACCTCAACCTTTTCTTAGTATTTCAGCATCATCGCACCCTAGCTATAGGATAGCCTATGACGACATCGCAAACTAGTTATAGGGCAGAGTGCAACAATCAGGCATCGTCGCGCACTGAGTATAGTGCAGCTTGCGGTGATATTATTTAATAGGGTTTTGTAGAAGAGAAAGGCAGTCACTTTTCTCATGAAGAAAGGCTCTTTTGGGAACATGAACACATACTATAAAAGAATCACTAGGGTGACCAAAATAATGTGTAACAGAATCCCCCCAAAATTATGAGGCTATAACTCATGAAAACTGAAATACTTTATAGAATGTGTGTGTGTTAGAAACAAGGAGCACACCAATCTGAAACCTGCAGAAAATCAAGCATCTGCATAATATCATACCATTTCTAAGGTAGGCATTCCCATGCTCAAACTACAAGTGATTTAAATCATAAATGTCAGTCATGGCTGCCAATCATACATTGTGGATCCATGTCATTGTGAATCGACATAGCCACCCAGAATACATTGTGGATCTATGCTCTACAATGACTCAAATTCAGACATAGCCACGAGACATACAAAGTGGATCTTTGTGTCAATACAAATCATAAATACTCCATCGCAACCCAGAACAAAATGATGAGATCCAAGGTATTCAATCCCATCGTCCGTAAGTACAAATCTTCCCATGCGATTACAAGTGTTGAAGTAAAACATGGTAGAAACCACTTGATTATCGGCCTTTGATGAAAATCGTTAATAAGTGCGAGGGAAATCACCATTGATGTCAATGACTCCCAAGGTACCTTAGTAAAATCCAACAAATATGAATGAATGAATTGAGTTGAACACTCGATGAAATCTCTCAATCAGGGGTCAATGATGTGAATCCACTGTCGAAATCGAAGAAACCTACCATTGAGGCATGCAGGTTCTAAGGTACTAAATGATTTCTAAGTCTTGTTCCTGGATAATGAGTTGAATTCAAGAGGAAAATAATCTTCATGGGAAGGCCTTGATGTATCCCCCATCAATGACACAAAATAAGTAACATATTTAAGGTATATCAAAGAATGAAAATGATTTGACAGTGACACAGGGAAGGCTGACATGGTAGGAATTTATAACTTCATATGGTCAACTCAATAGAGGGATCCTCTAGGGTGGAATTCTCTTGAACATATGAATGACAAGACAATGGTCTTGGAAGGATTGACTCAAGGATGACCCAAGACACGAACTTGTGGAAGGCCAAACTAGAGACAAATGGATTTCCCAACCCGGATACAATGATGAAGGGGGTGTCATGTTCAAGAGAAACTATTACTACCACTAACACAAATATAGAGACACATTTATTTCCAAAATTTCCCCCACACCATTTTTGGCAAGTACCTCTTTATTTTTACACAAGCTTGAGGAGGATAACATATTCTTTTTGATGTAAGCTCATCCTTCGGATGAGTCCCTCGGAGTATTATTAATGAACCCTAAGAAGAATAGGTTCGGTCCCATACGGGTCTTCCGATGTTTGTTTAACGAGTCTAAAGAGAGAAAAATCAAGGATTTTTCATGTTTAGAGAGTCTGAAAAAAACTTAAAGAGGACTCCATGAGTTCCATTTTCATAAATTAATCTGATGATACCAAAAAAGTGACAACTTACCTCTCATCAAATGTTTTCTTTAGATACTTTTATGAGCATGAAAAGAAAAATATCTCTCGACAATCTCTTCATGTTTAGAGAGTCTGAAAAGAGCTTAAAGGTGACTCCAGGTGGTTCCTTTTTTGTGTAACCTTTATGAGTCTGAAAAAGTGATAAAAATCTACTTGATTGCATTCTCATTGATTTACAAGCATGAGATAGAACAAAGATTGAGCTCAAGGTTTTTCCTGAAAACCTAAAAAGTATCTATACATGCGACAAATGTAAAAACAAACCAAGAAACGTATATGTGGTCCATCATTTGCACTCCTAGATTTCTCATCTGCGAAAAATCAAACACTTGCGATGCCGTTAGGAATTTAGGGTTTAGGTGAAATGCATAAAATAATATAAAATATAAGTGGAAAAGTGGAAAAGTTAATAAATATAGGTAAAAACTTATTTTTACCAGTCCATTGTTATTTCACCCAAACCTTGTTCCAAAACCCCCACTTTACCTCAAACTTCCACCACGGATTGCAGGAGGCAGGATCAATCATTTGGCAAATGGTCTCCACTGAATAGGTAATTTTCTTGTCCTCTTCACTTTCCATGGATTAATTTTTGTTTTTATTGGTTAAAAGTAGGTTTTTGGGCTGAACTGATGAGGGTATTTTCACGTGAAGGTCACAGTAGGTACCTTATATCGGGCCTTGTGGAAATCGAGGGTCTCCGCAAGTGGCCCTATGGCTGACCTGTGGTGATCCCGCACTATGTGTGTGCCTTCGTTCGTGATGTGCATAGATCAAAAATGTTTTATGGATGTTTGGCCAATAAAAATATAAATGGATGAAAAATAAATATGTTAATCCCTCCTTGTGCTTCCAATGCAGGTTTTTGATGATTAGAATGTTGGAGTGCAGGGAGAGAGAGCAAGAGGATGAGGATTAATTCATCAGGAATGATCCAAGAATAGTTAATTCCCTTCAACAGTGTGGGTTGCTAAAGTTCTTCAAAATCCAGGGCGTGAGGGCCCAATTGAGGTTGCTCAAATATTTAGTCCATATGTGGGATGTGGATCAATAGGAATTCCATGTGGGGGCTCACATTCTTAGTCTAGATATGAAGGATATCGATTTTTTGATGGGGATGTCTTGCCATGGGTCCCATGTGGCATTGACGGGTAGCATGGGTGGAAGACTGTCGATGAATGAATATATTCAGAAATATTGTGTACCAGAGGTTGAGAGACGTAGTGGCAAGGTTTCTATTAGGGATGTATGGGACTTTCCCCTACGTACCATCCTTTTCACCATATAATGCATGGAGGAGAGTGAATCTACTCATATGGCTCTTCAGAGCTACTTTCAGTATGCAGTGGAGTGCATGGAGCCCCACGTCTTTAATTGGTGTGACGGGGTTCTCAGGAGCACGAAGAAACAATTAACCAAGTGTAGGAAAGGTGACCTGAAATAGTTTGGATATGGGTCAATTTTGGTGTCCTTCTTCCTAGAGAGGGTTCCACACTTTCTCCTACATGTAGAGTGGGGCATACCAACCCCACAAGATCCAATATTGAAGAGGTGGTGTGACCTCATGGATTGGCATGTGACTATTCCTATCGTCAAATATATTGATGTGTTCTTCAATTGGTTGAGGCCCCAGATTTTGATGGTAGATGACTACACATGTGCCAGTTTGGACTTCAGAGGTGACCCAGACTTGGTTCTTCCCGAAGGATCTCAATGGGGGAACTTAGGTAAGATGCACATTTTGTTTTTATAATGTTTTTGTAATTTTGAATACGAAAGATTTTTAGGTTTTTAATCTGATGAATAATCAAAAATCTCTTTGATAATGCATACGTGGGACTTCACTGACATCTAGGTTCATCCCCCATCCAGAGGTGAGGGGAGGGATTCAATATAGCAGGATTAGCCACTGTTGAATATGAGGCTATAGAGAAAAACTGGAGGGGTTGATGGCGGATGTCTTGGATATCTCTATCGATGAGATCTCGAGATGCTACCAGCACCACACAGTGGGTGTTTCTAGTTCTATCAGTCGACTGCTATGTAGGGTGGCATGGGTAGTCACATGTTATCATGAGTAGGATCCTTGATTCTATATTTGTATATGAAGCCATTTGCTTCTCAATTTTGATATTTTGGTCTTCAGACAAAAACACTTTTTGTAAAACTTTTATCGTTATATATACATGAGGCTTCTACTAGCTTACTTGGTTTATATACAAAATGTGATTGGATTTATAAGTGTCTCAAATGTTTGTCTAACCCATAATTAACTAATGTGTTTGTTAATGTATTTATAAATCTAGGAATGTGTTGATATTCAATGTAATCAAAATGACGCTCCAAGAGGCAGATTCGTAAATATACCCTTAACAAAGTAGAACTTCATATAACATAGACATTACTCAATTGTAGTACTGCTAACTATGAAACGAGTAATACAACAAGATGATGGATTCCAAGTGAAACAATGTCAGTCAGTAATTCAATGGCTGCATTTTATTCTACGATATTGTTAGTTTCACAACCGACGCAAACACCACGTAGACTGATTAGTTCATTTGTAGGTGTGTAAATTGCCCAAGCAGAAGATGCTAATTTCCAAGTACTATGACTAGTTCCATCGGTGAAGCCAATGTAGGGTAGCAAAGACACCGACATATAGAAACCAAGGACAATGCAAGGTAAGAAGTTGGGGGTCAAAACCAAACAACGGAAAAACACACAAAAGTATGATATAGTAAAAATACAAGAACTCATGCAAAAAGGACTTAAGCATAGTACTTCTTCAAGTAAATCCCACTTCTAGGTTCACTCAAAAGAGTGCAATCATAATCCACTAACTCATAATCTCCCTTCTCTAACCCTCGTTTCACAATGTAAGGACATCGCCACATAGCCTCGAATTTACCGGCCCCTAGAAAATCACAATCTTGTTTGTAGGGGAGAATTAGATAACCTTCAAAGAAAATACGTTGCTTGACATGTTTTTCATACTGGGATTTAACACGTTTTTTCTGAGTTTCAATAACCAGGGAAGCATCATGATGGGTTTCATCTAATTTCATCAGGTACAATAGATGTTCCTCTTCAACAGAGGTGTTTGGGAGAAGTTCAACAACTAGTTTCAAAGATGGTATCTCACATTCAATCGGCAAGACAACTTCGATACCATAAACTAACTAGAAAGGTGTGAACCCAGTGGAAGACTTGACGAATGTCCAATAGGCCCATAATGTTGAAAAAAACATCATGTGAAAACTTGTCTTATGAATTGCTATCATCCGTTGAAGCATAGTAATAAATACTTTGTTTATTGCTTCAACCTGGCCATTGGTGTCACACACCCACTACGGCATAATAATTTTTTTTCTTTTACTCAAGGGACAGAATCCCTGAAGTCCTATGGGGGCCTAGCGCAAGATAGTTATTCCCTATTCACCTCCTTGTGATAATGGGTTAGGACCACATGCCAAACAAATATGGTGTCCTTTCTCTCTTCATGGCTCAGCACTACCAGAGTGTCGAGGCTTTCGACTCTGCAAACCCCGACACAATGAAGTGTCGAACCCGAAAGGAATAGCGAGTACAAGATTCATGTTTGGGTCTTGTACTCATGACCACATTCTATGACCCTGTGCTTAAATTAGCAAGGACCTTACTAGCCCTTCGCGATTCAGGAAATCATGATGCATGACTTCTTCCTTTCCCATTCAAATCCATGAAATCCACGAAGTCTCCCAATTTTCCCTCCAAAGGAGATCAATGACTGCAAGCCTCCCTTGATCCGATGGTTTGGATCCTCTTGAGATTTCAGTGCCTGAGGGTTTGAGATGCAACAATCCCCCCAAAAAAACCCATGTCATGCAAATCTCTAAATTTTGGTATGGGGATCCGTGTAGGAGATAAACGGTCCTTGATAGTGTGGATACAATGGTCCATAGGATTTTGAAACTTTCCCTGAGCTCTGACCACTCACCATGTGTCTCCCTTGATGGATGGTCCAGATTCCTTCAGGACTTCTCTTTGACACTTCTTGTAACTCACCACTTCACGCGTTGTAGCGTCGAATCTTGGCACCTCTCCTTCACAAACCCTCGAGAAGTGATATTTATTTTCCTTCTCGCATTCTCGCTACTTGGGACTTCGCAAGTCCAAGGGTTGAGCTCTCAATCTCTTATCCCATGAATCCATAAGATGCGAGAAGTCAATGGAACATTGATTCCCTTCTCCAGGCGACTCGTGTCCACCCGTCAATCATGTGGGCCCAATCAGGAAATTCTGCCAGGTGTTCTCTCGTGCTTGACTCTAGACACTTCGCTACTCGGGAGGTCATAAACAATTCCTTTCAACCTCTGAACTCACGAACCCTCAATATGCTATGTATCGAGATGCCAGATCCCATGACTGTCCTTCCTCTTTGATCAACAACCCAGATCATATCGTAATCTCACGACTCAGCACTTCGTGACTCTAAGAGTCGGGTCTTCCACCTTCAAACTTACGAATCCCCGATATGCGAAATGGACAGATCTGTACCACCTGTCCTCTTTGATTAATGGCCTAGATCACATCGTGATCTCGTGACTCAAGACTTAGTGACTCCAAGAGTCGGGTCTTCCACCTTCAAACTTACGAATCCCCGATATGCGAAATGGATAGATCTCCGCCACCTGTCCTCCAACATGGATGGTCCCGATGTCTTCGAGACTTTTGGGAAGTAGTCAAGTTCACTCTTTTTCCTAAGTAAAGGATTAGATCAATGGTTGATAGGGCTCCGATGGGTCTCTAAGATATACAATACAGGATCCTCTTGCAACTTCACCATTCACGAGGTCAAGATACCTCCTCTTCTGACTCTCTATGTCTGAATCCCCGATAGGGAGGATCTCGCGACATGTGTCCTTCTGCAAACGGGTGGCTCAGATCTATTTCTCCTTGTCGTGATTTCTAAAGTCGAGTACTCAGACTCTCATCCTTTGGATCCCTGAGCTCCCGAACGTCGATATCTCGATACAATCTCCTTCTCAAAACTCTCACTCTGCTACTCTTCATGTGAGGTTTAAACCTCGTGTAATTCTCGACAGATCCAACGGTTGTTGGCTGTTTAGACCAAGATCTGATGGCTCAGACCTATCTCTCCATTGGGTCGTTCCTAAGCTGCTTGGACATGAATTCATGGTCCATATTCTTTCACAGACCTTAGGGATCTATGATCCCAATTTCTTCGCTACTCGCGAAGATAAAGGAAAAAGGGTTAAGACATTTAACGCCCTCGTTTATTCCTTCGATCTAACGGTTGTGAATGACCGCAAATCTCCTGAAAGGATTTCATCCATTGATCAAAACTTATTCTTCGAATCCTCAAGGGATTCTGCGACTTCTGCACCTCTACAGAGTCTTTGCACACAAAGTGACACCTCTTCTGAGCTTCTCAAAAAGGGTGTCTCTATGGGGATATTTATCCAGGGTATCACCCGAGATGGATAAGGGTATAGGTTTCCCAAGAAACAACTTAAATTCTGAATTGATTCAATGTATGTATATACATATAAATCTATTTATAGACATAAGACATACGTGGCCCTCCCATTATAAGCATGCAACCACCATTTCAGAATCAAAACACTACACAGGCAGTCTTATACTTAGACCATTTATAAAACTACATAGATTATGAGCATATATGTCAGCATATGAATTTTCAAGGTGCAAGATGTAAAACACTTATAAAAAATAACACTAGAAATGAGTGCTCGTTTCCACCCAACCATAGGCTCAGTGAATCCCAACAAATTTACCACTAGCCACCCCCGAGCTGAGACTGCGATGCTGGAAGAATGTGTCTCGATTTTCTAGTGACCGAGAACAAGGGTTACTCTCCCCCTTCTCTTCTATCACTCACTCTGCATATCTCTAGAGTTCTCTTTTCCTTCCCTCGTGTCTGCCCCCTTTCGTTCCTTCCTCACACATTTTCTCCTTGCAAGGTTGCATGTGGCGTGATTTCCCTTGCAGTGGTCAGGCCCGAGGCTCCTACGGATGGGCGGTTCACTTCCCCCATCCCTCATTAATTCCCGAGGAGACATCTACCTACCAGCCTACGACTAAATTATTTCGGGCCAGCGAGCCGCTCTTGGTTCTCCGAGCCAGTGAAGTCCAAATACGGTATTGGTTTCGGTGGAAGTTAACACCACCTTTCCAGGTGCCTTTCACCACCTTTCTTCAACCATCATGGTCTCTTTTTCATCATATCCCCCAC
>ML799298.1:217085-244305 GCA_009831015.1 Picea engelmannii
TATATATATATATAATCTTATTTATATTCATTGACCTTTTTCACAAGGTCCATTCACATCACATATTCACATTCTTGAGTTTTCCACAGTTCTTGGCCAATATAGTTATTTTTTTACAAACTGGGGGAAACATGGTGTTACAATTGGCCTGTGGATAATATGTGATTGAGTTTTCATGCCGAAGACCCAATTTTTTAGTAAGATCAGACATCATAAAATATCGAAAATGACTACCGTGATCTGTAACGGTAAATTGGGGGACACCAAACTGAGTAATGATATGATTGAATATGAACAATGTTGCTTTTTTCCTAGTTTTATCAAATGTAGGCATCACCATGGCCCATTTAGTGAAATAATATACAACTACAATGATGTATCCATGCCCCCCAACTGAGTGAGGGTTACATGTCATGAAGTCAATGCCCCATTTCATGAAGGAACCAATGGAAACTATGGGGTGTAAAGGAGCAGGAGAAGATCTTATTTTTTTGTTATAAGTTTGGCAAGCATGGAATTTCTGGACAACCATAATGCAATCTTTACAAAGTGAGGGCCAGAAATACACTAGGAGAATATTTGGGGTAGTGGCATACCCAGACATATGACTTCCACATGCTCCAAAGTGACAGTCATTCAAATCTTTCTCATCCTCATCATAGGTGAGACATCGTTGGAAAATAGAGTCAATACCGTGGCGATAAAGAGTGTCACTGATAATTATGTATTGACGGGCTTGATATCGTATATGATGATGGTCCATACTAGAAAGGTCAGGCCGGAAATTGTGAGCCTGGAGATAGATGATAATATCTTCGTACCAAACGTCATCAGAACTGATCCGAAAAAGGGTTTCTTTAGGTAAGGAATCCTCTACCACATTTTTTCTCTCAGTGGAGGGAAGGTCACATATCAGTTGGGTGAAAACCAAATATTTCTTAGACTTAATGCATTCAAACTCTAAGTCAAACTCCTAGAGAATTACTATTCATTTGGATTACTTTCCCCCTAGAAATTGGTGTGTAAAGTTATGTTGCATAGGGTTGCAATCAGAAATAAAAATGGTTCTGTGAAATAACTTATAGTGATGAAAACGTTGGACAACTTGAACAATTGCCAAGGCTAGTTTCTCTACATGTAGGTATTTGGCTTCGATGGTCATGAGACTCCGACTCAAATATTAAATTACATGTTAGTCATGTGAATCATATTTTTGGACTAAAACCATGGAAATGGTAGAGTCCAAAGTGGAAAGGTAGAGGAAATAGTCTCGATTATAATACGGTGGGAAAATCAATGGTGTATGACTTAGATCAAGTTTCAAAGCTTCAAAATATTTGTTGGCAGCATCATCCCATACAAACTCGTAACCTTTCTTCAATAGTCAAGCAAATCCCTGCATTAACTCAGTGTAATTTGGAATGAATAGATGCAAAAAATTTCCCTTCCCTTGCAAACTTTGAAGCTGGCATAGTGTAGAAGGAGGAGGTAGAGTAAGGATAGCCTCAACCTTCAAAGGGTCTACCCTAATTCCATGAAGTGGCACAATAAAACCCAAAAGTAGGCCGGAATCCACACAAAAAACACATTTGTGTGGGTTCAAACATATATGATAGTAACAACAATGAAGGAAAATGGCTCGGAGATGGGTTGAGTGGTCTTGGTGATGCATGGAATGTGTCGGTAGATCATCAAGATACGTTTGTATGATTTCTTTGATATCGTGAAAAGCATAAGACATGGCACGCTGAAAATTTACACCAACACTCTTCAAACCAAAAGGTAGTTTATGGTAGTCAAAGGTACCCCAATGAAAAATGAAAGCAGTCTTGTGTTGATCCATGGGAAAAATATTAATCTGATTATAGCTAGAGAAACCATCCATTAAGGATAATAGTTTTCTCCCGACACAATCGTCGAAGATCTGGTCGATGAAGGGGGTTGGATAATTTTTCTTTGGAAAATATTTATTGATATCCCTATAATATACACATACATGGATCGTACCTTGTTTCTTATTTACCGGAACTAGATTGGATACCCAATTGGTTAAAGCCACAAGATAGATAAAGCTAGGATTAAGATGTTTTTCAAATACAAGCTTGATAGCAGTGGCTTTATGAAGGTGGACTGGGAAAAGTCTTTGTCGAATGGATTTAACATCTGGGTAGGTCTTAATTTCGTGCACAACAATATCGGGGTCAATACCCGACATCTCTTCGTAGCTCCAAGTGAAAACGTCACAAAATTCTTGAAAAATGGCTTTATAAGTGATGACCTCATCAAAGGAACATGAGGCTCCGGTGTGAAAAATTTCGATGACTCTAGGTTTAATGGATATGTCTAGAGGAACGGTGGGTGAAATGTTACTCAGGTTCCCTTCATATATCACATCGTGTGTTGACTCAGGAATGAAGGAAATGACAACAATGGTCGACGGAGTTGAAATTCATTGGTAACTCTCTATGGTGTGATGCTCTAGGAAGATAATAGAATGATGATGTCCATTGTCCCATGGGGTGTCTTCCATATACATGACTGACATGATCATCGCATCGATAGGAAACATCACGTGAAATGGATCTGGAGATGAGTTACAAAGAGAGGGAGTTGAAGGGCTTGCCGGTTGAATTGCCTGATAAGAAGATTCAACTAGACTTAAAGGTAATTGTTTTCCATAGCAAAGATAATCACCAGGTTTAGGTGCCATCCATAGTTCATGATATGCAGGGGTTTCATAAACAGAGGTGGAAATAATGTTGATTGAGGTGAAAACAAGAGGTGGAATATCGGGTGGTGGGATTGGGAATGTCCCCATCAAAGTTGAATATTTTAGAGGACCCACATCGACATTACCATACCCAGGAGGTGTCTTCGAGATAAAGGGTGCATTGCTAGTATATGAATCGGAATTAAAAAAGGCCATTTGGTCAATAGTGATGACCTTTCCTTGGTGCGGGAAATGTAACACATGTAAAATGGTAGACACAACTGCATGCATGGAATCAATCCAGCTACGACCAAGTAAGAGGTTATAATCAAGAGGTGCATCAAATATGTCGACTTCAACATTGACCGATTTGCCTTCCAACGTAATAGACAATGAGGGAAAAACAACATAGGGTTTAAAACTAGAACCATTGAAGGCCTTAAGTGTATTGTGTGATTCGGTGAGGGGAGAAGAGACAATGGATTTCCAATAGGTAATAGACATAACGCACATCGAGTCACCCTCGTCAATAATAGTTCTACAGATATTCTTGTTCTCTATGAAAACTTGGATCTGAAACACTAACTAAGGAGGTAGCCTTAGAATGTGATATTCCAGGTCAAAGATTATCAAATTTGAATCCATGGGATCAATTCCATCAATGGCCTTGAATAGTTCCTTCTGTTGAGCAGTACAAATTTGAAGGACTTAGAAAGTTGACATTGCATAGGGTTCTTTCACAAGTGTTATCCATAATTTTGGTCATCATGATGATGTAATGATGATGGTGAACTCAGGCTCTTCATTAGAAATCTTTTTTGAGAAAAGTTACCTTTGTCTCTTTCCAGAAATCACAGTTTTGAGAAAGGTTCACAGGCTGTCTAAACATTTGCCTACGAGAATGCATGATTCTTGCAGGCTGCCTTAAGGCATGGTGCGAGAGGTTCGCACTGTACCTAACTGTTAGGGTGAGAACTCCTTCTAAAGAAGGGAAAAGGATAAATTCTCGAACCTTCTAGAAGGGAATGTTCTAGAAGGATGAGATGGCATTCGAATGGTTATCTAAGTACTAGCTTTCCTGATATCTTGGGATCATTCCTATCCAAGTAACTAATTCATTCTCTTCTATATATTGAGGGGAATGCTCATGGAAAAAGTTAGAATAAAACTAGCAAAAGATTTATTGGAGAATTAGTGGAAGATTGTATGAAGGATTGATGCTACAGCAGCTAGAGACACCAACAAAGTTATCAAAAGCAGTTGATATTCTTCATGCATGAGCAAGTGTGTGTGTCAGAACTAGGAGCCATCGAAAGGAGCTTTGCAACATCAAGGCTCAGGTTGTAAGTCTTACTTTCTATCAATTTAATACAGTAATATGTCCCTTTCCCATAAAGCTAATGTCACTTTATTACATAACTCCTTGATCATATGTATAGATTAGCTACTGAATATATTGAGTTGTCTTCACTTCGATTGGTTTGTCTTGTTGTGGTCTTGAAGGCACAAGAGCATTGGAGCGAAGATGGAACAACAAAGACCCAAGGAAGCATTCATAAGGTATGTTCATGATCATTGCCTCTTAGTTCATTCTATAGTCTAAATCTAGGGAAAGCGTATTATTCTGTCTTGTTTTGTTCTAGATCCAGGTGGATCTAGGGAGATCGGTTTGTGTCTGCACTTATGGATTAATCCTGAAACAAAATTGGCGACTCTGCTGGGGAACAATCCCATTTTTTTTAGTGGATTTTTGTATCTTTCTATGGCCATTTTCTCTAGTTTGACATTTCTCTTGCTTTATCAGTCTCCGAATCTTTAGGATATCCTAATAGACTTCCTGAATCCAGCAGCTTTTTGAAATTTTACTTCAATTTTCAAAAAAAAATTCATATTCAGGACTTATTGCACTGTGTTTAACTACAGCCTGTGAGAACTGATCAGGTTTGCACCCTTCTCATAGGGTTCAGTGCGAGTTGTTCGCACCTTGCTCAAAGGTTGCCTGCGAGAATCATAGATTCTCGCACTGTGTTACATTCCTTGCCTGGGAACAGTCTTTTCAAAATTTTTGAAATTGAGTTTTGGTCTTTCTGACTGCTCAGATCAGTTGAATTACCTCTTATGAGTTTATTGGATCAATGATTGATATATCTCTTTCTTTAGTTTGCATGCTTGAATAGTTTTAGGGTTTCAAGGTTTTTCTTGCCCTTTGTAGCTTGACTTTTGTTTCTTGACTCTTATTGGCAATTTCATTCTCTCTGACTTCAAGAGCTGAGTGTGTTTGATTGGTTGAGAACCAGTGATTGGTTGAGAGTTAAGTGCTTGGTTTTTCTCATTTTCTTGTTGGGTTGCAAGAACATTTTCGTTTTCATTGAGAAGACTAATTGGTTTGTTTTTTGTTTTTGCTTTCATTGAAAGAGTTGATTGGGTTGTTATTGCTTGAGTCTTTATGATTTGATTTTCTTTTCTCGTTAATCAAAGTTCTTTTTGGAAAGTGAACAACAAGTTTTTCTTTCAAAATATTGTTTTTTATATTTTAGAAAACATTGAAAATCAAATTATTGAGTTTGTTGAAGTAGTTGAAAAAGACATAGAGAATAGTCCTTTGATGAATGATTGTTTGCATTGAAATTTGAAAGGAAATTGTGCATTGCATTGTAGTACATGGTTGATTTGGAAAATTTTCTCTCTCTCCCATAAATAGGATTCATGGGATGAAAAGTGTTATGTTTCATTATCATCCTTTCATTATTTGGGTCAGAGTCATACAACATGAGTTTCACTTCCGTTACCTTTGAGTAAACAACAGCTCTTAAAAATGTTGCGTAATCTTAAAATTTATCTAGTAACTCTTTTCTAGGGCTCTTTTACACCAACATTTAGCTAGGCTAGTGCTTTGGAGTAGGAAGAGAGATACACTCTCCAAAAGCTCAAAATACACAATAGCATCTTGAGTTAGGGAGTGTTAAATTCCATTTACAACATATTGTCCTGGGAAGCCCTTCTAACACAAGGGTCAAGCACTAGGTCGCATTGGTGTTGGCAAAGTTACTAACCCTGCTTTGTTGACATCGGTGTAGAGATTGCACATATTACGGGGATCACTCAGAGGTATACCCACAATGATGAGTGGAAGCCTTTTGAGTTGATTTCGAGCTAGATACCCTGCCCTTGCGTGTGGTTCAGACTGACGACTGTTCCCCCAGGCTGTACTGGTGTTTGTGGTGACCTTAGTGGCCTATCTCTCTAGGTTCTTACCGAAGGTGACTGTGGAGGGGAAAGTCTTCACGGTACCTAGAATTGACATTGATCAAACTCACTCGGTCTCCTTGGAGGGTATACCCATGATTATGTGTGGGAGATTGCACTAGGGTGTAAGTCCATTAAGCATGTCGTCAACGTAACTTTTCCATCCTAACCCCGCCCCTTGTCGTCTTGTTGTTATGACGTTGAATTTCATCACCAACTAGTGGCTTCAATATTAGATGGTCTTGTTTGCCTGGTGATTGCTTCCTAGATTTTGTTTACTAGTGTGTGTTGTTTGTTTATCGAAGTTGACCATAGGAATTTTTTTCGCGGAGCTTGTCACTCGTTTACAATTGCTCCCCCAAGGCGTTCACGTAGAATGTAAGGTTTATCTCTAAAGAATCTGGACGATTCTCAACCCTCGCCTACTGGTACACCTGAGGGTTCTCCCCATCAGACTGAAGTCCCAGTGGTTACTCCACCACACGGGGAAACAAGTGACATTCCAGTTGTCAATACACCACCTCCACAGGTAGAACAAACTGACTCTCTAGAAGATTTTCGAATTACCAATACTAGAGAGGACTATCGCATTCACCATGGTGAATGACCTATTGTGCGATTAAATTCTTCTGATGAAGCAGTTGTTACATCTTCTGAATCAACTGTTGGGCCTTCTCATGGTGTAGTAGGCCAAGATCCTTTTTGGTCAGGTGATTTCTGATGAGTCCTTTTCGGTACTGAGTCACCCCCTGTCTACGAAATCAACCCTCCAGTGTCTTCTGAGACAAAAACTACACCAGAGACTACCACTTATCACTTTGTTCTTCCTCCTGAGATGGCCCATCTCACGAATACTACGAGCGTCCAAACTGAAATTACTACAGCTACTCTTGCTCCTATCAATACCCAATGAATATCTGATGTCATCCCGACATTACCACCCGGTTACCATGTGTTGAATGCTTTGTTGAATGATTCCAATCCAACACCTCCGCAAACCCCAACCACTTCTCCAGGTGGTCCTCCTTTTCTTGGGCATCCTATTCCCGGTTTTATCCTGACACTCCCTTCGTTTCCTTCTGGCAATCCTAATCCTAGTGGCACTATCCCGACTGTTGCACCAAACCCATAGATTCCTGTTGGTGGACAAGGTGGTATGATTCCTTTTCCTCTTACCGGACATAATCCCGTTGCTACTCAAGTTCCAGTTGGAACACAATCTATGATAGGGAGACCAAACTCACCTTTTGGACAAAACATACCCCCTGAATTGGCCCAGTATTGGAATTAGATTCTACAAAAATTTCCTCAAAATGTTGGGGGGTAGAAGACTGTCCCTACCATGGGCCAACCATATTCAGGTATAACTAATCCTATTTGGGGGCAAATTCACACTACTCAGCCTCAGGTCCCTACTCAAACTCAAGGTTACATTCCTTGGGGCTACTATCCTATTTGGCCACCACCAAATCATCCAGGGTCTTCCCTATATGGACAGACTGCATACGGTCCTACTAGTTTGTTGACAGGGCTCCCACCCCAAAGTCACCAGTACCCACAAGTGAATTGGCAGTTGCCTTTTCTTGCTACTTTGGATTTTCCATATTTGTCTAGGATTCTAAATGATCCTATTCGTCACTCTCCCCAATGGCCTACTATTCCATCCAAGCTTCCATCGGATATTCTGAAATTTGATGGCAAGGTGGGGGAGGACCCAAATAATCATGTCATGACTTTTCATTTATGGTGTTCGTCCAAATCGTAGATGGATGACTCCATTCTTCTACGTATTTTTTAACGAACCCTTACTGGTGCTGCTGTGAAGTGGTATATTGAATTGCCACGAGGTTTCTTTTCCGACTTCAATACCCTAGTTATGGCTTTTCTTACACATTACCAGTTACCGATCCGTTATGATACTGGGACTGAGATTTTGACTTCCTTCAAACAAAATAAAGGTACTCACATCTCAGATCATATACATGAGTGGAGACGGAGACAACGTCTCATTAAACTTGAACTCCCTGATCAGTTATTGGCCGAATGGTTCACGAAATCCTTTGTGAATGAAATTGGTAAAGACATCTCCATGGGTGGTGTTGTTATGGAGGAGCAGGCTATCGGTCGTGCTCAATATCTTGATCTCGTTTATTCGCAAACAGGAACACTTTACGATTTTCTACCTGAATTACCTCGTCCTGGTACTTCCAACACTTCAACTGTTCCAGCTGCCTCACATGCAGCTGATGGTGTGATTGGTACTGCTCATGTCCATTCACATTTTGTTTCAAGTACGAACCTTAAATCCACATATTCTAATGTTCAAAATGCTCTGTCTCCTACTCCTCCCCACGGTAAAGCCTCTGAGGTGAACGTTGTTCAATCTACGCCGACCAGTAAAAATAAATCAAAGAAAGGGAGAGGCAAGAATAAGGAGAGTAAAAATAATAATCAAACTAAGAAAACTAAGACCCCTCCTGTTGAATATCGGGATAAGCGTAAGAAGCAATACCCTTGCCTTGTCTGTGGTGATGATCACTATAGGAAGGATTGTCCTCGACATGTTGAAGTTACTAAGTTCCTTCAAGGAACGCCGAAACCATCTACGTCGGTAGTCTTGTCCCAACCCTTCCCGTCTCAACAACAGGCTTAGTTGGTCATCCATGACCAACCATCTACTTTTACGACATCATATGTTTTGATGTGCACTGGTGATTCTAAGAACAATGACGTTGCCATCGTAACTAGAGCCAAAGATTATTCTCCATCTAAGGAGAAGGTTGACGATTTACCTCCTGCTTTGGTACAATCCTCTCCACTGACTCCACCTACCAACAGTCCTCTTCATCTTGAATGACCGAGCTCTGATACAGTCCTACGACCCCATAAGGGTGTTGTTTGCAAGTCGGACTTCAATCCACATGCTCGTGCGGCCTAGAACTATAGCATTGTCGAAGATCTGGCCCAAGCACCTTCAGCGATGTCTGCCCTTGAAGTCCTTCAGTCTTGTTCTGCACAACGAAGGGCTCTGTTGAAATCTATAGGTGGAATCGATCCTATAGATACGAATCTAATAGTCTTTGAATTGGAATATCATATTCCAAGGTTACCCCCTCAGGTTGCATTTCAAATACAAGTTGTTGTCTCAGACAAAAACATTTGCCGAACTATTATCGATGAGGGTGCCTCTACGTGTGTAATGTCTTTTACTTGTTGGAAAGCCATTGGCTCTCCTCCTTTAAATGAATCACAAAATACTTTGAAAGCCTTCAATGGCTCTAGTTTTAAGCCTTACGGTGTTCTTCCATCATTGCTTGTTACTCTAGAAGGTAAGACAGTCCAAGTTGAAGTGGAAGTTTTCGATGCTCCCCTAGATTATAATCTTCTACTTGGTCGTAGCTGGATAGATTCTATGCGCGTTATTGTGTCAACACTTTTCTGTGTCGTGCGATTTCCTCATCAAGGAAAGGTGATTACGGTTGATCAACTTGCCTTCTTTAATTCTAATACTCACACTGGCAACGTGCCGTTTATAGCTAAAACCCCTCCAGGTTACGAGAACATCGGTGTCGGTCTGTTAAAAGACTCTTCGTTAATGGGCACTTTCCCCATACCACCTCCACCCAATTTTTCGCGCCCTTCAATTGCTTCTATTAATATGATCTCCGTTGTACCTCATGAGCTTCCTGTTTCTTTTAACCCTTGGATAGTCCCTGACCCTGGAGCTCACACTCGTTTCGGCGATGTCATGTCCTTAAGTCCGGTTGAGTCTTCTTATCACGCAATTCAATCGACAACACCTTCTATATCCTCTTTTGATGAGTTGTCTCCCGATCCTTTCTGTGTCATCTTTCCCACTGACGAGATGATCATGTCCATCATGGCAGACACACCTTGGGACGATGGGCATCATCATTCCATACTATTTTTGGAACAACACACTCTAGAGAATTATCAACGGATTTCAACCCCGTCGACCGTTGTTGTCATATTAACTGTTCCCGAATCTACACATGATGTGTTTGTCGAAGGGAACCTCAGTAATATCTCTCCCACGATACCCATTGATATATCAGTTAAACCTGGGATAGTTGAAAATGTTCACATTGGAGCTTCGTGTTCTCCCAAAGAAATTGCCACTTATACTTCACTGTTTAAAGAATTTCGTGATATCTTTGCTTGGAGTTACGAAGAGATGCCAGGTATCGACCCTGCTATTGTTGTACATGAGATAAAGACATACCCTGGAGATAAACCTGTCTGGCAGTGCCTACATCCAGTGCACCCATGGAAAGCGGTGACTATTAAGCTTGAGGTTGAAAAACTTCTCAAAGCCGATTTTATTTATCCCGTGGCTCTGACAGAATGGGTTTCCAACCTTGTACTGATTGATAAGAAAGGAGGTAGTATTCGTGTATGTGTTGATTACAGGGACATTAACAAAGCCTTTCCAAAAGAAAACATTCCAACCCCTTTTGTCGACCAGATTGTCGATGACTATGCCGGAAGCGAAATCTTCTCTCTCATGGATGGTTTCTCTGGCTATAATAAAATTAACATCGCTCCTGAGGACCAATATAAAACTGATTTTATTTTTCCTTGGGGTACTTTCACCTATTGGAAAATTCCCTTCGGTCTTAATAACACAGGCGCAACATTTCAGCGTGCTATGTCTTATGTGTTTCATGATATAAAGCATATCGTTCAACCTTATTTGGACGATTTACCAACTCATTCTTTACACCTAGTCGATCACCCCACTCATCTCCGAGCAATTTTCGTTCATTGTCGGTTCTATCGCATTCGTTTAAACCCTCATAAATTCATTTTTTGCGTAGAATCCGGTCGTCTTCTAGGTTTCATTGTTTCATGTCAAGGGATCCGGGTAGATCCTATTAAGGTTGAGGCGATTCTTAATCTCCCTCCTCCTTCTTCGTTGCGCCAGTTGCAAAGTTTGCAGGGGAAAGCAAACTTTCTTCGTCGTTTCATCCCTAATTACGCCGAGATTACTCGCGGTTTTACAAGACTACTAAAGAAAGGTTCAGAGTTTGTCTGGGATACCGTGGGAAACAACTCTTTTGAGGCTTTGAAGTTGTCCCTCACGAAAGATCCACTTCTTTTCCCTCCTGATCATAGTCGTGATTACTTTATTTATCTTGTTGCCTCCGAGTATACTATTGGCATGGTTCTCGTTTAGGAGGATGATGCACACGATGAACATGTTATTTATTACTTGATTCAAAGTCTCACATCAACTGAAATCAAGTATCAACATGTTGAAAAATTGGCTTTGACTGTTGTTCAAGAAGTTCAACATTTTCTCCATTATATTCTCTCCGAGAAAACTACAGTGATTTCACATTGTAACCCTATGCAACATATTTTGACACGTCAATTTCTAGGGGGCAAGTACTCCAAGTGGATTTTCATACTCTAGGATTTCGACTTGGAATTCGATCGTGCCACGTCTAAGAAATCCTTAGTTTTTTCTGAGTTAATATGTGATTTTCCCCACTCTGCCACGGAAAATGTAGCAGTAGATTCATTATCTGATGAATCACTTTTCCTTATCAGCACTGACGATGTTTGGTATGGAGATATCATTATATATCTCCAAACCCATACTTTTCGGCTTGCTTTGTCTAGTACTGAACGACGTCGTGTTCGTTATCAATCTCGTCAGTACATTATCCTTGGAGATACTCTTTACCGTCGAGGTATTGTTTCTGTTTTTCGACGTTACCTGACTTTTGACGAAGCCAAGAAAGATTTGAATGACTGTCATTCCAGAGCATGTGGTGGTCATATGTCTGGGTATGCTACTGCTCGATAAAGTATTTGAAGTATGCATCTTTTGAGCGATAGTTTAACCCTTTTTCGGTCTCGTTGGACTACTGTACGAAAAAGGAACTGAGAGAGTTCTCTTTTAAGTGTATTTCCAAACTCTATAATCTTGAAAAACCTTCGATTTTACTATCTCTGGACTCATTAAACAAACATTGACAAACCCGTGATGGGACCGAACCACTCCTTCTTAGGGTTCGTTAAAAATACTCCAAGGGACTCATCCGAAGGATGAGCATATATTGAAAAGCATATGTGATCCTCTTCAATCTTGCGTAAAAATAAAGAGGTACTTGCCAGAAATGGTGGGGGAAAATTTGGGAAAGGGATATGTTTCATCTTCATATTGATTGGCAGTAAGTGTCACTCTTGAACATGACACCCCCTATTCATCATTTGAAGCTGGTTTGGGAAATCCATTTGTATCTCTTTCGATTAATTACAAGGTCATTCCATGTGTCATCTTTGAATCAATGCTGCCAAATCATTGGTCATGTCATTCATATGTTCAAGAGAAGTCCATCTGAAACCTATATTGAGTCGGCCATCTGCATTTATCCATTCACTCTGTGTCGACATTCCTTGTGTCCAAAATCCAATTGCCACATACTTTGTTTCACTTTCAAACTCAGTTACTCATTTCGTGTCATTGATGGGGGATACATCAAGGCCCTCCTGTGACGCCTTTTGTTCCATCGACTTCAACTCATTGTCTGGAATCAAGACTTAGAAATTATTTAGTACCTTGGGGTTTGCATGCCTTAATGGCAAGTTTCCTCGCTTTCAACAGTGGGTTTACATCATTGATCCCTGACCAAAAGATTCCATCAGGTGTTCAACATCAACTCATTTATTCACAGTCGATGGATTGTACTATAGTACCTTGGGAGTCATTGACATTAATGGTGATTTCCCTCGCACTTGTTAACAGTTACATCAATGACTGGTAATCAAGTGGTTTCTACCATGTTCGACTTCAACACATGTAATCACATGGTTAGATTCGTACTTTGGGCGATGAGATTGAAGACCCTGGATATTCTCTTTGTGGTCCAGGTTGCGATGGAGTATGTATGATTTGCGACACATAGATCCACTGTGTATGTTTCATGGCTATGTCATCTTGATTTGAAAATTTATCACATAGATCCACAATGTATTCCGGTGACTATGTTATATTTTCATGGCATGGATCCATAGTGTATGATTGGTGGCCATGACCCATGTCTGCAATGGCGTCAGTCTGTGATCTGAGTATGGGAATGCCTACCTCTGAATTGATATATATGATACTCTGTAGATGCTTGATTGTTCGCAGGTCTCTGATTAGATGTGTTCTTGGTTCTCGACACACACATGTAGCTTACAAAGTCTATCGACTGTCACTAGTTCCAATCTCAGACTTTGGGGGGCATTCTGTTATCCATAATTTTGGTCGTCATGATGATGTAATGATGATGGTGAACTCAGGATCTTCATTAGAACTCTTTCCTGAAATTTTTTTCCTTTGTCTCTTTCTAGAAATCAAAGTTTTGAGGAAGGTTCGTAGGCTGTCTATACATTTGCCTACGAGAATGCATGATTCTTGCAGGCTGCCTTAAGGCAGGGTGCGAGAGGTTTGCACTGTACCTAACTGTTAGGGTGAAAACTACTTCTAAAGAAGAGAAAAAGATAAATTCTTGAACCTTCTAGAAGGGAATGTTCTAGAAGGATGAGATGGCATTCGAATGGTTATCTAAGTACTATCTTTCCTGATATCTTGGGATCATTCCTATCCAAGTAACTAATTCATTCTCTCCTATATATTGAGGAGAATTATCATGGAAAAGGTTAGAAGAAAACTAGCAAAATATTTATTGGAGAATTAGTGGAAGATTGTATGAAGGACTGATGCTACAACAGCTAGAGACACCAGCAAAGTTATCAAAAGTGGTTGATCTTCTTCATGCATGAGAAAGTGTGTGTGTCATAACTAGGAGCCATTGAAAGGAGGTTTGAAACATCAAGGCTCAAGTTGTAAGTCTTACTTTCTATCAATTTAATACAGTAATATGTCCCTTTCCCATAAAGCTAATGTCACTTTATTACATAACTCCTTGATCATATGTATAGATTAGCTACTGAATATATTGAGTTGTCTTCACTTTGATTGGTTTGTACTGTTGTGGTATTGACGACACAAGAGCATTGGAGCGAAGTTGGAACAACAAAGACCCAAGGAAGCATTCATAAGGTATGTTCATGATCATTGCCTCCTAGTTCATTCAATAGTCTAAATCTATGGAAAGAGTATTATTCTGTCCTTTTTTGTTCTAGATCCAGGTGGATCTAGGGAGATCAGTTTGTGTTCGCACTTATGGATTAATCCTGAAACAACAAGGTATTCTACAATACTATATTTTTGAGAAACATGTGCATGAGGATTAAAGGCATACTTTCAAACAACACCCTTTGGAGGGCAATGGATAACTGTGTCGAGACCCAGTCATTCGAGATGAAGAGGAGCATTGGGAGGTGAAGTTGAGAGAGGCGGTTGAACCAACGATGGTGGTAAATCATCAACTCTATCCATTGAAGGAGATTAATCTTTGACCCAAGTTTTGATTTCCACGTCATTCGTTTTTGAATCACCAGTACACATAAGGACATATGAAGTGGTGGAAGGAGGTCATGAATGACCAATTGGGATTACTACTGAGAGGGGAAAGGTTGTGACAAAATGATGGGTTTGGGAGGCTTCTCAGTCCCTTTAAACAACTAAGTGACCTCGGCTAGTCTTGGACAATCTTTCGTGTAGTGATCGTCACCATAGATACGACAAGGATATAGAGGTTTACGCTTATCCTTATCATCAACATGTTGCGTTTTGGAATTTTTGGATTGTGGATTATTAATTTTATCCTCCTTGTTCTTACCATTTCCTTTTTTAGATTTATTTTTACCAACAGGAGTATACTGAATGGAACTAACCCCAGAAGTTTTGTTAGCGGAAGGAGTAGGAGTCAGAGCATGTTGAACATTAGAAGCATTAGATTTTGGGTTGGTGTGAGGGGCATGCATGGATTGAGTTTCAACATGGAAGGTGCCAATCACACCATCAAAAACATGAGAAGTGGATGGGGTTGTTGAGGTAGTGGTGGTAGAAGGGAGAGGAGCGTTAGGGATCAAGTCATAAAGTGTGTTTGTTTGCGAATAAATGAGATTTAGGTACTGAGCATGACTAATTGCCTTCTCTTGAGTGAAAAATTCACCCATGGAAATATCATGGGTGATTTCACTAATGAATGATTTAGTGAACCACTCAGCCAATAATTGATCAGGAAGGTCGATTTTGATCAAACATCATCTTCGTATCCACTCGTGAATGTGATCGAAAATATGAATGGCAGAAGATTGCTTGAAGGAACTCAAAATTTTGGTTCCTGTCTTGTAACGAATTGACAATTGGTAATGCATGAGGAAAGCCATGGCTAGGGTATTAAATTCGTTAAAGAAGCCTCACAGTAATTCTATGTATCACTTTTTCATTGAACCTATGAGAGTTCCCTGGAAGATTTGTAACCGAATGGAGTCATCCATCAATGAGTTGGATGAACACCACAGGCAGAAAGTCATAACATGATTGTTTGGATCTTCTCCCGGTCAACCATTAAACTTGAGAATGTCATATGCTAATTTGGATGGTATGATGGGCCAATGGGGAGAATGTAAAATAGGATCATTCAAGATCCTATACAAGTCGGGTAAATCCAAAGTGGATAAATAAGGAAACTGTCTATTCACTTGAGGATACTGGTGACTTTGGGGAGGAATTCCCATCAGTATACCAGTAGGACCATAAGCAGTCTTCATGTAAGTCGAAAGTCTGGATAGATTATATCATGGAGGATTTGGAGGCATGTATCCCATAGGGTTGGGTTCATTAGAGATGTTCCCTTGAAAAGGGACACTAGAGTGAACATTCAAACCCTAAGCAGTATTCAAAGAACCTAGATACGGCTGGCCAAAGTTAAGGGGTACAAAAGAGTTAACTTGAGGATGTTTCCCCCCAGATGATTGTGGATTTCCTTGGGAAATAAGGTTCCAAATTTGGGCTAGTGATCCCAGTGTGTTCTATCCATACAGAGGGTTATAGGCTCCAACCTGAGGTTGTCCTCCAAGTTGAGGTTGTGCCCCAATTTGAGTTTGACCCCCAAATTGAGGGTTCCCCCCAGCTTGAGATTGACCTCCAATGGGAATCTGGTAACCAGACATGAACGAATGAGTGGTGCCTCCAATTGTATTGGAGCCACTATGGCTAGATCCCCCAAGAAAAGGTGGATAAGACACTCTAGAGAGGACCTAGGAAGGCATAGGAACAAAAACAACAGCAACATTGTACCCAGGAGGAACAAAAAGTCTAGAAACTTTGGATGGAACCTGGGTAGGAATAACAATGGAGGATTTCAAATCTCTATACCTAGGTGGAAATTATGGATTCAATCTAGATGGGAGTGGTGTCCCAATTGGGGCTTGGGATATAACCACATTTCCGGTAGGAATTACAGTATCTTTTAGGACCATAGTAGAATGGGCCATCTGGAGAGAAAGTGTTGAGTGAGGACCAACTGACTGTGTGTCTGGAATGACTGTGACATTACTGGTAGTACCAGTAAAATGGTTTAAAGGCATCGTCTAGGTAACATACATTTCAGGAAATTGTGATATTATAGGTGGATCAAGACTCACCCCTAAGTTGTCGTAAATCTCCCGCACAGTGCGAGGCGGGGTTCTAAATTCTTTACCAAAAAGAAGGATATTCTCTACTCCATGTCTTGTATGAGGTCCAATCGATGCTTCAGAAGTTTCAACAACAAGTTCTCCTGATGAATTCATCCAGAGAATACGTCTCTCATATCCAGTATACGGTAACGGAGTTGGAGGAAGTCGAAAAGCCTCAATAGAATAGCAAATAATTCATAAATACTCTAAAGAGTTGGAACTTTCCACTTGTGAGGTTACGTTGTCTTGGACTTCTCTCTGCATAGGAGAGCCCTCTGGTGGATTAGGAGTCAAAGGGCGGTAACCTTTTGGATCTTCCATAGGTATCCCTTTCATCCTACGTGAATGGCGTGGAGAGTCAATGTTGGCCGAACCAAATATTTTACGGAAAAAATATATGGCCGACTATGAAAACAAACAACACTCTCTAATAAAATATAGAAATCAAACCAAGCAAAAAAACCTTCTTATTTTGAAGTCACTAGTTGGTGATGGAATCCAACATTGTGAAGTCAAGACAAGAATGGGCTAGGATAGAGTGCGTGGAAAATTTATTTTGACGACTTGCTTAACGGACTTACAGCCTGGTGTAGGCTCCCACACATAATCCTGGGTATACCCTCCAAGGAGTCTGAGTGAGTCTGGCCAATGTTGATTCTAGGTACCGTGAAGACTTTTCTCTCCATAGTCACCTTTTGTAAGACCCTAAAGAGATAGGCTACTAAGGTTACTAAGTACAATAGTGATGCCTGGGGAAATAGTCGAAAGTTTGATCCACATGCAAGGGCAGGGTATCTAGCCCGAAATAAACTCAAAAGGATTCCACTCATAATTGTGGGTATACCTTCAAGTGACCCCCGTAATACATGCAATATCTACACCAATACCAACAAAGAATGGTGAGTAACTCTGTCACTCTTAATGCGACCTCAGGTTTGACCCTGGTGTGAGAAGGGCTTCCTAAGACAAAATTTTGCAAGTGGATTTGAACACTCCCTATCACAAGATGATACAATGTGTTTTATTCTTTGGAGAGTGTACCTCACAACCTATTCCAAAGTTCTAGCCTAGCTAATGTTGGTGAGAAGAGTTTCTAGAAAATAAAAGTTACTAATAAATTTTAAAATTACGCATTGTTTTAGATGTTGTTGTCTACTCAAGAGGGAGATGGAAATGAAACCAATGTCATATTAGACATGTTAGCACTAGAAGTCACATTTAGATTGCATTGAAGGTAATCCCAGTACCCATGAGTTTATATGTCATAGGTAATTGATTATTGAGTTTTCAAATGGAGAAAACTCAATAATAATAGCATTCTAACTCAAAAATTTGGACTAGCATGCACCATCCATTGAGGTCTTGAATCAACTTCAGTTAGTAAGTTGGAGTAAAGGTGAGTAGGAGGAATATTTAGTGATAAAGGTGAAGAGGTATGCTATGAACATCAGATATTCCAGCAGCCTAAGGAGGAAAAACTTAAACACAAGGTCCTCTTAGATTCAAATTTCAAGGAAACTGAAAGAAATCATAGCAGTACTATAATCAAATATTTATCATAATACAGTTACAACAATCCATGTGAATCAATCAAACATGAGCTCTCTCGGTATCAAAGGAAAATAATATGGAGTAATAAAGATGACTTAGATTAATCAAAATGTCTCAAAAACAAATACATAACCAGAGAACCAATTGTTCTCAATCAAAATATTACAATAGCAGGGAGCCTAGCTCAACCATTCGACCCTAAAAAAATATCAAAACTTCCTATATATACTAAAACGATGCAACCACCAGGAATGTAATCATATCACTTCCTTCAAATCCTTCAGTCGACGCCCACTCTGTCAGGTTGTGCAAACCTCATGATGTCAGACACGATCCAGGCATAGTTATGTGTTTTACAGGAAAAATTGCCCATTAGGAAGCTTTGGATCATAAGTGTGCCTTCATGGTTTCTCTCTGCAATGTTTTACATTTATGGGATGAGGCGAGGTCTCAAATTCTGCCCACAATCTTCAATAACTATCTTCATTGGGATTAGGACTGGGCTTGACACCAATAATTGTTCTCAGACGGTTCCAATGACTTATGCAAGTCCATTATGACGCCTCGAGGCCATTAATGGTCTTTGTTTGTGACCAATGCGAGATTTGTAGGTGGAAATATGATATTGTATGTGCAGGGGTGATGTGGAGTGAGGTGTTTGGAAAAAAATCACATGGCCCAACGAGTGAGTGATGACCATGTGGAAGGAATCGATTGGGGGGAGCGGAGGCTAGGACGAGGTTGTGGTAGCAAGGGAAAGAAAGAGGTGGCAGATGAATGAGGGAGGTGTGATAGGTGGGGAGGATGTGATGTGTAAAGGAGATTGGAATGTGAGTGGGACAGGTGTCGGAAGGTGAGAGGAGGTATCGGGAAGGGAGATGTGATAGGTGGAGAGAGGTTTCTTGAGCTTCTTAGGCCTCCAATCTTTTATTTTTCCCTGTGCAAATAATGGGCATGATGCCACATGATTTACACCATAATGCAATTGAGGGTAAACCTCAATTTCTTTTTGATTCTTAAGAAGTAGTTTGCAGATCCTTGTGTTAACATATAGGCTCCATGGTGGATAGAGACCTCCCTATGAGTTTTTAAGAACTCCTTTTGCAGTTTCAGTGCTATAGTATTGGGTTGTGGAGTCACTTATAAAAACCAAAAGCAAAATAAAAATGATATTTACAATGACATGGGAAGCCACTCAGGGCTTAAGTTAAAAACTTCTTCAGAAAATTCTCATTTACAAGGATACCAAAAACTTCAGTATCCTCCAAATCCTACAACTTGTAAGTGTTATTTGAAAAAACCTTAGAAATTTTGAAGGGGTCGATCCATAAGGCCTTAAATTTACCATTATTTCCTTTATCTTGTTTAGGTTCATCCCACTTGAGTACTAGATCTCCCATTTGGAAATCATTTTTTTTTACCTTCTTGTCAAATCCCTGCTTGATCTTCTATTGATGGTCATGTGCTTTGTCCAGTTGATGCTCCCTAGTCTGTTGCACTTCTACCAACTGTTGTATTATTCTAATCATATCATCTGGTTCTCCCTGGTAGTCTTGGAAGAATTTTTCCACAGGCAAGGCAAGCTGAGAAGAAAAGATGGCCTCAACTCCATACACAAGATGGAAAGAAGAGACACCAATATATCTCTTCGTTTTCACTCGGTCATCCCATAGAGAAAATTTAAGCTTTGAATCCCATGCTTTCTTATTGTCCTCTAACAATATTTTGATGATCTTAATAAGGCTCTTTTTAGAGGACTTTTCCAGTCCATTCCCTTGGGGGTAGTAAGGAGTAGAGTGAATCAATGTGATGCCAAAATGTTCACAAAACTTAATCATTTGTTTAGCCTTAAAAATTGGAGCATTATTAGTGACAATTTTGTTTGGACAACCAAATCTTGCCATAATATCCTCAAGAAAACCAATGATTACTTTATGGAAATAATTTCTTGTGGGGATAGATTCTATCCACTTAGTAAAGTACTATGTGGCAGTCGATATCCTTCTATGTTGACCACTTGAAGGAGGGTGGATTTCCCCAATAAAATCTAGGCCCCATTGTTGAAAAGGTCCTGAAGCTACCAAAGGCTTCAATGGAAAAGACTTGAGTTGCAGCTTTCGAGAGAACTTCTGACACTTAACGCAAGCTCTGATTTTAGAACAAACATCAATGAAGAGGCTAGGCCAAAAATATCCAACCCTGAGAATCTTGTAGGGTATGGTTCTCCATAAGTGATGCCCCCCACATAAACTATCATGAAAATCATACATGATCTTTTGGGCTTCTTGTGGGTCTATACACCTCAATAGCACTCCTAAAGGGTCTTTCCAATATAATACTTGATCAATCAGACAATATTTAATTGATTTGAGATTTAAAGCTCCTACCTTTCTCTTTTCCATGCCATCAGGAGGCTGCCACTTCTGTAGGAAAAATATAATGTCCTTGTACCAAGTGCATCCTGCCAATGGGGATGTGACTTGAGAATCTTCATCAGACAACTCAGCTTGTTGATTCTCTGAATACATGTTGATGAAATTGACCCCCAAGGCTTTGTAATTATATTCAACCAATAACCTAGCTAAACATTGGCCTTTAACCAATTTGGTGGGATTTATTTCAAGATCAAATTCAAGTATCTTGGAAATCCACTTTCTCCTTCTTCTATCTATGTCAGGATGAATGAGGATATCCTTCACAGAAGTTGAAGGGACATATGCAATGCATTTTTGATGTAGCACATAAACTCTAAAATATTTGAGATATTTAACAAAATCATAGACATGTGTTTCCATGATGTCATACTTTATTTTAGCATCTCTTAGTGCCCTACTGAAAAAGGAAATGGGTTGCTCTAACCCCTCGGCATTTTCTGTAATAAAACAACTGCTACTGTGTTAAATGAAGCAAAAGAGAAAATCAAAAACTCCTTGGAGTAGTTAGGACTGATGAGAACATGTTATTCAATCAAGGCCTTCTTTATTTTGCCAAAAGTGTTACGAGATTCAACGGTCCATTTGATTTCATTTCCTTTACTCAACATGGTTGTGATAAACTTTACCAACTCAACAAAATTTGCAACAAACCTTCTCTGAAAATTAATTTTCCCCAAAAAATATTGAACTTATTTCTTGGATCTAGGGAGTGACAAAGATTGGATAGCTTCTACCCTGCTTGGATCAATCTTTATCCCCTCAACTGACACAATGTGCCCCAACAACTTCCCCTCTTTTATGGAAAATAATGACTTCTTGGTATTTAAAGAGAGACCAAATTTTATGCATTTCAAGAAGACTCTTTTTATATGATCATAATGTTCTTTATCAGATTGTGAGAACATTGTTATGTCATCCAAATAAATGACCACAAACTTGTCCTTTTTTCCAATAAAATCTATGTCCATGGCTCACTGAAAGGTTTCTCCTGCATTCATCAATCCAAAGGGCATCTTAGTGTACTTGAATGTACCCCAAGGAGTAGTGAAGGTTGTATTCTCTCTGTCTTCAGGTAATACAAAGACTTGATTGTAGCCATAAAATCCATCAATCATAGACATCCCGGATGCCCCTGTCACCCTTTGTAATATGTGTTCCATCTTGGGAAAGGGGTAATTATCCTTTTTAGAGCTTATGTTTAGATTTCGGAAATCCACACAAAGTTTGATTTCTCCATTCTTCTTTCTTAATGGGACCAAGTTGGCCACCGATTTAGAATACCTCAAAGGAATGATAATCTGGGCATCCAAAATCTTTTTAACCTCCTTCTCCATAATGGGCAGCAACATAGGATTTATTTGTCTCAAGTTATACCTAATTGGCTTGGACTCTTCCTTCAATGGGATATTTTACTCAATGATACTTGTTTCATATGTCATGAGATATTCATATGTCCATGAAAACACATCAGAAAACTCCTTTAACATCTCAGCATATCCAGTCCTTTTCTCTCTTAACAAGTTGCTTGACAACTTGCCAAATTTTGGATCCTTCTCTGTACCAATATTGTACTCATCTACTTCATCATCATCAGTTGAACCTCTAAAATTTAATGTCACATCATCCCCATCAAACAATATTTCCAAAGGAACTAGTCCCTTCAGAATGTGGTTTCTATGCATATGAACAATATGGTGATTAGAAATTTTATTTAAAAATACATCATCATGAGGGATACTTTCAAAATCATGATCCTGATCAAAATGTAATGCAGAGAACTCATCAATAGACTCAAGAAACATTTTGATTTCATCATCATCCTCAAACACCTTCCAATTCCTGATATTGTTAGGTACAGAGGGTCTATATTTCACCCCTACATCATACTTAAGTTTAGGTGGAAATGGGACTCTGAAATGGCTTGTTGAAATAGCCAAAGAATCAACCATGATATTCTCCTCTCTTGGAATAAATGAAATGTTGAAATCTAGGAAGAAACTATCAACTAGGTCCCATACTTCATTTCTGTAAATCTTAAGCCTACGATGCTTGGCTTGATAAATATTTTTGATCTGATGAACACTTAGTTCTACATCCAAAAATATTGATAGCTCTTCAATCCCCGTGTCTTTTGCAACCCTTAAACCCAAAACAATAGCTTCATACTTTGCCACATTATTTGTACCTTCAAATTCTAGCTTGTAGGAAAAAGGTATAGTCTCTTGACAAGGTGAAACAAAGACCACTCTATCACCAACACCTTCCTTAGAAGAGGCTCCATCAAAGAACATCTTCCAAATAGAGGTAGTTGGAGGAGGGATTTCACAAAGAGTAATGTATTGTTTTCTGATTTCAAGAGGAGGTTCAGGAGTATTAGTGAGCTATAATAGGTTGGATCCCAAATCAGTGTCAATAGAAAAAATAGGATGGTTTGTGGGGTTTGTTTCATCACTAATGATGTATTCCAACTGATATTCCTTGTAAAGTCTTCTATTCTCACCACCAAACACAGGAATGGTGGAATATGTGAGGTCCATATGAAAATTTCCCCCAAGTTTTTTTATCCAAAATCTTGACAATAACATACCAAACTTGGGGGGGAATTAGCCACTACAATGTCCATGACCACATTTTTCATGGGAAACTGAAATAAGGTCACAACCAGATCTTTGATGACCCCAAGACACTTTACTTTCCTAGAGTCAAAAGAATATAAGTCATGCTAGGCTTTTGTGATTTCTAATCCAAGTTAATCCATGACTACTTTGGGCATGAGATTGTGAGATGCCCCTGAGTCCATCAAACAATTATGCAACACCTTATCATGTATTTTTAGTTATGTATAGAAGGGAGGGGATGAATCATCTCTATCTTATATCAAAGGATGTAAGATGATTAATGGCTTTTCATCCTGAAGACTAACCGATTCATTGGTATTTGAGTAGGATTTGGACATCAACATTTTGGAAAGATATTTTTTTACTTCTTCAATTTTTATCAGTTCCAAAAATGGCATAGGGATTTCGATTTTTTGGATCTCATTTTCATAACTGAAGGAAGGTGGAGATTTCAGAATTTCCTTAACTTCTAGGATAGCATCCTCAACCAAAATTGGGGGCCTTTGAGAAAATTTCTCTTTGTTTCCAACTGTCACAACCTTGGAAGATTTTTTTGTTTTTGTGGGCTGATCAAAAGCATTAGTATTTTCCCCTTTCTTTTTAGATCTCAGATCATATCTACTAGGATTATCTTTTACCTTCTCTCTCTTACTTAATTCATTTATTTGATTATCCATTAAGGACTTCCCATATGTAGATTGGTTTAAGTAAGGGGGTGGAGGGGTTTCACCCAAGCAATGGATCTCATGGTCATCTTCTTCATCTCCTCCTTCCTCGTCAGCCAAAAGTTTGTTTTGTAAGGGATTTTGGATCTTTTGGTCATCCCTTTCTATATTTCTAGGATCTCCTATAAGAGTCTAAGGAGCATTATTAGGTCGCCTGAAACCACCTCTGTTATCAGCATTTTGTGTATTTCTATAGTTATGTTTTCCCTCAAACTTTAAATTTTCCATCTCAACAGAAAAATATTTTACTAATTTGGTAAGTTCATCAACTTGGGGGTAGACAATAGAGGAATCATAGGTTGAGGCTTAAGTTCTACTCTTTCTCCTGTCCTTATCATGTTTCCTTCTAAGTTGATCAGATTCCACTATGTTAGATTCTACCTCCACAATTTCTTATTGCATATGATCTAAGGAGGCAGATCTCCTTTCTCTCAGTAAAAGGAAAAAATCAGGGTCAAAAGCATTGGCATAGGTGGTTTTGGCAGAGGTCTCTGTAGCATTTATCTCCGGAGGGATTTTATTGTACATTTTGTTGAATCTTTGAGAGAAATCAGAGACATACTCTCCTTTCCTCTTTAGAGATCCAAATTCTGTGATATAATAGAAAAAGTCATTTTTATCCCCCCACTGCCTCAGAAAAGTATCATCTAAAGCCTCAATCCCAACGATAGATCCAGGGGGGAAATCCCTAAACCACTTTCTAGCCTCACCATCAAGTCTATGAACACAAATCCTCATCCATACATCTTTATTCCTAATGGTATGGTTTTATGTATAACTATAAAAAGCTTCAAGATGTTCTTCTGCTGTTTTTTCCCCCTCCCCCTCACCTGTGAACTTGGGCAACTGCTTAAGCTAGCCATCTACTGGTAGAGAATTTAGAGACTAAGGTAGGACAAGAGGGGCATACCTAGTAGCTACTATAGATTCCATTCTAGTTCTGGGGGGATTAGATGATACCATTTGTATGTGAACTGGAGGAGAACCCAGAGGGGATGGAGTTGGGCTATGTGAAAATGGGACATAGTTCCTGGGAGGTGAAGATGAAGGGCTTGAGGGAACAAAAGTATCCTCTTATGCAACTGCAAAAACTCTAATATGAGGAGGAGTAGGAAAGTATTCTAAGGTTGAAGCTTTCTCCTTCCACTTCACAACCTCGGGGGAGAAAGGGGTGTCAAAGCTCTCTCCTTCCAAACCAAGAATAGGAGGGGAGAAATTGGCAGGAAAGCTCCCAAAACAAAAATTTCTTGAAACTCCTACAATTTGTATAATAGGAGAATTAAAAACAACTACTGAATTTTGTAAAGAGGGATTATGCAAATTATCAAAAAAATGTGGTACAACAATAGAGGTACCTTTTTGAGTGTTCTTTCCCTTTCTGATAATTTTCTCTGGTTTAGCTTCAGATGTTTCTAGAGGTAGTAGTGAAGTAGACCTTGTGTGTTTGCATTTAGGATCCAGAACTAAAATAGTGGATTCAAAACAGTGGATTCACCAAGTGCAAGTTGCAATCTTCAATGGTACTAATATTTGATGCACCTTCAGAATCAAAGATTCTTTATCGTTCTATCCCAAGGAAATGTCTTCAATTTGTTCCCTGGCAGCGATGCCAGAAATGTTAGCACTAGAATTCACCTTCATATTTCATTGAAGGTAATCCTAGTACCCATTAGTTTATATGTCACGGGTAATTGAGTTTTGAGTGGTCAAATGGACAAAAATCAATAATAATAGCATTCTAACTCAGAAATCTGGACTAACATGCACTAGACATTGAGGTCTTGAATCAAATTCAGTTAGTAAGTTGGAGTAACGGTAAATAAGAGTAATATTTAGTGAGAAAGGTGTAGAGGTATTCTATGAACATCATATTTTTCAGCAGCCTAAGGAGGAAAACCTTAAACACAAGGTCCTCTTGGATTCAAATTTCAAGGAAGCTAAAAGAAATCATAACAATACTATAATCAAACATTTATCATAATACAGTTAAAACAATCCATGTGAAGCAATCAAACATGAACTCTCTCAATATCATAGGAAAATAATATGGAGTAAGAAATATGACTTAGATTAAAAAAAAATTCTCAAAAACAAATACATAACTAGAGAACCAATTGTTCTCAATCAAAATATTACAATAGCAGGGAGCCTAGCTCAACCATTCGAACTTAAGAAAATATCAAAACTATCAATATATACTAAAACACTGGAACCACCAGGAACTTGATCATACCACTACCTTCAAAGCCTTCACTCAGTGCCCACTCTATCAGGTTGTGTAGACCTCATGATGTCAGACGTGAGCTAGGCATAGTTATGTGTTTTACAGGAAAATTTGCCCATAAGGAAGCTTATGATCGTAAGTGTGCCTTCATGGCTACTCTCTACAAAATTTTCCATTTATGGGATGAGGTGAGGTCTCAACTATTGCCCAAAATATTCAATAATTGTATTCATTAGGATTAGGACTAGGTCTGACACCCATAATTGTTCTCAGGTGGTGCCAATGACTTCTACGAGTCCATCCTGACGCCTCGAGGCCATGAATGGTATTTTTTTGTGACCAATGCGAGATTTGCAGGTGGAAATATGATAGTGTATGCACAAGGGTGATGTGGAGCAAGGTGTTTGGAAAAAAATTTCATGGTCCCATGAGTGAGCGATGACCATGTAGAAGGAAGTGATTTGAGGGAGCGGAGGCATGGATGAGGTTGCGGTAGCAAGGGAAAGATAGAGGTGGTAGATGAACGAGGGAGGTGTGATAGGCAGGGAGCAGGTGACATGTAAGGTATATTGGAATGTGAGTGGGATAGGTGTCGGGAGGTGAGAAGAGGTATCGAGAAGGGATATGTGATAGGTGGAGAGAGGGTGCTTGACCTTCTTAGGCCTCCAGTCTTTTCATTTTCCCTATGGAAATCATGGGTAATATGCCACATGATTTACACCATAATGCAATTGAGGGTAAACCTCAATTTCTGTCTGATTGTTAAGAAACAATCTGCATATCCTTGTGTTAACATTTAGCTGGTAGCATGTATGATATCCTACCCCTATGTGGAGTTTTTTTTTTTCTCTCTCCTCTAAGAATAAAAACCCCCTACCAACTTTCCTGGGAAATAAAGTTTACCTCTTCTTCTTTATCTAAGATTATATTTTGGGGGTTCCAAGGGCTTTGGATCTCTATGAGACTTGGAAACTTTTGGTTTCATACTTAGGTTTGCAGAGGACCCTATTAGATAGTTCACATCTAACTAGGACTTCTCCATCTTTAGAATATAAATGAGAGGTGGGGAATTAAGGTTTTAAATAGAGATTATGTACAAATTTACT